>JALIZF010001664.1:0-552479 GCA_029948255.1 Telmatactis stephensoni | reverse complement strand
AAACCATGCCGTGGACTGAGTGTCCAAATGTATCAGATACCGATAAAATTTGTGCAAGTGCTACGGACGTGTAGGAAATAATTATCAATTGGTGCCATTGCCTGCCGATTTCTAAATTTCCGCAATCCAAAATTACAGCATTTCTCGCGTATATTTCTCAACGAAATAACATCGAGTGTTCAACTTCTGTGTGGTTGTCTTATTGAGTTTCTTCACTTAACCCCGTGGTTTGCTAGAAGGGTACGTCATCGATGAATAGAGAAGTTATTGTTTAAATGACACAAAATCGAGAAGTTACTCAAAACCAAATTCCTACCGTTAGTCTGAACCGGTATAGATCTAAATAAAAAAATAGGGATGACCTTGTTGGAAGGAAAATTCTTTGTCCGTTTAATTATTTCAGTCCTATGATTAGTTTAAAAACAAGAAAATGTAGGCCTGGTGGATGAGAAAACTGTGTATCATATACAATGGAGTCGATGATATAGTGAGTCCTTTAGACTATCGAAGTACTGTTGGGTTTATCGAAGCTTATTGACATCTTCCCAGGCTGGCTTGGGATCACTTGGAAATTGGGTTGGAAACAATCTCATATGTGAAAGATACTGATGAAAAATCGTAGTCATTTATGTACTGTGGGACCGTGTGAAAGAACGGATCACCGAATTTGAAGGAAAGATACACTATTACACAAGATTTTGTGACATTGAACACACCATGCAAATATTGATCGATTACTTTAATCGTAGACTAGATGCTATCATGCAACCGAACGTAGAACTGATAATTAAAATGAAACCTCTTGAAAGTTTAGTTCTCGGCTTCGCTCTTCAAAATGCCGTTTTCAAACTAGATCTGGTCGTATGGGGCCCCCCGTCAAATCGATCTCCTCTGATTACACAGGAAGGGGAGGGGGTAGTGCCCGTATAGCCCGTGTAATTCCCTGTAACTCATTGCACTTCGTCTAAAAATACATATGACCTCATTGCAGCTCACTCCTTTCGTCCACAAATGCACCTGGGGGGGGGGGGGGGGGGGGGGGGCGGGGGGTTGGCGCCCCTGGCGTAGAACCGGCACTTTCCTACTACTCATTTCCATGGACAACCCAAACACTTCTTAAGTCTACAAAGTGAAGAAGTGTGTCACGTGACTAACTAGAAACAGTTTAACCTTGACATCTCTGGAACAATATCCTAGCAGACATCATTCATTTTGCCTCTGTTTCCCATAATTGGCAATGATTTCACGTGCAACTAATCACATTGAAAAAGGCACCGTCCAATTTTATTGTGTTTACCAGAACACCCATCTTTGCGGCCGAGGCCTGTCTCACAGGACATTAAAAAAGAGTTACTCAAATAGATAGTTATCTCTTTTAGACCTAGAACTAGAAGTGTATATACAAGCACTTAAAACATAATAAAACAAAGACTACAGCGAAGGAACTGTCTTGTCTTAGAATTAATAAAGGTTCATCGCCAGTTCTTGCAAGCTAGGAACCTACATGTTTGGACCTACACAGCAGTCCCTCGTAACAGGTGTCTTCGATTTAAATAATTATCCACAGCGCACTAGCGGTAGGCAGACTGCTTATGAAGCGTGATACTATTATCCCATCCGGTGTACCTTCGATTTCGATCATTATCCACAACGCACTAGCGGTAGGTAGACTGCTCATGTTTCAGTTGTCTTAGTATTTCGGTAGTTGAACACAATTTTGGAGAACGAGATCGCCAACAAAATTTTATGTCAACATAAAATTTCTTGCATTCGATATGCAAATGAATTTCAAGCCAAAAACACAGACATGCGCAGACAAATTGTATACATGCTTGCATTCATTCGTTTTATCCATCTTATAGCTTCGGATCCATAGTTTGGTGATTAATTATTCATGTGGATTCGGGAAAGGTCTATTCAGACAAGGCATGAACAATTATTTCGTTTTCCTATATTCTGATGTTGGTGCGTTTAGCAACTAAAGTGAGCTATTTGATGAAAAAACTGTTGTTAAGATGTTGACTTTTATAAGTTAACAATCTCTTTACTGGAGTAGCTATTCGTATATAGCCGTTAAAAGTTGTTTGATGTCGAGACACGACAAAAATGATAGTCAAAAGGTGGTAATTACAAGCCAGGGTTTTCAATACTGTCAATTCAGTACTGTCAGATGATCTTATTCTTCCGAAGTTTAATTTCCTCTTGGAAGGGACCATATGGTTTGTGACCACCTTGCATGGAGACAGCATTCTCGACAAGACCCGAAGGAAAGACAACAAAGTGTACTTTTGAGGGTATGTATGGAACAATTTTTACTTTAAAAATGTAACGAGTTTTTTTAATATCGCAAGATCCCGTTATTTTGATAGAATATGTATTTGTTAAATTACTTTCTTGTATGAATTAACTTCAATTAAGCTCAAACAATTTCCTTAAAGGAAGTTGAGAAAAAGGCCTAGGTAATGTTCGGTGTACCGTATCATACCATTGCAACTACTGAAATCCGCTGAAACTCAGAAATCGTTTCTTGTGTTTGCACCTTTACTGATTAAAACAAGCAAAACTTCACCTACTGAAATAAGGAAAGGACTCAGAGAACTCAAAAATCAATTTTCATTATGTAACTTGTATAAAGTAAACCTTTTTTCAGGACGATTGCCAAGCCACGCGCGGTGAACTGAATGGCGAGCATTTCAAGACCAAATACGTTATCTTAATAGCGACGACGCATATTGCCTGTCAAGCGCCCACATCAAAGATTTTTGCTTAACTGGGTCGGCAATGTGCAATAACGTAGAAATAGAAAACTAGGCAGCGTGCTGTGTTGAGTTATAGAAGCACGCGGGAATTGTAAGAAGACGAGAGAAGTGTTAGGAGAAGCACGAGGTGTAGCCGTTTTACTTTCTTTGTTCTTTGGAGAAAGTTTGAAAATGTGCGCGCGCGTGCTGTGTGTTCTCATAGAGAATGAACGCGTGACACGCGTCAATCAGAGCGCGCGTTATATCATAGTTATTTTATAAATTCATTTCTAGTACGCAATTTAATTTCTTACAATTAATTTCATAGAGCCGTATCTATATCGGTCGTGCAATAATTATAATGGCCGTTTAATATCTTGTTTATCTCTCGTTTTGATATAAATGTGTAAAGAAAATTCCCGGTTATTGTCTTAGAGTCTTGCATTTCATACCCAGAAGCTATTTAAGGTAGGCTTATAATTTCCAACACCAGACATATTATTTCAGTCTAGTACATACAAGACGACAAAAATCTCCATTTTACGGAAATAATGTTTTTCAATTAATTTATAAATCCAAAATGGGTGTAGGCCTCCAGTCGCTCGTTTGCCATATGGATGATCATTTGCAGAGGTTTCCTTAAATTTTTCTCGCCATGGAGCATCTGTAACTATTAGTTTGTCGGCCAACTGTAACATTTTTCATATGGGTACCTATTCCCTCAGAGATGGTTAGTAACATACTAGGCGTATTCTGGATATAATGTTGAGACAAATGGAGACCATCGTCGTACTGTGAAGACCGATTCAATAAAGAAAAACGGCACACCTGCATTTAATAAAGATTACTGCTTACTACTATTTTTTAAGCTCTAATCCAACTATTATCTGTAGTTTCAAATGGAGTTGTCATAGCACCACATGAGCTCTAGTTACGTGTACTTTTTTTGCGAGAGATTATTAATTCAAAACAGCACGTTTTCCCAATTAGTCACGAATTTTTTTATTTTTATTTTATTTTTTAGTCACGAATTATTACCGCAAACAGACTTCAAACATCTGGCTAGTCTGTGAACAATTAAAACGAAATAGAAACCCAAGGCGGAAAGATGTAAAGTTTTTAAAGTGCCAATGAGCCTGGACAAATCCTTTTGAATCTAGAAACACATCATATAAATAAACGTTTTATATAAATATTTCTGAATAAAATCAACACCTTTTTGAGAATTAAGCAATTGAAATCTGAAGATGCAAATGAGGTGACTTCAAATCAGGAATTTGCTTTCTTTTGATTCTAGTTCTGAAACAAATGCATTTCAGTTAAGTAGCAAAAACACTCACCATACCTTGTACTTAACAATGAGATTGTTTTACAAATCGAAAAAGAGTATAAAATTCGTATCTAGATTATTTGTATATTTAATAATTCCTGCTTTGACGTCATCTCATTTGCATCTTCAGATTTTAATTCTCAGAGACGAGTTGATTTTATTCATAAATATTTATATAAAACTGACATTTATTTATATGATGTATTTCATGATTCAAAAGGATTTGGCTAGGCTTTATTGGCACTTTAAAAGCCCTGCAAGTAATAAAAGAAGGGAATATAAAACCTTCGAAGAACCAAGTAATAAGAAAAAAGTAATTATATAGCCTTCAATGAGTGAATTGGTCGGTGAGTGAAAACCTCATTTGTGGTCTTTGTTTGTGGAATGTACCATCGTGAATGAAATTCCTTGTTTTCAGTCATCTGATAAAAGTCCTTGAATCTCATTATCTAGCTTCAAATGACGGGCAAACATTGCCCTTCATGTGCTCTCAATCATACAGTATTCTATTGAAAATTTGTCATTCAGCGTAGAAAATTAAAAATGTTCACGAGAGTGGATATGACATCTATTGCAAACAGGCAGTAGAATCGAATTTTACAATCACGTAAAACGCCCCAGGGGACGAAGGGCTTACAAAGGGATAAGAATAAAACAGTACTAAAAAATAGAATAGTAGTAAAATGATATGAACGACGTCTAAAAATCTTTGCAAATTGAAAACCATGAAAAACCTTTAATTAACCAAATTAGACGCACCCGTGCGTTCACTCGTGCCCAGGTGAAAGCGAGCCCAATATCGGCTTATAAAAAGACATTTAGATAAGCTGCCGCTATAGGGTAAGAGCGATTGACATTGTCGTTAATACACTTTAATATATAAGTTACTGTAATGAAGGGATTGCTTGTTACACTGATTAAGCACACCGTCCTGTACACATCCTCGGGGACCCAGGGCGAAGGGGGAGGGGGAGGACCGGAGGGGGAGGGGGAGGGGGAAGGAAAGGGAAAGGGGAAAAGGACGCCCTGGGCGTTTGACTACCCCAAACCATTTCCAACGGCAAAACTTAATCATATCCCACGTAAACAAGGTCATATAACAAAAATATCTGGCACATCTCAATTAACGCTTGGATGCTATGACAGTTTAACATGTTTGTGTGTCAAGTTCTGCACACCGAGATCAGGCAAAATTTGGTATTAAAGTCAAACGTTTCCCGAATCCTGTGGGGTAGCTTTGCAAACACATCTTGTTTCTGAATAATTCTCGATACAACCAGATTGTTTGCCCAAAATGTCGTAGGATAAGTCCGTTAACTTTGTGCTCGTGCTAAATAGTATTTTTTTTCTTCCTGTGTTATTTTCAATTATTATATTATTTTCGCTTATACTGGGTTAATCGGGGTGGTTAGGTATATATATACATAGATTCTCATCGGGGGTGGGGCGGGTGGCTAAACCTATGTAGGGGACTACGTGTCCTATTGTTTTGTCCATGCACCTAGTGTAACTAACTTGTAAGTTTGTTAACTGAATCTGGAAATAAAATAAATAAATAAATAAATAAAATAAAGCTCCGTGACAGATTTTTGCCAATCCTTAGATGACCCCACATTCCATAAGTCTTGTTTTCTTTTAAGACCTCGTAAAATTCAAGCTAAGACCTTATTATTTAAGTTGATTTTATTACTCGGGCTTCCGTAGGAATGCCCGAGTTATAAATTGGGCTTCGTTATTATTGTTGTTGTTATTATTTTCCTCGTTCCGACGCAAAACGCAGTCTGGCAATTAAAGCGCATGCGTATAGATAGAAAGGCGCATGCGTCGAGAGGTATATACTTCATGATTGTCCTATATAGTCGCTTCTTTCTTGAGAAGTGCAGAGCGACTATACGGCACTCAAAACCATGAAGTATATACCTAAATTAAATAAGCTTCAAAAGCACATGGTCATCATGGCGGCCTGTAAGATGTCTCGCGATTCAAGGGTAAATATGATTTCTAGTACGCTCAAACTACATACAAACGCACACACTGTTCGCGGTAGACCCACACTAAAAGATGTCGAGCGTTTTCGAAACGGGTCGAACCTTATGAGAGACAAAAGAGGAGGAGAGACCGCGAACTTCTATAGGAGAGAACATTTACGGCTCTTTCTGTACTTCTCAATGTGAACTATGACAGCACAAAGGACCTCGACATAGTTTTCAGCGACGAACAAAGGAGAATTACAAAGACGGTAAAGCTTGATGTTTATTGCAAAACTATTCAGTAAATTCATCGCTCAATGATTGTAATATATTTGATAAAGCTAATGATTTGACGTACATGTATACAGTGATGCTATAGTCACAATAAATATTACAAAGAATGCTAGATCTCGCTCGTTATTCAAAATATGTTTATTATAATTATTAGACATGTTAAGTTAAGTACTCGGGGTAGAGTGTACCGAGTCGAATATCAGTACGAACTCTAAAAAGCCTTAACAATAAAAGTAGAAAGCTTAGACAGTTTGTTTATAAGGTAATACGTTCAAATATACCCAAGTCCTCAAAGGTACATTTTTTGCGATCATTGGAAAAATAGTATTTCATGGATTTACTGTATGCACTCTAAGGAAAAGTTTATGTATAGCCAGGGAACATGTTTTGACTGGATGGTTTGTAGCCCTCGCATCCGTGTCAAGCCTCGTCACGCAACGCTCCCTCAGTCACACACGGTGTGTCTTTCAAATTACGATGGCTTATACTCCTATAATATCATGATGCAACTTTTCCAGAGGACAATGTTATTTGAGTTTTAATTATTTCAGTCACAAACGTTTAGCTAACATAGATAAATCGCAACGTTCAAAGAGAAGCCCGAGTTCGCGCAGTTATGCGTCTAGTTTATCATCTAAATTGTTTGTTTTAAAGACTCTACAACATAGTAACTACTCGTGTACATTTTTCTTTCATATTTTAATATGAATACATATAAACACGCTTGCTATCAGATCATTAGTAGCACGTACAACACAGAACTTCAGTTTCCTGCGTTTACGATATTCAAATTCAGTACAAAAACTGATCTTATTAGCTCTCATGGCTGTTTGGATGGGAAATACAATTGATTTCCCTCTATTGCTGTACGTTTAGCAACATATGCAGTGAGCCTGTGAGTGTGGCACTGTGCTTTGATAATTAGAGCTCGAATTCGAGCTTTACATCTGATGCTCTGAGACGGGGAAAGTGTACGACTTGAAGAAGTCCCTTTAGAATTCATTTTTTAATTTTGACCGTAGAATCGGAGATCAAGTTCAAAATAGCTGTCCATTCTGCGGCTCTTATAATGGAGTTAGGTATGCCTCAAGTAAAAAGTTCGACTTTACTTTTTTTATTGTTCAAAAGGCCCGTTTTTCAAAGCTGTATTCCAGCCCTTGTCCGCCATTAAATCCTGCTCAAGTCTTCAGTCCCCAGCATCGAAGATTTCGCACTTGTCTCACGCCTCAAAGATGACTGATAAATGAAGGGCATTGTCTTTTTACGATTTGCAGTTTATACGGTTCCGCGGTTTATATGAATGGAAAACATTAGTTCCCGTTTATACATTAAGATAAGGAAGTGCATAGGAACATTAATTTGTAGCCGCTCCGGCCGATGTTTGCAACTGTCGCTTAGAAAAAACAATGAAATATACCAAATCGCCTACCGCTGACATTAAGACTTCCTCCCTATCGTGAATTTCCATCCCCGGGAAAAAAATTGGATTTAAGGCCCGGTTCTTGAACGGCCCGATCGGCCCTAATCCACGATTAAAACCAATGGTTTTAATTAGTTAATTGTTGATAAGCGCTAATGTAGATTTCAGGAACTCAGGTCAGTCAGCTCTGTAAGAATTAAACAGGATCATTTGCAAGTTATAGCTTAGGGGGTGTTTACATGGCATCCTAATCATCCTACCTGCTATACATTTACTGCATTCTGTTTACATGGAAATTTGTGTCTTCACTTCAAGTACTAGGATCATCCTAGATGAAAATCAGTTATATCTAAACTGCTTAAGCTCCATAGAACAGCAACGCTAAAACTACAGTTTTCTTATTGTAATTTGCTTATGGCAAAGGAACAGCTAAATTGCGCTCAGTATTTCTCAAATTTTATGGTAGTAACATCACTACGATCAATATATCTTGAAAGATCATCTGGAGTTTCAGTAACCATTTAGAGTCTTAAATATTGATCATGATTGATTCAGTAGCAAACGCCCTTTGTTTGTCTAAAGTTACCCATCCAAGGTACGAAACAGATCACTCAGTCTCCTTTATTGCTACATTCTTGCTTATTCAACTTTTCTGATAAATTGTTCTTCACACCATCAATCGGAACTAAATTAATGATGGATTTCCATGCATGTTGGTGATTTCCATGTTCCGTCTCCTGAATGATGAAATCGGCAAAATGTAAATATTTTGAGGTTATAAATTTCGAATTCGTTGATATGCTTAAAGAACGTGACCAGGACCAAGTAATTTTTACTGGTTCTAATTGAAGCCTGATTTTATATTATGTGACTAAGTAAATGGAAGAATCCTGTAGCACACGTATTGTATGGGAATCGAAAGGCACACATCACTTTTATCAGTCGCATATATGGAAATTGAAATTCATGCTGAATGCGATGTTAATGATCAAACCACTTACAACTCAGTTCTTCTATTATAGAAACGATGGTCGAAGATGTTCGCAAGTACGGTGTTTCATACTAGCTTCGTGCTTGGGACTTTGTTCCTGTTCACTGAAACCTCATATTCTCAAAGCTTGGAAAAAAACTCCTCTACTACAAAAGTCTTCGGAGGTAAGGACGACACAGAAATTAGATAAATATTTTTTTGCACCACTCAAAAGCAATCTTGTTGTCGCATAGCACTCTCAGTCTAAAGAAGCTCAACAAAGAGGCTTTTTTTTCAAGTATTACCTTGTCTTATGTAAACAGTTTTTGATTCTATGACATACCACTTGTTCGCTTTTAATGTATGTAACTTCGAAAAACATGTCAATGTGGCCAGCGGGATGATTCATGATGGTCAATGCGACAGCTGTTGCCAATCAAAATCGGCTCAAACTAAGAATTGAAACTTGTCCTTTCTACACGAGTCCCCAGGGGGCAAGCCTTCACCCACGGCACGCCATGGAAACCAGGAGAGATTTAAGACAACCACCAACCGTGTGGCTGCACCAGAGTGTTCACACCAACGGCGATATTGATTTCCTATGATGAACTGTTTTCTTCTTAATTTTCTATGGCTGTTGTTGTTATTTAAGGGAATTCAAATGATGCATCTTGGCAATATACGATATCTTCAACAGTACAATTTTTAATAATAATTGCCTTGACAAAGTCGACCTTTGTGAGGTTTTCGGTATTTTAATTTAATTCGAAGATTTTTTACAGAGTTGTACTCGTTTTAAATATTTTTCTTTGAGGTGAAACTAAAACCCAAGACCAACTGAAGCGCGTCGAAATCCAAAAGCCCACGTAAATAAAATATGAATATCCGGAAAGTGGTATCCTACGATATCATAGAGAGAAGAAATGAACTGTTGACTTCTAGATAAGGCGTTAACATTTAATGAAAGTTTCTAAGGTAAACTAAAGCTGTCAAATTATATCATACCAAAAGATAAAATGACTCCCATTAAGACTAAAGTGAACCAAATACCGACCACTATTCTTTTTTCAGGATGCTCCAAATCTGGACAGATCATACAAATCAGTGGTGTGACAAAGGGAGTCATAGAATACTTCATCAAGCCAAATAGCTCGTGGCCAATCCTTTTTAGTTGTCAGTGGGTGATAAGGGCGCCCACGGATCACGTCCTATCTCTTAGTGTACGGTTGTATAAAAGAGGACGTGTGTACAAAGACTGCAAAGGAGTTACGGTCTTGGTCGTATTTCAAAGACCGCCAGATGGAAACACCCGTACAACAAAATGGCAATGCAACATGGAGAAAATCCCTAATATTGTCTCAACAACATCGTTTATGCAGATACGATTTGTAGATTCAAGAGATATGCCTCCAACTTCATTAATATTGGATTTTATGGCAATTTTAAGGAACAACACAAGTAAGTATCCTCTAGGAGATAGGATTTATTGTCTACTATCTAAGAAGCTGGAAGAATCGACAAGATTAACAGCGGGTGCACGCTCAAACATTCCACTTTGCTTATGTGTTCCCCTAAAATTGAAGGTGCATTTCCATCCCAACTTTCATAAATTAAATGCATGTGAGTCAACTTTTATGCTTTTTAAGCTCATTAAACCCATGTTGTCTTATGAGTATTAAACAGTCTAAATTATTCTGTTTATTGTATTTCTTCTAGGTTGTCCATCAAAAGTAATCAACCTATTGGCAACCGATCAAAAACAACACATCACGTCTCCATTGTTTCCCAACTTTTCTCCCAGTTACAGTCAGCAGTGCAAGTGGTTGATTACTGCCCCACAAGATTACGTCGTTGTTTTACGGTTTTTACGTTTCGAAATTCAATTCAGTGATTTTTGTGGACATGACCACATAATAGTTAGAGATGGCGCCAAGTCTAATAGTACCATACTGAAAAAGCTTTGTGGAATTAACCAAAGGTGTCCTATTAGTTCTTCTGGTCGTTATATGCTGATACAATATAGGACAGATCGGTCTGGATTTCGCAACGCATTCAATGCTTCATACATGGCGTTAAAACAAGGTACGCTCACAAAAAAAACACTTACATGTTCGGACAGGATAAGGAGCTGACAAGTCCCGAAGTTGCAGTCACCGGGGATCGAGTAACTTACTGGCCAAGTTCACATTAAGGAATGTTTTCTAAACTTAGATTATATTGACAAGTTTTGAAAAACAAAATTCAAGATATATTTATCCTTTATTATTCATATGAGATAAAAATGCACTCACTCCCTGGGGACTGGCAGGCAAAGTATAGTATGCACGAAATGCGTCCCTCGTGGAAGCAGTGGTGTAGAAGGGTTTGGTACTACGTGCGATGAAATTGCGAAAGACTTTGGTCAACCAGGAGAAAGGTCAATGATTTAATAATTGAGGCTTTTCTCGTGGTGATGTGGCTGACGGGACGATTTCCGGTATACTTCACCGTCCCAGGGAGTAGCAAGTGATAACATCTGCGCATGTCTCCAACTTTTATGTATACATCGAGAATACGAACATTTCATTTGAAGCTAAAACTCACACATTTCTTAAGAAGACATCGTCATATGCACACATGCGCAGACGTTTTTCACTAGTGTCTATTATCCCTAGTGGGACGTTAAAATAACGGAAACCGTTCAACGAATTTGATGACCACGGAACATCAAAGAATACCGACCAAAGCGTTAACTAATGCTAGTTAAGCATTTCAAGTGCTGTAGCCTTATAGTTAGGGTTATATGACCGTTTTGATTGTTGTGTATAGTTCCTGCGTGACACACCCTTTTCCACTAAAACCAAAACATAAAACAAACGTAGGGTATTGTTTTGACTCCAAATGTGATCGGCCAACAGGGAATTAGGTTTGGCTAATTAGTTGTTATATAAGGCTTGCTGATATCTGCTACTGTTGCGCATTAACTAAGTCTTTGTACATATTGAGCGAGGCAAGTTTGAGGTGCGACTCAAGTTCAACTGAATTAGAAAGTACAGACCTAAGTAAAGAAATTGGTCGAATAAGGAATTCCATCTGATAACCACACCGTCAGCATGGCCAGATTTTTACGGTCATTTATTTTGAATTGACTAAACTAGAAGCGCGACGATGTTACGGACTTCCATTCATTCCTTCTCGCATCTATATACTCTGAGGTCGCTCACCGAAGTTTACTCACTATTTTTCGCAAGGGAAACGAAACATTGTATTTGAATAATGTAACTCTGCTTTGTTTTCTTAGAATTGCTTTATGGAAACATGTCACCAATTGTCAGATCGCTGGAAAACCAGGGCAAATTCCAGATCTCCATACCAAGGCAACAAGTAGTGAAAGAGAACGCTGTCATAACGTGTTTGTGGAACCTTACCGTGCCAAGAGGACAAATTTTAAACATATCGATATCCATGGCAAATAAACATTCCGGTGCATACTACCGCTGTTCTGAGGAAAACATAGATGTTATCGACGGTTCAAGCTTACAAAATCCTGTTATTCTGTCACGTGATTATACAAATCCCGTGTTGAGTACAGTTGTGAAGTCTAGCGGAAGACACGTAATGATACGTCTGATCCCAAATAAAAATGGAGCAAGTTGTATCTTTTATGTGAAATTCAATATCTCGTTAAATATAGGTGAGTAACGTTGTGAAAGATATGACTTTTATTATGCTAACTATATTGTTTTAAATTTATTCCCTATTATTGAAAATAATGAAAGAATTTCACTCAGTATTAACTATGACAGAAACGGTAAATAACTTCAGAAAGAACTATCAGTGCTTCAATAACCTTTACCTTTGACTATTAAAAACTCTCACGTGACTGAATTATTATCGCTTATTTCCATGCAGACCGGCCTCGCAAAATCAAAACTGATCCGTTTCAGCAACAAAGCCTGATTCCATCCGAACCAGTCTCGTTTGAACATATCCTTACTTATTGCTGTTTTTAGAATCAACCAGTACTGTGCTCCCTACATCGATACATCCGAACCTGACAATCGCCTTCACAACACCATCGCCAACTATTGATACAGATATTTTTAACACGACTAACTCCACTGTAGCCAGAAAAGCTACTATCAGAAAAGCTGCTCACGATCAGGTCTCCGACAGCACAATATATGGAGCAGGACTGGGATCTGCACTAGGGCTAGCTGTGCTTTTGGTTTTGACCTGCGTTTTTGTCAGAAAGAGAATAAAGAGTAAATATGACAGGTAAGGCCGAAAAAAAAATGCAGCTGCCAAATTTAATTAATTTTTGAAGTCAATTCTTACATATATTAACCTAGTTGCGAATATCACGAATAGATTCTGAAGAATTCAAGTTCCAGTCAAGATGACATGCAGAGGCGGAATAGCCTTGTCTATATCGTTTAGGCCACCACCTTGAACTGATCGCACTGCATTTTTGGGACTGTTCACCCAGTTGAAAAAACAAACAAACAAACAAACAAACAAACAAACAAACAAACAAACAAACAAACAAACAAACAAACAAACAAACAAAGTCGATCTCACATAAGAGCTTTCGTGATTTTCAGTTTTTTGTTTCGTGTTAATTAATGTGAGCAGGCCGTGAATGCATTTTGACGACTGATTCAAGAATGCGGACTTGCACTTTAGTATATGCAGGCAGTTAACTTGCTGCTCTGGTGAACAAACCAAATGGAAAAAGCTCAGAATATGAATATTTATCAATATACAAAATCATGATTGTAGTGCTATTTATCTTTCCCCAGGATGAATATTTCCTGTGATCGTTGGGAAATTTCTCCTACTGATGTGGAGTTGCTCGAAGAACTTGGTCAAGGTGCTTTTGGTAAAGTATGGAAGGGATGCTTTCATAAACACGTGGTACAGAGGCAGACAAAGAAGAACTTCGCAAATTTGGCAAACCAGAACGCAGAGAAAAACGGCCTGCAAAACCAAGTGGAAAGTGAAAAATCGTTGATTGTGGCTGTAAAAATGTTGCATGGTAGGTAAAAATCACTTCTGGAAATTCAGTGCAGTTGAATTGGAACCTCTTGAAGGGGTGAAAAACAGCAATGTATATTGTTCTCGAAAGTAAAGTAAACACAAAGTAACAATATACATTGTTTTCGAAAGTAAAGTGTTTTATTATTCTAAATGCTCAGGAGAAGCCAGTTTGGATGAAAAACGGGAATTCCTCCGTGAAATCGAGTTTATGAAGACTGTTGGGTACCATAGAAACATCATTAGCATGGTTGCTTGTTGCACTGTTGAGGAGCAAGTGTGCTTGGTTGTTGAGTACGCCAAGCAAGGTGATTTGCTGAACTTCTTGAGAGAAAAACGAAAGAAAGTAAGTCCACCATTATATGTGAGAAAGTTTTGAGTTCTTATTTGCTAGTATCGTACATACCAAATATGAACTTTCATTCTTTAAGATGTCTAGAAACCATCACACGGATTATGAAGATAAAGAGCAGCCCACTCAAATTGAAGACAATGAGGAGGAAAATGTACAAAGTTTGTTGAATGACTTGGCCTCCATTTCATGGCAAATTGCGAAAGGAATGGTGAGATATAAATTGTCCTATGAAAAACCAGATAATTCTTTTTAATCTCTTTTAAGATTTCACCTCCAGTCTCTCATCGTCATCGACTTCGTAAGTATGTCTAACTCATCCTCTCTCTCCTTCTTCTCCTATCTTTTCTCTGCCCCTTCCCTGATACCTTGGGAATCCAGGATCATGATCTACACTTTTGCTGAGTTAAAGAGTATCTTTGTGTTCCACCGTAGGAATATTTGGCATCTAAAGGAATCGTTCATCGTGATCTCGCTGCTCGCAATATTCTAGTAGCTGAGGATCTTCTTGTCAAAGTTGCTGACTTTGGTCTTTCTCGCCAAGTGACATATGAGGATAAAATCTACCATGCTGAGGGGGCCCGTAAGCTGCCCATAAAATGGATGTCTCCAGAAGCTATTTACGAGCAGACCTTTACTGCCAAGAGCGACGTGTAAGTTATCAAAATATAGCTATATTATAATTAGTCTGCCTATAGTCCGCTTACAGGTTCTAGCTCTGGCGAGGGACAATGTGAAGGAGGCGTTTAGAGGCCCTCTGGAGGGGAGGTAGGTGAGAAGGGAAGATGGGCAAACTCTCCCTTTCTTCCCTTTTCGTTTTCCCTTCCCAGAGAGAGCTTTTGACCGAAAAAGGAAGCATATCATGCCCGGGCCATGATGGGCTTTTTGCCACTTATAACACAAAGTTATATTACGGTCGCGGCACAGTTACAGTACGATACGCTGCAATCTTTCCTTTGATATAACTAACAATTTAAGTCGATGATTATCTGTTTTAGGTGGTCTTACGGAGTGGTTCTTTGGGAAATCTTCTCGATGGGTAAGACGTCATTGAAATAAATATATAGAAATTTAAACCATATTATCAAAGACAGCTAATCGAAGATATTATCGAAGATAGCTAACCAATCTACCATCAAAAAATAATAAACGAACATAAGTCACAATGGGTTAAAGATGCATAGTTTTATAAGGTAACTGATTGTGCATACTTCAATTTGTAACTAAGTTCTGCGTCTTTCTTGCATTTTAAGGAGGTGCGCCGTACCCTACCATCACCAACCACCAACTGGTACAATTGTTGAAAGAAAGCTATAGAATGGAGAAGCCAGATCTCTGTCCAGACGACGTGTGAGTATTTTAGAGAAAGTCCATATAGACCATAAAACAGCAATGAATCACGTCAAGCTAAAGGCTTGGGAAGAAAATAAAAAGTAGAACTATACATCGGATGCACTATCTGATATTAATAGTTCTTAAAAGTTTATTAAATCGACTAAGGCAACGTTGAAATTATAGAGTGTTAACCTGGGTTATTTAACCTTTAGTTATTTAGCATTGTTTTAACGTAACGTGTCCAACTAAGGTTGAACCTTAGTCAAACACTCAAGTTTAAATACGGTCTGTATGTGATTTAACAACCGAAATTGCTTGGCAGTGCTATTTATTTGAACCGGAGCTACAATGATAGGCCTGGAATTGCTGCTTAATTATAGAATTCTATCTCTTTTTATCCAGATACAAGCTAATGACAAATTGTTGGCACGAACATATGCAAGACCGACCTTCATTCTCTGACGTCATACAGAGCCTTGAGATACTGATGACACGTGACAATCCCTACGTTGAGTTCTTTGGAATTAACGAAAGCGATGAATGTTATCTGGTGCCTTCTTTCAACAGCGTTCCTGAGACAGAGGACGAGATAACCATGTTATAAACTATATACAAACCGAAATATGGGAATGTTTATTGTGATATGGGCGCTATAGATACACCGTATGCATAATGGCTGTTGATCAAAAAGGACACTGAGACAGAAAGGGGAACTGAATGCTGGATTTAGCATTTTTCTTTAGAAACTTTAGACTTACAAGACCAGTTTTAGAAATTGTTATAGTGAAGGTGGTCGGAGAAATAATATGTTAATTACGCTGATTCCGCACGCTTGGACCAAAAATCCGTGGTACTCAGATCAGCAGCAATTAAATGAGTCTATGGCGCGGTAGGTTACAATCTTCGACGACTTCAAACATCTAAACGTGGGGCGATACAGAGTTGAATCATATTAGTTTGAGCAAACCCATGCCGTGTGAGTGAGTGTCCCAATGTATCTAATAATAATAATAATAATGTTTAATTTAACATTTCTCGCATATAAATGAATTACAAATGTTGTAACAAATGGAATTAATATCTATTAATATATTATAATTGGCTATAAGATATACTATTGATTATTAAAAGATACTGATAAAATCTGTGCAAGTGCTACGGACTTATATATGACTGCAGATGACTGCCTTGATTACAGAGCTATCAAATCTCCAGATGACTGTGCTAACCTTCAGAATGATCTTTCACTAGTGTTATGCGAATGGAAAAGTAAATGGCAGATGCAATTTAATGAATCTAAATGTTTTGTTTTCCACGTCTCATAAGAAAAGACCGCTTTCAACCATATATCAGCTAAGGAATACACCTCTAGAGGAGACTTCTAAGCAAAAGTTATTTGGTATTGAACTAACCAGTGACCTCCATTGCATAACTAAAGCGAATAAAATTCTTGGTTTGCTACGCGCGCCGAAACTTCACTTCCTGCCCATCACATATTAAAGATGTTGCTTACAAAACACTTGTGCGACCCCAACTTGAATAGTGCAGTGCAATATGCATGGGATCCATATGAAAAGGGCGATATTGCATTCCTCGAAAAAATCCAACGCAGAGCAGCCCGTTTTGTTATGGGGGATTATAAAAGAGAGTCAAGTGTTACGAGTATGATCCGCAACATTGGTTGGCAGAGCCTTCAAGAACGCAGAGCGGTGGCCCGTCTTACGCTAATGTACAAAATATAAAATATACAACAGTATTGTATATTTATCTAGGACAGCTCAATGCAACTTGAAGATACATTTTGTACTTTGCGCATGCCTATCAGAGAAGAATTACGAGCTAGTTGCAAGTTACACGTCATGCCAACACATTTATAATAATCTACATTGGAGTCGAGCCTTCAGCTCTCGTTAATTATTAAAAGCCGTAATGTTACAGAGAATGGACAACTGAATGGACAAGAGACAACCTATCAACAAAAACAGCAGAAATCAGTTTGAGATCTCAGTGCGACTCAGTTGACTGATGTTAAGAACTTAAGTGGAAAAAAATTGAACATGATATATAACATAGATATAATTCTAGACACAGTGTAAGCTAGTGGCAATCCTGGGTAAGCTAGCAAAACCGAGTAACAGACAAGACATTAATTACGGCGGCAATGTATTAAATATTAACAGTGGACAATGGATTTATTTCGTCTTATTGTTGGAAAACTCAAGCGAAAAATTACGACTAAAATTATGAGATGATTTCTTGGCAAAGCTTAGAGGAAAACCAAAATAGACATGTACACGAAAATAGACAAGAAAATGCTGGCCTTGATCATGAAAACTTAGCACAGCTAAAAAATTAAAAATGTGGATGCTTTACTCTTCATTAAAAGGACAAAGTAGGTCTGAAAAGAAAAGACTCTATTGTAACAATAGAACTAAATCCTCAAGAATCAAGCAAGACAGGAACAAATTACAAACACTGTGTGTACTGCGAGGATAACAAAACTACAACAACCTGTTTATATATATTAATCTAAATTGTCTTTCTAATTAAGCTCTCCTAAGGTGCACCAGGAGATGTACCAAGCTAAGTTGGGGGGGGGGGGGGGGAATGTTATGCTACACTTTTCCAATTTAAGTTAGTTTTTGGTTTACTGACCTAGCTAGCCTGCGTCACTAACGGACTTTTTACCGCGTTAGTTTTAATAATTTGGTGGTTTATAGTCATCAGTTAGCTCTCATTTTGCTGACTTTATTACTCACAAGAATAGTTTCAATTTAGCTAGCTAGAATATCAAGTAGGGAAATCCCCTTGGCTTGAAGAACAATAGATGGTTTTTAACAAGATGTTTAGCTTAAATCGCATAATAGAAATATCGTCGTTCTAGAGAAATTTGTTATTGTAATACGTAGAACAACCTTATTTAATAACGATAAGAATAAAACCAATGTAAGAAACAGGAAAACCCAAACACTACTCAAGCCTACAATTAAAAGTAAAGACGTGTAACTAGAAACATTTTAAAATTGACATCTCTGGAACAATATCCTAGCAGACATCATTCATGTGGCCTTCGTTTCCCATAATTGGCAATGATTTCACGTGAATCACATTGGAAAAGGCACCGTCCAATTTGATTGTGTTTACCAGAACACCCGTCCTTGCGGCCGAGGCCTGTCTCACAGGACATTATAAAAGAGTTACTCAAATAGATAGTTATCTCTTTTAGATCTAGAACTAGAAGTGTGTATACAATAATAAAACAAAGACTACAGCGAAGGAACTGTCTCGTCTTAGAGTTAAGGGTTCATCGCCAGTTCTTGCAAGGAACCTATATGTTTGGACCTACACAGCAGTTCAGATGTCGAGTTTTGGTTTTGCGCAAAAAACTTCAATAAAAAACTGAAGACAAAAACGTGATTTTTGCTCGTGCTCAATGACGTCAAGAACGGTTCTTTTCGTATTTGCCCAAATTCACAAGATGATATTGTGCAAAAATCGCCGACTTTTAGGAGTTGGTTGGGTGTCTGAATTTGGAGAACTCACTAGCGATTGCCTAAGATTTATAGTTTAGTCAATATTCAATCGTTTCAGAAATGTGTGATTCTCAAACTTCGTCAGTACGTAGGTACTGATTTTCTAAAAGACGGATGGGAAAGGGTTAAGAAACAAACAAAAAGAACATCTAATGTTAATGCAAAAAGCAAGTACTTACAGTATTATAGCAATAGTCCACTTTCGATATATGGTTGAGATGCCACACACAAAAGAATCAGTTCGAGGCTCTGGGGAATAATACTTAGTGGTGCGCGACACAACAATTGTTTTGTTACGCACTACTAAGCATTATTCCCCGGAGCCTCGTATTGATTCCTTTGTGTGCGGTAACTCAACCATATATCGAAAGTGGACTATTAATGAAATATATCCGATGCCAAAAATTCGACAAATTGAAAGCAGTAACGTGGTAATACGATTGAAAATATAATAAACATAGAGTCACACCCTAACAGAGTACTTATAGAATTTTAGCTGTGGTATCATGTATAACATCAAAGTTAGTCTGCTTACAGGCTCTCAAAGGGCAGGGGGAGGGGGAAAGGGGACTGGGGTGGAGGGGAAAGGGAGGGGACTGGGGAGGAGGGAAAAGAAAGGGAGAGCTCCTTCCCAGTCCCCTCCCTTTCCCCTCCTCCCTTCCTCCCCAGTCCCCTTCCCCTTTCCCCCTCCCCCTTGAGAGCCTGTAAGCAGGCTACATAAAAGTCGATGATTACTACAACGAAAAGCGGCTGTAGAAAGAAACTGCATCTATTATTCTGTAATTACTCAATTAGGTCGTAGCTCTATGCTAATCATATGTTGAATATCTTTACCTTATTACTGCTTTCACTATCATGGCTATAGACTAAAACTAAAGATATGTTTCGCCGATTTTATTAATATATTCCATTGCTATAAAACTGGAAGTACTTGTTTTTAGGTGTGGCTCCATATTCAGGATTACTTTGGGTCCAGGCCTCTATCATATTGCAAGATTTTACATTGACATCACGAGAGGGAAAACCTTTTGTATCAATTTCAGAAAAAAACGTATTCCATAGCTATAATTCTCCAAGTAGCCAATAGAGGGCGTGGCTCTCAATAAAAAGAAATACTCAGCATACTCTACCTTATCACTATGCTTAATTACACCATTTTGCATTAACATTAGATGTACTTTTTCTGTTTTTTAGATCATTAATTCCAAATATCGTTATTGTAAGTAATTGAATTCTGGGCGTGGCTCCATATCCAGAATTACTCAAAACATAAACCTCCATCAGTGTGCCTAATTTCATGCTTGTTACACAAATTTGAACAATTCTGCACCATTTTCCTGAACTATTAGTGTATATATAGCCGTTAAAAGTTGCGTTTGATGTCGAGAACCGACAAAAATTAACTGATAATCAAAAGGTAGTAATTACAAACCATTATTTTCATTCATAATTAAGTCCGATTCAATACTGTTAGATGATCTTATTCTTCCGAAGTTTAATTTCCTCTTGGAAGGGACCATATGGTTTGTGACCACCTTGCATGGAGACAACATTCTCGACAAGACCGGAAGGAAACACAACAAAGTGTACTTTTAAGGGTATGTATGGAACGATTTTTACTTTAAAAATGTAAGTATTTTTTTTAATATCGCAAGATCCCGTTATTTCGCTAGAATATATATTAAATTACTTTCTTGTATGAATTAACTTCTAGCTCAAACAATTTCCTTCAAGGTAATTGAGAAAAAGGCCTAGGATTCCTCGTGATGTTCGGTGTTAGACTAGGCGCATTTTGGAAAAATCAGATACCTGGAGGTATTTTGCGGTAGAGGCTGGTAACATAACTATTCTAAACTGATTTTTCATGCTGAATGCGAATATGACAGTTACCAAGACGTATCCTGCAATCTTGTACGTGTAAATGACGTATTTTGTGAACTGCTACAGTCATTTTATACTAACGGCTTTTTCATGTAATTCCAAAAGTTCCCAAACTTAAAAACAATGACCATAGCTGGAAAGAGCACATCAAAACAGTAAAACTGTGAGGTTTGAAGGATGTAAGTTGACAAATTAAGGAGATGTGAATTTTCAAAAAATCGAAATTTGTTGGTATCTCTTGCATAACTGTAAGAGTTTTCATACAAAATTTCGATTTTAACTCGCAATGCACGAGTTATAGTGTGGGGTCGAAATATGCAAATGTATCACTCACTCGCAAATTATTAAACTATGTTACTGCGCATGCTCGACGTGATTGAAGGCAGGCCGAAAGAAACGTGGGCTCTGGATACGCATGCAGCAGCTATCGCTCTTTTTTCTTCCAGGACTCCCGAACTATTCACATATCAGCAATATTTGCTCTTCGCGATTTTAATATGCTGAAATCAGACTAGACGAAGTTTATATTTAGTTAAGAACAGAAAGACTATACAGAACATATGTTTCAAAATATCTAGCTAGAAGGAAAATTAATGAATTTTTCTGTCGTTACTATTAAAGCAGATAAATGTGTCGGTTTATATATATTCCGTAAACAGTTTGATAGCCGGGTCAAATCGTGAGAACACATCAGCTCTAGATCTAGAAATACAAACTGAACATTATAGCTTGAACTGATACCATTGACTAGAAGCACTCCACGATAAGAATTGAATACAGACGTTGTTTAAAGAAGAAGCCTTTTTATAGATCGTTAAATTCCTAGTATTAGCGCAAGCTATTTCAGGAGTAAACTGACCATCGAAGTACCGAAGCAAGTTTACTAGACATGACTTACGCAATAGAATATCGCATTGCAGTCGATACTGACGAGTAAAAACCTTTCTGAATATCGCTGTCAAGCAGCAAAAATCGTTAGTTTCAAGTCCAACATCAAAGTCATCCAAGTGTTCGTACTCTATCATCACAAGAGTCATTGTTAAAGTAGATAAACAAAAACATTTTGAGAACGCCAAACTGACCGCCGCCGTCCCGAGCGACGTCAAGGCCGTCCGGCGAGTCCGCTAGCCAAAAACCGCAACAAAAAGGCGTATTGAGTTTGATTGGCTTAGTGCTTTATGAAGCAATTTTTTTTATTTAGAGCTACATTTTGTCTCGGTGGTAACTGAGACACATTAATTTTTTACTTTTATAGCTAATGACTCTTTTTTCGCTAAAGAAATGATTACGATAACTCATTAATATTTGATCATTCAAGATGACTATTAAATTTCCATAAAAAGCTTTACAGGCCGATCGGTCCAATCTTTCTGTTAAAAAATTGATGATAATAAAAATATATTGATTCCATTCGGGGCGTAATAATCTTGCATGCATAGATCGCGATCACCACAGGAAGCCTGAGAACTGAAACTGAGTTAATATGAATATGTTATGCTCGTCGTATCTCTTTGGGATAAAAATCAGCGATTTGGTATCTTTTAGGGTGTTAAAATTGAAGTTTAGATTTTTAGCATTTCCTGGTCTCTCTCTGAGTATCAAAAGAGCCCTTCGCTTATTATCTTGTTTTCGAATGGAAGAAATTCGCCCAACAAAGTGCGTGTCGACAGTCCAATTTTATGTTTGTTATAATAATGTTCATTAGCTTGTTATCGCTGGTATCTCTTCTAAAGGGGTTAAAAATCGTCCAGCCACGCCCTTCTTAAAAGACTTCCGGTATCTTTTAGGGGTATTGAAAATTTCCGACGAGCATACCTGATTCTTTTACAATGGAGTTCCTCCACCGGGTATTATATTAGTATATTATATTTTTTGTAGGATTACAGGATTATATACCGAGTCAATAAGTATATTTTTTATAAGATTATATATCAACTAGTAAATGAGAATATTTTATAGTGTTAGGATTTGTAATCGTTTTTCACAAAAATACATATATTTTGAGGAGGATTGAATATTATAAAATTTTATAGCATTTTTGAGCTTACATATCGAGAAAATGATTACATATAATTTTATTGGATTGCATACCATCTCAATGAGTATATATTTCATATAATGTTTAGGATTAATAATCGAATCAATGAGTAGGAGAATAGCAAAGAACTTTGATGTGGCGCTTGACAGGCAATATGGGTCGTCGGTATTAACATACCCGATCATTTTACAATGTAGTCATCCACATCTCTGGATATAATCAACACATCAAACTGAGAATGTCGAGACGTTTATGATTTGCAGAGGTTTCCTTAAATTTTCCTCGCCATGGAGCATCTGTCACTATTACTTTGCCGGCCAACTGTAACTTTTTTTATATGAGTACCTTTTCCCTCAAAAATGGATAGTAACATACTAGGCGTATTCTGGATATAATGTTGAGACAAATTGAGACCACCGTCCCACTGTGAAGACCGATTCAATAAAGAAAAACACCTTGTAGATTAAAAAAAGATTACTGCTTACTATAGTATTTATGTAAGCTCTAATGGAGTTGTTGCACCACATGAGCTCTTTATAATGTATACTTTTTTTACGACAGATTATTAATTCAAAACAACACGTTTTCCTATAATTAGTCACGAATTATTACTGCAAACAAACTTTAAACAGATAGGATGAAAAGCGTACATTTAAAAACGAAATAGGAACCCAAGGGAGAGTTATAAAGTTTAAGCACTGAAAGTAATAAAAGAAATCAATTTAAAACTTCATATTATTTTTCTAAGAACAAAGTAATAAGAAAAAAGTAATCATAAAGTACTCAGTGGATGAACTGATCAGTGAGTGAAAGCCTCATCAGTGGTCTTTGTTTATTGAATGTACATCGTGAATGAAATTGCTTCAGTTTTCTATCAGTTGATAAAAGTCCTCGAATCGTATTATCCAGCTTCAAATGCCCCTTCATGGCCTCTCAACCATACAGTTTTCTATTGAAAATTTGTCATTCAGCTGAGAAAAAATGTGCACGACTGAGAGCGGATACTGACGTCTATTGCAAACAGGCAATATGATTTTACAATCATGTAAAACGTCCCAGGGGACGAAGGGCTTACCAAGGGTAAAAAAAGAACAGTACTAAAAATAGAATAGTAGTAAAATGAACGACAGCAATTAAAATCTCTGAAAATTGAAAACCATGAAAAACCTTTAACCAAATAATGCGATACATTACACATAAATTTATTCGTATGACCTGCAGGTGTTGGCTTCGTTTATATGAATGACAGCGTTAGTTCCTGTTTAAGGCAAGTTGTTCCTGGTAATTGTTTTTAGTGCCCCTGACCGACAACAAGTGAGATATTACCAATGAAATACGAATTCACTCATTCACTCTACTAGGAAGTTTTCGTTCGAACTAATAATTTTTTCTCTGTTTTGATCATTAAGACAAATAAGCGCACAGAAACATTAATTAGTATAGCGCAGCCGCTCCGGGTGTTTGCAGCTGTCGCTTAGTGACCTTAGTAAAACCAATGAAACATAACAAATCGCCTGCCACTGACATTAAGGCCGACTTCCCGTCCCGGGGAAAAAAACTGCCTCCTGGATTTAAGGCCCGATTCTTGAACGGCCCGATCAGCCCCAATCCACGATTAAAACCAAAGGTTTTCTTAAAAGTTAATTATTGACAAGCGCTAATGTAGATTTGAGGAACTCAGGTCAGCTCTGTAAGAATTAAACAGGATCATTTGCAAGTTATGGCTTAGAAGCATATTAAAGTGGTAATAACGACTACGTTATAGCCCAATGGCTATCGTTACAAGTAATATTAATACCAAAACGTGGGGTATGTATGAACGTTACTCAATTACACCTAAAGCAAGTAATTAACCTTTATTTGAACACAAAATCCCACAGGATCTAAAAAGTTACACTGACTAAATCTATCTATAATATATAAGAAAATTTGTATCTTAACTCCTCAGTTTACAACAAGACTGATGTGGGTGTCAACAGCGGGTAGTTCCGTACCATACGTATATATGTTAAAAAAGGAACAGCACTTAAAGAAAGCAGCATATCTATAGAGTGCAAATTGCAAGTTCTAAATAGAAATACCTCAAAGTGGGAGCTGACCTTAGTTCATTTGGCAGATTGCTCCTTAGAACAGGACCACTAAAACTAAAGTTTTCTTATTGTAATTTGTTTATGGCAAAGGAACAGCTAACTTGCATTGCGCTCAGTATTTCTTAAGTTAAAGCCCGGGGGGACTCCATTGTAAAATGATCGGGTATGCTCGTCCTCTCTCTTAGGGGTAAAAATCGGCGATTTGGTATCTTTTAGGGTGTTAAAATTGAAGTTTAGAGCTTTAGCATTTCCCGCTCTCTCTTAGGGTATCAAAAGAGCCCATGCATTGCTTTAATTATATTCTTGTTCTCAAATAATGGAAGAAATTTGTCCAACAAAAGCATGTCAACCGTCAGATTTTGTTCATGATAATAATGTTCATTAGCTTGTAATCACTGGTATCTCTTAGGGATTAAAAATCGTCCAGCCACGCCCTTCTTAAAAGACTTCCGGTATCTTTTAGGGGTATGTTTTGAATTTTCCGACGAGCATACCCGATCCTTTTACAATGGAGTCCCCCCCCCCCCCCGGGAGTTAAAGGTAGTTACATACACCACTACGATGAATTGATCATGATCAATTTAGTCCGTTATCTTACGTCATCGATTCATTTATATGAAAATCGTTTTGCGCGACAGGATGTCGTTGGCCATCGTCAATTTAAGCAAGGATATTTGATGACAACATCACTTCTTTGCAACATCTCCGGTCACACACATCACTTTTATCGCATATATTGGAATTGAAAGGCATGCTGAATGGGATGTTAACGATCAAGCCACTTACAACTCAGTTCTTCTATTATAGAAACGATGGTCTAAGATGTTCGCAAGTACAGTGTTTCATACTTGCTTCGTGCTTGGGACTTTGTTCCTGTTCAACGAAACCTCATGTTCTCAAAGCTTGGAAAAAAACTCCTCTACTACAAAAGTCTTCGGAGGTAAGGACTCAAAAATTATAGACTAAAGTTTTTCTGCACTCACTCAAAAGCAATCTTGACATCGCATAAACTCATCGTATAGCACTTGTAATATTTCTTTCTAAGGGAGCTCAAAACACAGGCTTTTGCTCAAGTAGTACGTTTTCTTATGTAAACGTACGGTTTTCGGTTCGACCACGTATGCCTGTTCGCTTTTAATATATATAACTTCGAAAAAATGTTCATGTGGGCAGTGCCGAATAATCTTGACTGGCGTAGCGCGTTTATCTACCATAGATAACGCGGGCAGGATAATTTCTTGATCGCCAATTAATGCAGCAGCTGCTACCATTAATTGAAATCAGCTCAGAATAAGAGTGGAAAACATTGTCCTTCTTACACGAGGTTAACGCAAAGGACGCCAACATCATACCTGCGGCACACACGTCTTCACCCTGGTCATTGAAACCAGGAGCATTTTAATAAGACCATCACCAACCGTGTGGCTGTACCAGACAGTAACCGGTACGGTTAGTCAGGTTTCAACCGGACCAACTTTTACCGTTAGAACCAGTGTCACTTGCAGTTTTGAAGCATGAATTAGTGTAGGAAAACGAAAAAAAACTGGACCAACGTTTTTAATAATAGACCTCTATGAGGCCATGTGGTTACTGGCCTCAAATCCAAATATAGATAAAGAAACGAAAATGCCAAAAAATGAGGACAAAGAATGATATATGTCAACAACGATCTTGGACAAACTGACTGCTTTGGGAAATGCAATGCATTCCCCTTTCCTCCTCAAAATCCCCTTAAAATGCACCAAACCATCCAAAAACCACAAAGAATGCAATAAAAACACTCGGGACAATGAGACCTATTGTTTTCTATTTCTAAACCTAGGGTTTCCTATTTCATTCGGAACGGCTTCGTCAACGCCATGTTTATCTAAAAATTTGTGAAACATTTCCCTTACAGATATATTTATGAACTAAAGTGTACAATTTGGTCTGAAGAGATATATTTTATAACCACAAAGCCCATATTTGATTATTAATAATCGACTTACTACACCCTCGGACGGGCGCACGAAGTTCGCATATCTTTCGGCTTGACAATTCGGCTCTACTTCGGGGATTTCCGAATTACGCATGCACGCACGCACCCTTGAAGCTCATGACATAGTGTGTTACTGGCATAACGCCAGTAGCCACAAAAACCGTACCAATGTTTAAATGGTGGCTACGGCCCTGGTATAATACTCTATTCTTTAATTGGTCGATGTTTGACAAAAAAAAAAGCTTAAAACCTTCAAGGGGGGTTCCGTGGACACCTTGGATCGTCCAGTTACGTTATGTAAACAAAGCAAGAGACTATCGAAATGACTTGTAAAATGCTATTCCTGATCAATAAAATGCCAGTCACTAAAATCTTTCTCTCTCGAATCAGATTCTCGATGTTTTAAGGGTTATGAAGTGTTCAAATGACACAAAAGACTGAGACGCTAACATTTCAGAATGGAAGTCAAGTCACTCAAGAGTTCATTGTCAGTATTTGAGCGGGAAATTCGAATCACTTCATTGATTACTGATTTTGTTGAGCTTCTTTTCTTACGATATTTTCATTCATACAAATTCAACCACACAGACATAATTCGTTCTCCTCTAATACGCAACTGAGTGTTTTATTTCGGCAAAGAAAAGTTGTTAACGTCCATAGTTACGAAGTAAACAAAACCAATCGTAACAAGACGTCCAAGTGATTCCTTTCAATAACTACCGCATATTTTTGATTTCATTTATATTTCTAAGATAAAACTAAAGCAGTCCGATTATATTTATAAAATATTATGCCAAAAGATAAAATGGCTCCCGTTAGGACTAAAATTAACCAAAAGCCAACCATTCTTCTTTTTTTCAGGATGCTCCAAATATGGGCAGATTATACAAATCAGTGGTGTGACAAAGGGAGTCATAAAATACTTCATCAAGCCACATCCCTCGTGGTCATTTTTTTTCCTTTGTTATTGGGCTATAACGGCGCCCGCAGATCACGTCCTATCTCTTAGTATACGGTCGTATAAAAGAGGGGGTGTGTACAAAGGCTGCAATGACTTACCAAGTTTTACACTCTTGGTCGTATATGTAAAACCGCCAGATGGAAATACCCCTACGATACAATGGAAATGCAACATGGAGAAAGTCCTTAATATTGTCTCAACAACGTCTTTTTTGCAGATGAAATTTTTAGATACAAAAAACATACCTCCCATTTCATTAATAATCGATTTTATGGCAATTTCAAAGAACAATACAAGTAAGTATCCTGTAGGAGTTAGGATTTTTTGTCTGCTATATAAAAAGCTGGAAGAATCCAAAAACTAGGCATAGCGGGAGCACGCTCAACAATGCAACCTTCCTACTGAACATGCATTTCATTTCTTTTTTTTTTTTTTTTCATGTGTGATCAGTCAACTTATACGCTTTTTATGAGTAACAAGTATCCTAAAACTTTTTATTTTACTAAATATAGGTTGTCCATCAGACCTAATCAACCTACTGGCAAATGATCAAAAACAACACATCACGTCTCCATTGTTTCCTAACTTTTCTCCCAGTTACAGTCAGCAGTGCAATTGGCTGATTACTGCCCCACAAGATCACGTCGTTGTTTTACGGTTTTTACGCTTCGACATTCAAGTCAGTGATTTCTGTGAACATGACCACATAATAGTTAGAGATGGCGCCATGTCTAATAGTACCATACTGAAAAAGCTTTGTGGAATTGACCAGAAGTGCCCTATTAGTTCTTCTGGTCGTTATATGCTGATACAATACAGGACAGATAAGTTTGGATTTCGCAACGCATTCAAAGCTTCCTACGTGGCGTTAAAACAAGGTACACACAAAAACGTTTAAATTTTGAGATAGGACAAGGAGCTGACAAGCCCGGATTGGGTGTGGACCAACGTAGGGTTTCGCTTTAACTCCAAATGTGATGTAAACAGGAAAATAGGTTAAGCCTTGTTGTTATGTAAGGTTCGTCGATGTCCGCCACTGTTGCACATTATAAACTAAGTCTTTGCTACAAATTAGTGGCAAGTTCAATCAGAAAGTTCAATCAGAAAGCACCGGACTTAAGTAAGGAAAGTTGTCGAGTAAGGAATTCCTTCTGACAACCACACCGGCTAATTAGTCTGTCTGGTTAGCCTGGCTCTACCTCAGCTTGTAGTACGAACTCTTGCTTAGCCTGTAAATAGCTATATACTGTACAAAAAACAATAAATTAAATAAAGGAGCTGGCAGAGCAGAACGATCCCTAAGACGTTCTTCTAACAATACTCTTACAGATTTAGATACAGACTTCCACCGACGTTTACTATAGATAGTCAGTTTGATGGGAAACGAAACATTGTATTTGAATAGTGTAACTCTACTTTGTTTTCTTAGAACTGTTTCGTGGAAACATGTCATCAACTGTCAGATCGCTGGAAAACCAGGGCATATTCCAGATCTCCATACCAAGGCAACAAGTAGTGAAAGAGAACGCTGTCGTAACGTGTTTGTGGAGCCTTACCGTGCCAAGTGGACAAATTTTAAACATAACGATATCCATGGCAAATAAACGTTCCGCTGCATACTACCGCTGTTCTGAGGAACAGATAGATGTTATCGACGGTTCAAGTTTACAAAATCCTGTTATTATGTCACGTAATTATACAAATCCTGTGTTGAATACAGTTGTGGAGTCGAGCGGAAGACACGTAATGATACGTCTGATCCCAAATAAAAATGGAGCAAGTTGTATCTTTTCTATGAAATTCAATAATATCTCGTTAAATATAGGTGAGTAACGTTTTGAAAGATATGGCTTCTATTATGCTAACTATATTGTTTTAAATTTATTCCCTAATATTGAAAATAATGAAAGGATTTCACTCAGTATTAACTATGACAGAAACGGTAAATAACTTCAGAAAGAACTATCAGTCAGCAGTTTAACAACCTTTACCTTTGACTATTAAATACTCTCCCGTGACTTTATTTCATGCGAACCGGCCTCGCAAAATCATAACTGATCCGTTTCAGCAACAAAGCCTGTTTCCATCCGTACCAGTCTCGTTTGAACATATCCTTACTATTGCTGTTTTTAGAATCAACCAGTACTGTGCTCCCTACATCGATACATCCGAACCTGACAATCGCCTTCACAACACCATCGCCAACTATTGAAACTATTGATACAGATATTTCTAACGCGACGAACTCCACTGTAGCCAGAAAAGCTACTATCAGAAAAGCTTCTCAGGTCTCCGACAGCACAATATATGGAGCAGGACTGGGATCTGCACTAGGGCTAGCTGTACTTTTGGTTTTGACCTTCATTTTTGTAAGGAAGAGAATAAAGAGTAAATATGACAGGTAAGGTCGATAAATAATTTGCGGCCACCAAATATAAACAATTTTTGTAGTCAATTCTTATATCAACCTCGTTGTGGACACCACGGATAGAGAAACAGATTCTGAAGAATTAAATTAAAGTTGCGGTCGAGATGATCTGTAGAGAATGGTATTGTCTATATAGCTAAGTCACCATCCTGAACAGACCACATTGCATTTAGGGACTGTTAACTCAACAGCCAAGTTAAACAAAACCAAATAATGTCGATCTCACGTAAGAGCTTCCGTAATTTGCATTTTATTATATTTGGTGTTAATTAAGTAAGTGAGCAGTCCCAGAATCCATTCTGACGACTGATTCAAGACAGCGGACTTGCAATGTAAGTTATATGCACGCAGTTATCTTGCTGCTCTGGTATCAGTACAAAGCAAATGGGAAAAAGCTCAATGTATATTTTCAATATTTATCAATATACAATTAAGATCATGATCGTAGTGCTATTTATCTTTTTTCTGGATGAATATTTCCAGTGATCGATGGGAAACTTCTCCTACTGATGTAGAGTTAATCGAAGAACTTGGTCAAGGTGCTTTTGGTAAAGTATGGAAAGGATGCTTTCATAAACACGTGGTACAGAGGCAGTCAAAGAAGAACTTCGCAAATTTGGCAAACCAGAACGCAGAGAAAAACGGCCTGCAAAACCAAGTGGAAAGTGAAAAATCGTTTATTGTGGCTGTAAAAATGTTACATGGTATGTAAAAATCAGTTATCCTGGAGTTTCAGTGCAGTACAACTGGAGCAACTTGAAGGAGTGAAAAACAGAAATTTACATTGTTTTCAACAGTGAAGTGTTTTATTATTCTAAATGCTCAGGAGAAGCCAGTTTGGATGAAAAACGGGAATTCCTTCGTGAAATCGAGTTTATGAAGACTGTTGGGTACCATAGAAACATCATTAGCATGGTTGCTTGTTGCACTGTTGAGAAGCAAGTGTTCTTGGTTGTTGAGTACGCCAAGCACGGTGATTTGCTGAACGTCTTGAGAGAAAAGCGAAAGAAAGTAAGTCCACCATTATATCTGAGGAAAGCCTTGAGTTCCTATTTGCTTGTATCGCACATAACAAATATGATTTTTGATCATAACTACTTTCATTCTTTAAGATGTCTAGAAACAATCACACGGATTATGAAGATAAAGAGCAGCCCACTCAAATTGAAGACAATGAGGAGGAAAATGTACAAAGTTTGTTGAATGACTTGGCCTCCATTTCATGGCAAATCGCGAAAGGAATGGTGAGATAAATTGTCCTATGAAAAACCAGATTATTCTTTTAAGCACTTTTAAGACTCCCCCTCCAGTCTCATCGTCATCGACTTTGTAAGTAAGTCTGACTAACTTATCCAGTCTCTCTCCTTTTTCCCCTTTCTTTTCTCTTCCCCTAACTTGACACCCTGGGAATCCAGGATCATGATCTACACTTTTGCTGAGTTAAAGAGTATCTTTGTGTTCCGCCCTAGGATTACTTGGCATCTAAGGGAATCGTTCATCGTGATCTCGCTGCTCGCAATATTCTAGTAGCTGAGGATCTTCTTGTCAAAGTTGCTGACTTTGGTCTTTCTCGCCAAGTCGCATATGAGGACAAAATCTACCATGCTGAAGGAGCCCGTAAGCTGCCCATAAAATGGATGTCTCCAGAAGCTATTTACGAGCAGACCTTTACTACCAAGAGCGATGTGTAAGTTATCAAAATAAAGCTATATAGTTTGCCTATAGTCCGCCTACATGTTCTCTGGTAAGGGGTAATGTGAAGGAGGTGTTTAGAGGCCCTCTGAGGGAAGGGAGGTGAGAAGGGAAGAGGGAGAAGCTCTCCCTCTTAAATCTTCCCTTCTCGTTTTTCCTTCCCAGAGAGAGCTATGGACCGGCTAAAATGATTAAAATAGATTCCACCCACGTAGGTTGGAAATCCATAGTATAGTTATAACATTATCACGGCTCTAGACGGGGTGACACTGAAAACACATGCAGCTGACATATAGAAGCCTACGATGCCCGGGCCATGATGGGCTTATAACGCAAAGTTACGGTCACGGCACAGCTACAGTGCGATACGCTGCAAGTTTTCCTTTGATATTACTAACATTTTAAGCTGCTGATTATCTGTTGTAGGTGGTCTTACGGAGTGGTTCTTTGGGAAATCTACTCGATGGGTAAGCCAAAACGTCATCGAAATAAATATATAGAAATTTAAACTATGTTATCGAAGATAACTAACCAATCTACCAAAAAAATAATAAACGAACATGAGTCACAATGGGTTAAAGATGCATAGTTTTATAAGGTAATGTAACTAATTGTACAGAATTTAATTTGTAACTAAATTCTGCGTCTTTCTTGCATTTTAAGGAGGTGCGCCGTACCCTACCATCACCAACCACCAGCTGGTACAACTATTGAAAAAAAGCTACAGAATGGAGAAGCCAGATCTCTGTCCAGACGACATGTAAGTACTTTAGAGAAAGTCCACAAAGACCTTAAAACAGGAATGAATCACAAGCTGGCTAAAGACTCTGGAAGAAAGTATAAAGTAGAACTATACGTCGGATGCACTGTCTGATATTAATAGCTCTTACTAGTTCGTTAAATCGACTAATGCAATGTTTAGACTAGAGAGTTAACCTGGGTTATGTTCAATTTCAGCCATGACAACTTATTATTAAGCATTGTTTTAACAGGTCCAACTAAGGTTGAACCTCAGTCAAACACTCAAATCTAAATACAGCCTATATAAGTGATTTATCAACCGGAAATCTCTCTGAAATGCTATTTGAGCCGTAGAAAGATAGGCCTGGAATTGCTGCTTAATTATAGAATTCTCTCTCTTTTAATCCAGATACAAGCTAATGACAAACTGTTGGCACGAACATATGCAAGACCGACCGTCATTCTCTGACGTCATACAGAGCCTTGAGATTTTGATGACAGGTGACAATCCGTACGTTGAGTTCTTGGGAATTAACGAAAGCGATGAATGTTACCTGGTGCCTTCTTTTAACAGCATTCCTGAAGACCACGAAGAGTCAGAGGACGAGATAACTACGTTATAATCCGCAAAACGCAATTTAAGAATGTTAATGGCGATATCAGCGTTATATATAGCCTCCTCCGCAGGCAACTCCTTATTATTCCTCCTTTGGCTTCCTTTGTAGCGGTTATTTCAACGGCGCGGATTTCACCTAAACAGGAAGCCTAACACTCGACACTGAGTAAACAGTGTTGCCTGCGGAGGAGGCTGCGTTATACACCTATTTCAATAAACGTTGTCGGCAAAAGCCTACGCGACTCACCCGAAAGGAAGCATTACTAAAGCTATAAAATCACACAAATATCCACACCATACTTCAACTTCAGCTTGCCATGACCTAATACATCAAAGAGCTTCATTTGCTGATTTTAAAACCAAGACCAATGCGAAAAGGAGAGGGAAATTTTGCAACTACCCATGCTCCTTTTCGGTCTAGTCGCGTAGGCTCGCGACCTCTCATACGACAACCTTTTTTGAAATAGGTATATATAGACCGTATGTATACACTGGCTGCTGAAAGGCTAGACAGACTGAATTTAACCCGTTTTATTTAAAATCTTAAACAACATTCTGAAATTCATTGAGGCAAAGCACAAAAGATTTCCGCTAAATTGTAGCTAGTTTAAGGACTGTGGCCACAATTGCAGCGTGCACTGTGTTCGAATATTATGAATAAATATTTTAAAATAATATTTTATTAAAATTTCGAAAACTCAAAAGCCCTATATACATTACACAAGACAAATGTAACCGGAGAAACCGATTTAAAATTGGCATGGGTAGCAATTAATGGCCAGCGTCCTTGAAAGCTCTATAATAAATCTGATTTTAATAACTCTGGGTTAGCGCTTACCTGCTTTTGAACCACCGGGACCTCATGGCTTAGACCATTACATACAAATTTGTCAAAGAAATGAAAAAAATAGAATATAGATATAAAAATAGCCCTAAACGCCTTTGACAACCTCGTCAGATACAAATAAATCATCTTTTGAACAGTAAATAAGTTAAGAGTCAATTTAAACTGTTCAGCAAGGATTTAGGTTTTGGAAAGAACTGTTAGATTCAGATTTCCTATTGCATATCACCTTGAACTTAGGACCTTGCAGATACGTAGCAGAAGAGCGTCTAGCTGAATGGAATTTGTTTGATCGCTATATCGCTACTCAAAACTGTGCCAAACAAAAGAACTTCTGTACCAGGAGAGGAGCATTTCGATCGAAAAGTTCCTCTACGAGTATTTAACTGGTATTTAACCTTCTAGTTAGCGCCCTCTTGAAATGAACTACCTCAAAACTTCACATCGCTCTGCCACCAAACGTTTTGGCGTGTCCCCGAAAAAAGGAGGTAATTACTATCCATCCATAATGGCCGATTATTTTGACATGGGTCAACAAAATCACATATCCTTATAAAGCCTACAATGTAATGGCCGGTAAACAACACGAAGAAAATCTGCATGTTGTTGAACCCAACTTCTAAAAATGTTCGAAATATTACGGCCTTGACGACACCTTGGGAAATATTAAGCAGTCAACGTCAAGTTTAATAAAAAGAGAATATTGTGTTATGAATAAGAGTTTGTTTTGATACAAAACATTTAAGATTTAACTGGGGTACTCCAGATATAAGAATGGGATTCCTGTGCCTGACGTAGCACACATTGCCAAATCACTGGAAATGTACCCGACTGTTAATGCGTTTGCTCTTTGCCCATACCTCCGTTTTAAAGTGGAAGAAAAATAACATTTTTAACGATCATAGTATCCCTCGTTTCCTCTCCTTTTATCTCTTTTTCCTCGCTTGTGCGTTTCCTTTTCGTTTTACAAAGGATCCTAGGCTAACGTTATTACAAGATATAAAACATAAGATAAGGAGGGAAAACAAACACCTGTACTTTATCAATCTTTTTCTCACTATATGCGCTTTTCCTTTAAAGAAAGGCTCCTAGACTGACGTACTTAAAAAAATTCAAAGATAAGATAAAGAGGGAGGAAACTAGCACTGACCTGTGCTTTCTCCTTTTCTCACTATGCACGTTCTCTTTTCTTTAAAAAAGCCTCTAGACTGACGTACTTACAAATTTTAAAGATAAGATAAAGAGGGAGAAAACTAGCACTGACCTGCGCTTTCTCATTTTCTCACTATGCACGTTCTCTTTTCTTTAAAAAAGCCTTTAGACTGACGTACTTAAAAATTTAAAGATAAGATAAAGAGGGGGAAACTAGCACCTGTACTGTCTCTTTTTCTCGTGATGCGCTTTCCCTTTGAAAAAAGGCTCATAGATTGACGTTCTTACACAATTTGAAGATAAGCAGAGGGGAACCTACCTCACTATGTACTTTCCCTTTTCTTAAAAAAAGGCTCCTAGACTGACGTTCTTACAAATTCTAAAGATAAGATAATGAGCAGAAACTAGCTGCCAGCCGATAAGTATATGTAATAGGACTACATGCTGTCCGATTCATTTGAAAATAATTGGACGAAAAAAATTCCGAGGACTGCCAAAAATGAACGAGGCCGTATAGGCCGAGTCTAATTTGGCAGTCAGAGGATTTTTTTCAGTTCAATTATTTTCAAATTGGACAAGCATGTAGTCATGTGACTTATTAATTATATAACCAAAATTATTTTCTACGATTTGTCTATTTTAGTCAAGCATAAACTGCGAAGACATATGATTCGATGAGCTCAATTTAAAAATCAAAAGTTTTACAAAAAAACAAAAAAACAAAAAAATCACTACAAAATAATAACTATGGATCTTAATTTCTATCGTTGCCTCTGTCTAACTATTTCTTTGCAAAGTTTCATTTCACAAAATTGTTTTTGAGAGATTTCGTGCTGAGTACAAGACACAGCTCACACAACGAAGCAGTCGCAATGCAGCACAAGAAATTCAGTTTTTTTAACTTTTTTCTCTCAACAGTGGACTTGGTATTGTTCTGAAAAAAAATATGCTGCACGCTGATTGGATGAAATTTGTTTTTCTTGAATTTTCATTGGCTGAGACAAAACTATCAAATTACTGAGAAATTGGATAGTTTGAAATTTTCTTAAGAAAAGCCCATAAAAAACTATCCAAATTAAATCCCAAATTGGACAGTTTCAGAAAATTAAAGAAAAATATAGGGATCGCCTATATGGGATTAAAGAGTATCATTATAATCATATAGGATAGAAGCTGATTCGTAAACCATACTAATCCTTATATATTGAATCACATTTTGGCATCTGTTTTTGAATTTGTAATTGGTTGATATAACGTTATGACTTGGTACGTGCAATATCTACCTTCAGCGCAGGTACAGAGTATATTTTGTAGAATATATACTATGAATATATATACATATTCATGAATTTGTGATTAACAAATTGTTGCTTTCTAGAATCAATTCTAACTCTAAGCTCCTTACATTTTGTTGGATTCAGCTCAGTAAAGAACACTTGATCAACTTTTTGTTTTATAAAGTCCGATGTCTGTTCTGACAGTCATTTTTTACGGCGCGGTGTTTTGAGGCTTTTATATAGACACGCTCAGCTGAAGCATCCATCCTTAGCCACAGCGAGGTTTCCCTCAATTAAGTCCATCAATATTTTTCATATTGAGAACGACTGCTGCAGGTGAAACCTTTGTATTTTCAGGATGTTTTCTGGGCGGAAATGTTTTCACAGTTATTGCATTTCCCTTCCTTTGCAATCTATTGCAGCCGATGATCTTAAGATATTCTTTCTTGAATAACGGATTCATAAACCCATAGATGATTGGATTAGTTGCACTACTCAAAACTATAAGAAAACTCCAAAAGGTATAAAGCTCTCTCCTCAGAGACCAGTAACCTCTGAAAGTATCCACCAGGTCAATAACTAAAACAGGAGTCCAACAAGTCATGAAGACTACCATAACCACAAACAAGGTTCGTGTAATCTTGATTTCCTCAACACAGAGATTGTTCTTGCTTGCTCTGGATTTCTTGAATTGTTTTTTGTACTTGTTTACGACTTGGAAAACACGGAGATAGCAGTATTGGGTGATGAGGGTTGGAAGACCCACGTAGAGTGATAGTAGTATTACTGTATACCAAGTTACGTCGATAGGAAGGTAACAGAAAAATCTGCCTGGATGAAAAACCATTCGATTACCAGGCAGCAAGTAAGACGTGGGTGCTAATCCTGCGATGATCCAAGCTGATACAATGTAACATGCTGTTGACCTCATCGTGAAGTACTTTCGATATTTGTCGTTCGATCTCACGACGCGAAAGTATCGATTAACTGCCGTCCAAGTTATGGACAGCACGGACGCACACCCCGAGAAAGTTCCCACAAAGCCATTGTATTGGCAAGTTGTGTCTCCAAATGGCCAGTACGAAACCACGAGAACCGTGAAACACAGTGGCATTGAAAATATAGCGGTAACAATGTCAGATATAGCCATGGAACTGATAAATAGATTAGGAACTGTTCGTAAATGACGATTTTTGTACACAATGTACAAAGTCAGTGAATTTCCTAAAATTATAACAAGCCATATGAAGAGAAAAGTTCCACTTTCTAAGACAACTCGTGCAGTACTCCTTGATTTCAAGGTGATCGCTAGTTTCTCTAGTATAGCTGTGTTATTCATGTCATTCATTCTGGAAGCAAGCTCGCTGGTAGCATTGTATATTTGGACTTCCGTCTGGCACTTTTGTAACCAGTCTTAAGTAGTTTTCTCTTTTACTTGAGTGTGGATATCGCGTGATGGCTAATGTTCTCAGAAACAAGTGCTTTGGTTTCCAAATAGCTGATAATAGCTGATAATAGATTACCATTGGTAGGTGACATGACTAAAGTAGCTCATGATTGGGTCTAAAAGTGAGCAGGTTGTTCATTCACACGGTAATCCTGAAGTAGACCCAATTTATTGTAAACAAAATTTGAAGTGGCTTTGATGAAAATGCAAATAATGCTAGACTGACGAAGAAGTGAACAACCGATACCGGAAATCGTTTTGCGAGTAAATGAAAAATGATAAACGCTTCTCATCATGATTTCAGCAAAAATATATATTAATATTTTTTATTTTTTATTTTAATATATATATTATAAACGGCAAAAATCCCGGTTCAATTTGGTTTTGAGTTCTTTGAATTCTAGGGTATTATTTCTTTTCAAACAAACAAACAAACAATTAAACAAACAAACAAACAATTAAACAAACAAAAAACAATGCAAAACAAAATAATACAAAAACAACAGAACAAACGAATTGAGCGGCATGTTGGATAGTCTTAACTTTCATCAGTATTTTGTGTCAAGGCAGCAATAAAGTTCACTTTCAGTCTAACAGTACGTAATCCTTCTTTGTATATCATCGATGGTAAATTAAATGCATTTAAATTAAATTGAATTAAATTAAATTAGATTAGAAGGCGAGAGCTAGTTTCTCTAGAATAATTGTACTATTCCTCCAATGGCTGAGGCTTTTCTTTCACAGCATATCGAAAAGCTCCCAGCGAACAAAGCAAAAGGTATTCATCCCCTCTTCAAGATTACAAAATCACAAATAATGTCATTTCTCCTTTACATTTATAATTTGAGTATCTCTTCTACTTCTTCTGGGTCTTTTCCACATCAGTGGAAAGTTGCCAAGGTTACTCCAGTATACGTCTGGGCCAGAGGTCAATGTGGACAACCACCGTCCCATATCTGTAGTGCAGTATCCACTCAAAGATCTTTGAGCGTTATGTGTGTTCCCACCTACTAGATCACCTTTGCAACTACAATCTCCTAAATGGGTTCCAGTATGGCTCTCGTCCATCTCGCCCCTGTGAAACACTGCTTATCGGATTAACCGATAAATGGCTTGGGGCAATGGATAATGGTATACCTTCACTAAGTTACTCCTGATAGATTTTAGCAAGGCGTTCGACATCACAAATCATCATAACTCACCATGTGCTATGGGTGTTCAAGGATCTGCACTGCAATGGTTCTCACCGTATCTTAGCGACAGAGAACAGCTGGTCTTCATAGAATCTTCTGTCTGACACTTTACCAATGCTAAATTGGGTACCACAGGGACCCGGGGGGGGGGGGGCACTTGTTCCGGATCTGATGGGGACGTGCCGCCCAGCCTCCTCAAACCTGACCCTGTTTAAGACACCTAAATTCTCGAAAACGATACCCTATATAAGACAAGAGGGCATTTTAGGGACCCTATTTAAGACTGTGAGGAAAATTGTACATTAAAAAAAGAATAGGCGGTTTTAGTCCATTAATATTTTAATTACGTCGCTAGTATGCTAACATCAAGCAATACCTTCGTCACCAAAAGTTGGCCTCGAATATTACACTATTTGAAAAAAATTGACCCTGTTTAAGACAATTTATTGTAAAATCTATACCCTGTCTAAGACCGCAGGAGCTAAAATCACGACCCTGACGGGCGGCACGTCCCCGTATAGTAAATATATGCAAGTGCCCCCCCCCCCCCCCCCCCCCGGGCACAGGGATCCTGTTTAGGACCTTTGCTGTTCTTGATTTACGTGAATGACATTCCTTTTGCCAGTCCTTCATATTCTACTCACTTACATGTCGATGATACTACCCTTCACTACTCGTCACCATCATTATACCACCCGTGCCAAAACCAATTTGTCCCTCCTTCTTCCGAAAGCAAAAACGAACGCTGGAAAAAGACGATTCTCTTTCATGGCTCCATCTATTTGGAACTCCATACCAGGTCGAATGCATCTAATTACATCACCAAGAGAATCTTTCACAAAGTGCAAGAACCTTTTCCAAGAACGTTTTTAAAATATTAAAATATCTGCTACAGAGCTTTTAAGCTCTGTAAAATATGCTAGATTATATTGATTCAGTAAAAAATTAACGTCGATACATTATGACTCGAATGGATAAATCTTTATAGACTATAGATAAATTATGATTATGAATTAGATTATATACCACTTATTAGATATTTTCTTGTGTATTACGGGCTGATATTTTAAAGGCGAGGCAAAATGCGAGCGATGAGTAAAATGTCAGCCCGTAGTAAATCATATTATTCGTATTTGATCATTCCAAATGAAAAAATTCCCTAAAACTCCCTAAAAAACTTTACAGGTCAGTCCAGTCTTTATGTTTAAATTTGTGAGAGTAATGATAAATTCCAATCAATTATCAAAAAAACATATATAGCTATTTCAAAAAAAATTGACGGGGCGAATGGCAATCGGAGATTGGTGATTGCACGACCGAAAATAAGTTTTGGGTAACAGAATTGCTTCATTTTCATTAATTAACCATGCCAAGCAATGCCGGTACCATGCAGTAAAGGCCTTATTGGACAAAGTGGTCGATAGGCGATTCATATCTTCGCGCCGGATAGCGGTCTAATAGCGTGACCACAGTTCTTTTCGGTCGTGCAATCACCAATCACCGATCGCCATTCGCTCCGTCAACCTTTTTGAAATAGCTATATATTGCTTTAAATGTCTCTATCTATACTGATTCCATTAGTCGCATGGTGTTCGCGCACGGGTAGGTCGCGACCACCACAGGAAGCCCAACTGAACAGCTACCATAAATCAGTTTTCGATGTTAATCCAATCCACGAGTTATATAATAGTAATAATAATGGTTATATAATATACGCCATTGGCGGTTTGATTAAATTGAAAGTGCGTTCACAATAGACCATTTCACGGTTGTCGTGGCTCAACCTCAGCCTCGACACCGTGTAATATATTCTTTAGAATTTGACTACAGCCCGTGGAATTTTAAAGTGTTTCGATTGTTTGTTGATGTGTACATTCCTTACATTACCATGGGTTGCAGTCAATTTCTAAAGAATATATTACGCACTGTCGAGGCTGAGGTTGAGCCACGACAACCGTGAAATGGTCTATTGACAAATGTTTACAAAAACCTTCCCTTGTTTTTATAAAAAGGCTCCTAATCTGACGCACCGATTACAAATATTTACAAATTTAAAGGATAAAAAAGAGGATAGACTAGCACCTGTGACGACGAAAGAGTGCAGAACTGATCATCAGATAGTCGTAAAGTCGTAAACTATACTTTGATCGAATAATCATTTAGCTAAAGAACATGTCGGCTAGCATCAGTTTAATGTGCAATATGACCTAACTTTATTTATAACTATTTATAATAACTGCTCTTAACACAGGCGTAAATTACATTTTTTTGGATGTTCAAAAAAGGTTGTCGTATGAGAAGTCTCAAGTCTAGGCGACTAGGAGACCGAAAAGGAGTATGGGTAGTTGCATTATTTTACTCTCTTTTTCGCATTGTGGTCTTGATATTAGCATCAGCAAATGAAGCTCTTTGATGTATTAGGTCATGGCAAGCTGAAGTTGAATTATGGTGTGGATATTTGTGTGGTCTTATAGCTCTAGTAATTTCTACCCATACTCCCTTTTCGGGTGAGTCGTGAGCCTTTTGATATCAATTCGCGCGGTATCAGTTTGCTGCTTTCTGAAGTCGATTCTAAGTCTACGTTATTTTGTTGGATTCAGCTGGGTTAAGGTTAGGTTACTTGTTTTCACTTGATCATGAATTTGGTTAATTTTTTATGACCTCTCATATATATATATATATATGATCTCCGTTTTGAAAGTTTTCAATCACTTGTGTTTACAGGCACCATTATAGGCGTCCCAGTCCATCCTCAGCCAAAGCGAGGGTTCCCTCAAGTTCATCCATATTTGTCATCTTGAGATTTACTGCGGCAGGTGAAACCTTTTTATTTTCATGGCCTTTTTCACTTGTGTTTACAGGCACCATTATAGGCGTCCCAGTCCATCCTCAGCCAAAGCGAGGGTTCCCTCAAGTTCATCCATATTTGTCATCTTGAGATTTACTGCGGCAGGTGAAACCTTATTTTCATGGCCTTTTCTGCGTGGAGATGGTTTGATGGTTGTTGCATTTCCCTTCCTTTGCAATCTATTGCAGCCAATGATCTTAAGGTATTCTTTCTTGAATAACGGATTCATAAACCCATAGATGATTGGATTAGCTGCACTACTCACAACTGCAAGAAAGCTCCAAATGGTATAAAGCTCTCTCCTCAGAGACCAGTAACCTCTGAAAGTATCCACCAGGTCAATGACAAAAACAGGAGTCCAACAAGTCATGAAGACTACCATAACCACAAACAAGGTTCGAGTAATCTTGATTTCCTCAACACAGAGATTGTTCTTGCTTGCTCTGGATTTCTTGAGTTGTTGTTTGTGCTTGTGTACGACTTGGAAAACACGGAGATAGCAGTATTGGGTGATGAGGGTTGGAAGACCCACGTAGAGTGATACTAGCAATGCTGTATACCAAGTTACATCGATCTGAAAGTAACAGAAAAATTTGCCTGGATGAAAAACCATTCGATTACCAGGCAGCAAATAAGTCGTAGGTGCGATTCCAGATAGGATCCAAACCGATGCGATGTAACATGCTGAAGATCTTGTCGTGAAGTATTTTCGATATTTGCAGTTCGATTTCACGACACGGTGATATCGATTAATTGCCATCCAAGCAATAAACTGCACGGACGCAACTGCCACAAAAATTCCCATAAAGCCATTGTACTGGCAAGCTGCATCTCCAAATGGCCAGTACGAAATAGCAAGAACTGTTAAACTCATAGGCATTATGAAAAGAGCCATTGCAATGTCAGATACAGCCAAGGAAATGACAAATAGATTAGAAACTGTTCGCAAATGACGATTTTTGTACACAATGTACAAAGTCAGTGAATTTCCTATAATTATAACAAGCCATATGAAGAGGAAAGTTCCACTTTCTAAGACAACTCGTGCAGTACTCCTTGATTTCAAGGCGATCGCTAGTTTCTCCAATATAGCCGTGTTATTCATGAGGACAACGACCAAGCTCGTACCGCTGTACTTTTGGACTTATATCTGGCACTTTTGTAATCAGTCTTATGTAGCTTTCTCTTTACTTGAGCGTGGATATCGCGTGATGGCTAATGTTCTCAAAAACATGTACTTACGGTTTGTAAATAGCTAATAATAGATGATTACCACTGGTAGATGGCATGAATAAAGTAGCTCATGATTGGGTCTGCAAGGGAACAGGTTGTTCATTCACACGGTAATCCTGAAGTAATTTATTGCAAACAAAATTAGAAGTGACTTTGATGAAAATGCAATGCTAGATGAAGAACTAATCAACCTGATACCGTAAATCTTTTTGCGAGCAAATGAAAAATGATTAACGCTTCTCGTCATGATTACAGCATGAGATCTTTGAATTCAAGGGTATCATTTCTAGTTCCCTTTTCTTGGCTATTGTATTATTAATTTTATCTTCATACCTCGTACTTCGTCAAGAAATAACAAACAAACAAACAAACAAACAAAAAACAAGACAAAAATATAACAAAACAAAACGAAACGAAACAAAACAAAACAAAACAAAACAAAACAAAACAAATTAAGCGAGCTTGTCGGAAAAGTTAATGTTATTTGAAAGCTTTTTTTAACTACTTCACCAATTTGGTATTATATTGTGTTATGGCAGCAACAAAGTTTACTTTCAGTCTATTAATGTGTAATTCGTATATCAAGTCACTGATAGTAAATAAAATAAAATAAAATAAAACAAAACAAAACAAAACAAAAAATAAAAAAATAAAATAAAATAAAATAAAATAAAATAAAATAAAATAAAATAAAATAAAATAAAATAAAATAAAATAAAATAAAATAAAATAAAATAAAATAAAATAAAATAAAATAAAATAAATCAACAATGATCACCTCTCTACAATGACTGCTCCCAATAAATGTTCCGACTTTAAAGGAAACCCAGTACACAGTAAATGTCAAACTTTCGCATGAGTGCAAAACGGACCGCGTCATGCCGTGGTCTTGTCCTTGGCGGGTTGTCTATAAACTTCAAGTTCAAGTTGTTTTTATTCACACACTTTATGAATATTCATGTTTACATAGATAATACTAGTTTGTATTTATAAGAAGTATGATATATACAGAGCATGTTGTAGTATATGACATATTAAATACAAACAATAGATATATTTAGTGTGCAGTGATGGTTTAAGTAAGCGCGAACTTCCGAGTAAAACCATCACTACAAAATAACTAAAAACATTCGAAATTCCTGCCGTAACCATACTGTGACCGTGCGGTGCCGTTTTTACAATCATACGAAATCTGCTCAACTGATAAATTTACAATGAACTATTCTCTACAATGGCCGCCTATAAGAAATGACTACTCTTTACAATGGCCACCTCTGAAGAATGATCACCCCTCTACAACGACCACTTTTAAGCAATGACTACTCTCTACATTGACCACCTCTCGACCACCGCTCTACAATGCAAGATAACCTTTACAACAATCACCACCTCGTCTTTACAATGACCCCCTCTGTACAATGATCACCCGCTCGGTACAATTATCACTTCCTTCTAATTACCACCTCTCTACAATGATCACATGCATATATAAAGCAATGACTGCTTTCAACATTGACCACCTCTCTACAATGATCACCTCTCTACAATGATTATCTCTATACAATAACAACCTCTGTACAATGACCACCTCTATACAATGACCATTTCTCTACAGTGATCACCTCTTTACTATTTTTAACAAAGAATGTATAGAGAATTCACCTGGACCTAAAGATGTGTCTGCAATATAGGTGTCCGTGTCCATGCCGAGAGGTTCCACTGTATGTCCTTGTCAGGAGGCAGGAGGGAGGGGTATCTGGTGCACGAAATTACGGTGGACTTAATCTCATAATCCTTTATGATTATCCAAGAAGGCCGCATCAAACAAGTCTTCTTGTCGCTAAAAAAACCGACTTTATTTATTTTGATTTGGAAATTTAATCTAACGAGATCCTGGAACTATCACAGACTTCTGACAAAAGAAAAGGCCGCATCCGTTCTTATTAATGACAAGTCGCTTAGATCGCTTTCGAAAGATGGAAGCTGTTACTCTGGGTAGCATGTTTCTTGGGTGCTAAGTATATATATGATAATGGGGATTTTCAGAAAAGAACGTTTAAAAAAACAAAAACGTTTAAAACTGTACTATTTAAAGGTTGAATTTGAAGAGATTTAGCACCAAGGAAAAGATGCGTTAAAAGGGAAAATATACCTAGTGTTATAATAACTCATAAAGGTCAAATAATACGTAAAATATAACAAACACTTGTCGGGTTGTTTCTTGATAAATTACAATAAAAGTACAATCAAAAAATGCAATCATTTTTGACAGTAAAAAGGTTATCAGATGAATATCCAGTGAGTGTAAAGGGCAGCTAACGCGTGATAAAATGCATGAATAAACATTTTAGATGTTTAGTGTAAAAATAAAATATTTCAAATATCTTATTATGTATTCAAATATCATGAATAAAAAGTTAGTTTTTATTCAAGATGAAACTTCAGCTCAAACATAAAACGTATTAGGAAGAACAACTAAATAATCAAGAAGTTGTGACACCCAACTTGGTAATAAAATAATCGGCAAGATTGCTACTGCTACAAGAACATTTTTTACAGAATTGATGTGCTAGTACTGGCAGGTATTATTACGGAGTGATCGAGAAACTAAAAAATAATATAAAGAAAAATAACGAAAATCACAATTAAGGACCCCTCCACAAGAACAAAGTCTTCGATGATCAAATAACAAAATAGCAAACAGCAGTGCTGGGCTAGTTGTCAAACTTACGAAATCTCAGCATCGCCAGTGCCGATGGGATTTTCATAGCTACGACTAACGAAACTTTTTGATTTACCAACACATTGAGACTGTATCAATAGCAAATAGCAGTGCCTAGTTGTCAAACATACGAAATCTCAGCATCACCAGTGCCGATGGGATTTTCATAGCTACGACTGACGAGACTTTTTGATTTACCAACACAGTGAGTTCTGGTTTCTTTTGAACGACTCGTTGATTGGCCATAATGTATCGGGTTTGAATGTTGAGTACTTAATTCTCCATGAGGTCTAGGAGCTTGAGAATGATCATGTCCGGGTCGTCTTTTATTGTGACGCAAAATCTTTTCGTTTCGTTCTATTTGATCGTTTCTTTTCTGCCTTCCTTTGCAATTTTCTTGTGTTGATTTAGTCTCAGAGTGACGTGATTGCGTTTGCTGCCCCGAGAAACCTTTGTTTTCATTATGAGGTTTCTCTTCCGTTAATGGTTGCAGTGTTCTCTTTGGGTACCCACTCGGCCTAAGTTCACGGCGTGTAGTTTGTTTTCTCATAGCCGGTCGAGTATTCAAAAGAATATCATCAAAGCTCAATGTCTGTTGAAACTGTTCCGGCGCAACGTGACCATTCTGAACATTTCTTCCCTCTTCAAAGCTATTTCCACAGCTACTAATATTTTCAGATTTTCGTTTGTGCATTTGACTAAGAGTGGTGGATCTGCGTCTTTTATCTATGGGCATTTTTTCCACCAAGCAGCTGCAACAACATACACGAAGAATCCTCTTAAAGGAGGCTCGAACTTCTTCATTTCGATATGCGTAGATATATGGATTAATTGCACTTGAGCTGTATTGCATCCATTTAACAAATCTTACCAAATGATCACTTTGTGGCCGGGAAAGACAAGTGGGGCAGAAGTTTGCAATTACGGTTGTAACAAAAAACGGCGCCCAAGCGATAACAAAAACCCCTGTAATTACAATAACAGTCACGAAGATGTTGAACTCCTTAATGTATCCCCCAGTTGATCCCATTCTCGTTGAAGTGCTTGGCTTTCTCTTTGCCTGGTCACGACCAACTTTAAGAATATATAAATAGACAGAAATAATAATGAACAGAGGAAAAACGAAGCATGATACCATTAGGAATATACTGTATGCGTCTTGCCAATCTGACTTATTTTGCAATGGCTGTATACCGGCAGCAAAAATGGCAAAAATCCACGCAACTGCCAACATGTACCAGTACACTGACCTCGGCAGGCGACGGTGCTTAAGAGGCGCCACAGTGAAATAAAGCCGTTCAATAGCTATTGATGTTAGCTGGAGTATTGAGGCGCATCCTGTCCCAATGTCTACACATATATACACAGAATATAATGGCGTGCAGTAGGCATCCATAAGAGAATTAAGAGTTGAGATGTACGTCCAGTATGGCACAGAAAACATTCCAATGAGGAGGTCACTTAGTCCTAGACCACAGATAAAGATATTAGTAGCGGTTCGTAGCTTGGGGTTAACGACGAATGCAGCCACTACAAGTCCATTCCCTAGAACTATCATTGGAATTAGTATTCCATAGCATAAAGCTATAAGAATCGAAGAGGTTGATCCAGAGGGACCTTGTCCATTACATGGATAAACAGAAGACCCGTTCGAAGGACCATCCATTTTTCTTGACAACTGTCTTGGTGATCTATATACCCAGTCTAGGAATTTCTAGATGGCCCTGAGATATCTGTCATGATTCTTTATCTCTCAGCTACGCAAAGAACTAAACCATCCACTTGTTAATATTTACAGTAATTTCAGTCGTGCGGAAAACCAACAGGGTTTCCAAAGGCACTTGAAAATGTCAACAAAATATACCAATAAAGATGTCAGTTTGGATTTCATGCATGAGATCCGAGTTAAATGATGTGAAGAATCACATTACTAAAAATTCCGGCTAACTAATGCAAAAATGCACAACTCCTGTAGAGTGCTTCAAAAGCTTGGAACGGCCGCGTGGGCGAAATACACATAAATCATGATAAATAGAGTCTTTTAGTATTACATCTTAAAGGGTTAAAAGCGTGTTCTATATGATTATCTCACGTTCATATAAGCTTTTAGGAACAGGAAATAACTAATTTGTTATAAACACAATATATTGGATACTTGAGAGTCTATTGATGGATATTGTATAAACAATAGCACTTTGCCATCACACCAACTACTGTATGTCCGATCTAAATGAACACTAATATATTACTTGTATTAATTCAATAATATAGAGCATTTAACTAATTACAAGCGGTTTCATTGAAATTGTCGATAAACAATTTGGCAGCAATCAGTTTGAAAACCATTACAGCAGAGTGCAGATAAGCTGTGAGACAAGCGCAGCAATTTCTTTAATCCCGAATTCACATAAACGTAAATCAATATTTCCATACTGTTGGTCATTGAATTTACATATCATGGAATCAGACGTGGGAAGTCGTGATAAAGCAGGGATTAAAAATACATCCATTTAATGGCCGTCGGTTCAACACAACACACAAATATCTATTACAAAATTGTTTGAATACAAAGAGCAAAATTTTCGTTCATTTTTCACTGCGCCACACTTAAAACACCTATGGTAAAGAAATACGATGTAAGATTATCAATATCTTGGGTATAAACAGCTTACAGCTGCGTAGTCAAAATGTCTGTTTCAATCACAAAAACAACAGGAAACATAAAAGACTGACAGATATAATCGAAGCCCCTCATTCTGAGGAAAAAAGCTCATTTCCTGTTATTTCCAAAAACAATATTTTCAGGCAGCCATTAAACCCTGATGAGCTCATATAACCAGAAGGATGCCCTATGAAAATAGCATAACAACAAATAGGGATTTTCTAGTTAGTATACTGAATATATATATTATTTATATTATTTATTTTGTTTATTTAAGTTGCAGGACCTTATTGTAAAACACCTATGTGAATACACTTCCTGAATAAAGATTATTTATAATAATAAAAATATCAATGAAAAGTCATTCAGTCTGAATAAACGCACAACTTAAAAGAATTTGTCATATCGCCTGTATTTTAGCGATTTTAATGTAAAAATTACCCATAATGCACCAGACATGATATAGTTAGCTCTCAAAATTTTTCTCTACAGCTGTTTATTAATAATATTCCTATATATTATAATTTACAGTAATATAAATACTAAAAATATGATTATTTATTTAATATTAATAGTAAGACTAATGTTTGTAATAATAATAATATTAATATTACACTTTATTAAGTGACACGGCTTGGGTGTCGTGGGTGGCGTAGCGGTTAAGCCACTCGCCTCCCATCGGACGCTGGATCGCACGTGAGTTGAGTTTGTTTGATGTGCTGTTCTCTCCCATGCCATGCGGGGATTCTCCGGTTTTTACTCCCTCAGCAAAAATGAGTGATGTACGTAAAGTATATCGAAAGTAGTTGAGTTTGTTTGATGTGCTGTTCTCTCCCATGCCATGAGGGGGTTCTCCGGGTTTTACTCCCTCAGCAAAAATGAGTGATGTACGTAAAGTATATCGAAAGTAGTGGTAGCGAGTGTGAGTCTTGGAGATATTTATAGCAGTATTTGCTACTCTGAAATCCGAGGTTAAATGAAAAGATTTGATTTGTTTTTTTGATAATAATATGGGGATATTACACTTTACCCTTGTTTTATATTTATCGATGTAATCAATATATTTTATTTTACTTTACTATATACTTATCGATGGATTATTCTTAGTAAAAGGAATCAAGGTGCTACGTCCACCCTAATCCACATTAATTTGAAAATGCTGTTGTACTATTGCGTTTTTGTTACCACACCGCCCACACAACACCTACAATCGGCGCCTTTTTTACACAATTTCGAAAAAATGGTCAAAATTCTACGTTTATGAATTGTGACTTTTCCCCCCTCGCCCCCTAAGCAATGTTGTCCACTAGTCAGATTCTAGGTTGGCAGACTTTTCTCACCTCAACATTGAATAGGGGGAGGGGGAATGACTGAATTAAACAAACTTAGTTGCCAGTGAGGACAAATTTAGTAAGATAGGTCACTTTCTCCCACAAATGTGTCATTCAAAAAGGCGCCGATTGTAGCTCGGAAAACAAACTTCCTAGATCTACCAAATTAGCCAACCGTTCGGGTTGCGTTTTGCGGATTTTCAATTCTTAGTTAAATTTGAAAATTCTATTTTTCCTCGCAAATTTTATTGGGTAAAATTCGTCTTAAAAACGGAACGCGCCCAACAGATAAAAACCCTGACACTGTTTGGCTGGACATTTATCTAAGAATCAAACAGTGAAAAACTTCTTTTGGAAATAATAAATTGCTTTCTTTGTACTAAAAATCTCGTCGAGTAAAGTCCTGTAGTTTTGTTTTAAAATCTGAAACAACAACAACAACAACAACAACAAAAAACAAAACAAAACAACAACAACAACAACAACAAAACACACACACACACACACACACACACACACTTGTCTGGTAAAACAAAAGTCCCTGACTTTTTCCCTGACTTTTCAATGACCAACTCCGATTTTTCAATGACTTTCTACACTTTCTACTGAACACAAATTTAGAACAATTTCTATTCCACTGATACTTGTCAACGAAATTAAGTGGTCAAGAATTTTGGAATTCCACAGCCAAGCTGCTAAAAGGGTTGTTTGAAACTTTTCAACCCCCCAAAAAATTCCCTGAATTTTCACTGACATTTGTAATATTTTGTGACCAAAATAAAAATTCGCTGACAATTCCCTGACCATGAAAATTTTTCAGAATTCCCTGACTTTTCAAGGTCAGTGGGAACCCTGAAATTAAAATGTAGGCGACACCTACATTCTCTCCTAGGTGACACCACAAACCTTTAGGAAGACCTTAAGTGTCACTGCTGTGAGAAAACAAGAATTAGACGCCGTGTTAGGGTGACCCTAGGGGAAGGGGATGGGAGGGGAAGGAAGGGAAGGGAAAAGAAGAGAAGAGAAGGGAATGAGACTGGAGGAAATGGAAAGGGACCCTCCCTTCCCTCCTCGAGAGCCGGCCAGGAAGACTAGATTCAAAACTTTTGGTATATATTTACCCAAAATCTTATGGTTCCTACAGTTCACCTCCAGTTCATATTCTAAATTCCGGTTCCGAAATCATGTATATCAAATAGTCTGCGTATACGGTGATATCATACACAACACACAGACGCAATTATCTGTGCTATATGTCATTACCATGAAACTAATGCTTGACACCCATATCGAATAATTGGAGGAATTCTATCAATCCTCTCACAAGTTAGCAAGGCACTCGAATATCGACAGCCCGTTAATTGGTCGAGTTTGACACATCAGGTTATAAAACGTACCACGAGTAGACTGGGATTTGTAACTATGTATCCGAAGGGGTCACCAATATCACTAAGAAAATGTAATAAAGAACTGAACTAAATACCAATGTCCATTGTCCATTTGATAATCCTTTCACATGGGTTGGTCTTGCACTTAAAGAGTGAAACAGGCAGTTTTCATCAGATTGGGCACGGAATCTAAAAGAGCATTGAAATGGTTGAAATCCGATGAGCCAAAAATCAACTTGATTGGCCCGGTATCCAATACACGCCACACATTCGACCTGTGCTTTGGGCGTGAACTTAAGGAATATAAACAAAGTTAACTTGAAGTCTTTTATCTTTAAGCCTGGGCTTTGAGAAAGAAATGGTCTTAGGAAGAACTTGCGATGAGAATGACGATAAGATAGTGACTACAAATAATTGTCGTTTCTTCCGTCGTAATGTGCGCAAAGAAATGCATCTTGTAAATTGAAAATGGCAGATCTTGTGCAGCGAAAATTAAATTACACGGTGTTATGTTTTCTTTCTGTAACTGTACGGTAGCCGTAGCTTCGATTCCGCGCATTTTTCGTGCTCACACCGCATAACGATATGTACGTGCTGTAGATCGATCAACCATAATTTGAGCGCATTTTCCGTATCGCAACCGTGACCATACCATATGTACGTGTCGTGGGTTAGAATCCCGATTCAGCACATTATTCCTAATTATCAAACTCATTAATAATTCATTAGAAAACACAATGGAAATCACTACCGGAACGTAGATCTTTATATCGGATAAAGATTTTTGTGTATTTGCATAAACTTTAACTTGGATTTTCTAAGTCAAAAGTAGTCAAACTTGGAAAATTCTGGTCCAATATGATAATTGACAACTAGACGTTTGATAAGTAATATAAAGAACTCGAGAGCGTGTTATATCGGGTCTAAAGATCCTCGCCTTCGGCTCGGATCTTTATCCACCGATATAACACGCTCTCTCGTTCTTTATACATTACTTAAACCGTAACAAACTGTATGTACGTGCCGTAGACAAAGCCGTGACTTCAAATCCTCACAGAGCGCATTTTCTGTACCGTAACAGTGACTGTATGTGCGTGCCGTAAGCTAAGTAGGCGCGACTTCAAATCCTTACTCAGCGTCTCGAATTCCGTTCCGTGAGCGTAATTCCGTGATCCCTCCTCTCTTCTCGGGCCGTATGTACCTTGTCGAACCGTAGGTACGTGTCTTAGGTTTTACTCTTATAAGTACAAAATATCCCCTCACGGTAATCTAAACAGAAAGCACTAAGCTGACTGAAAAACACGACAATATCAGTAGATCAAATTTAGTGATCATTTTGATACAAATAGAATGATTTACTAGTCCTCTGTTAACGACTTGTCGACATTATTACTACGATATAAAGTATTACGTTTCGGTAAGGATTACCATAGGCGCACGTTTTTCATAAGACGGGAAATGCTTTGATTGCAAACTCAGTCGCGTTCCTGTTTTTAGTTTGTTACTTTGATCTATTTTTTCTCCGTTTTTCCCTTTTCTCTCTCTCAAACTGTTAACTGTTTTTAAAAATTTAAAAATTGAAATTGAAATTGAAATTGAAAAAAAAAAACTCTCAAAAGCGAATTCGGTAACCTTGTTCTCTCCATAGCAGTCATGTGCCAAAGCTAGAAAAATTGAATGTCCAGTTTGTGACCAAATTCCTTGATATTAATCTAAAGATTTTCTATGGGAAACCATTCGATAATCCTTTCTAATGGAATGTACTTATTAGTAGATTAAAAGATAAAGGAAAGCCATTTGAGTGCCGATGACGTAAGGGCACGAATAGTGACGATATTTAAGCACGAATCGAGAGTGCTAACATTAAATTCACATCAAACTTTGTATTGACTGTAAGCTGTGGAAAGCACATTGTGAAAAATCCTTTCAAGTTTTGGGCCTCTAAGATAAAGCTAAGGGTACCCAGTCAAGATGATTTCGGGACGTGAAACTACTTTGATTAACGATTCTTCAAGTTTTTTGAAAAAAGAACACGCGATTCCCAAGCCACCAAGGAGACATATGATTGCAATTGATCTTCTTATGCAGGACTTTTCAATATCTATGGATACAGAAGTTGCTGTCAAACGGCTTCGAAATATGTTAAAAGATTGCAACGTTGATGAAATTACTTCATCAGGAGTCACGGAAATGACACAAAGTGCCTTAGATGGAAGACTAGAAAGTGTGAGACTTCTTGTAGAACTGGGAGCTGACGTTAACAAGAAGGATAGATTTGGTTGGACCCCACTGCATTATGCCGCAAGTGAAGGTTATGAAAACATTTGTCGGTATTTATTGCAAGAAGGCGCCGATGCCTGCATAAGAAATAAAGAGGGAAAATTTCCTGTTGAACTGGCGGACAGTGAAAACATTGCCAGCTTGTTACTTGACGCAACAACTCGGCCAAAAACTCTCCGCATAAATATTATTTAAAATGACCGAATAACATTTGTATAGGACTAATTGATGTCTGTGGTAAATAACTTTGTTTTAAATATACAGTACGTTTGCAGTAGGGTTAGAAACCTACTCGGGGCTACACATTACACTGCGACAAAGGGTAATAAGGAGAAAATTGCCCAGATATTCGTACATATTGAGAAGAGATGTTCTTTAACTCTTCAAAGATAAAAGAATTTAAAAATCTTTCTTATAATAGTTTCATGGATGTAAATAGTACTTACTTTTTCGTATTTATTTACTTTGAACCAATTTTTAAACTGATAAAAATTACGTACATCAAATTTGAAGTTGATCTTTAAGTATAATTTTTAACACACAAATGAAACAGTATCGAAGTATCAGAAGAACCATCGTATACAATTGTCATCCCGCCAATTCATTTTCGTCCAAACAACAACAACAACAACAACAACAACAACAGCAACGACAACAACAACAGCAGCAGCAGCAGCAGCACCAACAATAAATCGTCCAAACAACAACAAAAGGTGTTTTTTGTATTTTCTTACACTTTCATCCTGACATATAACAAAAAAATATCGCATTTGTTTTTAAGACGTCCTTTAGTACTGATTGTATCTCGAGATCAAAAGTATTGTCACTGGAAGTCTAAACCTCTACATGAGAGATCGGAGCTGACCAACACTCAGATATTTTTCACATCCTAAAGAACTCACTACGTGCTATCAACACTTCGCATTTAGAATTCCAATTGTGGTTACAGCATATCGATTATGAATTCCGTGGAGCTTGGAGTTTAGGAGCTTCTAAGTATGGGGGGATCGCGACGTGCGTAATACAGTTTTAGGCCTTTTCTGTATGTTATTTGTTTTGTTTTTTGTTTTGTTTTACTTTAGCTTCTGGCATGGGACCCCGTAACTGATAGTTTCTCAGTTTTCGACGGTTTTCTTTGTGATTTTTTGCAATTAGATTTTCTCTGCGGTATTGCGGTACTGGATATACCTAACGCTCCCAAAGTGTAGCAATTTTTTTCTAATTTTACAGCCGACAACGTTCGAATTCCCTCCCACTACACCGAAGAACAATCAATTCCAGTACATCGACAAGACAAGTATAGTCTGCAATCTTGGCCGACTCGGCGATCTGTTTGATATCTGGTTTGAAATGGTAGTTAAACTGCAATTAACAACAGACAAAAAATATGTCAAAGAAATTATTGAATTCAAGTTCCGCTACTGACCCTTTATCTCACCAGGACCTCTAAGTTTCTGCTCTCACTTCAATCCCCGTCTTCCACATTCCTTTGATTTTTCAGAGATTAGTCAGGGTAGCTCGGTGTCTAGAGAGGTCGCTATAGGCATTTTTTATTTTCCATTAAAAACAACACTGCTAGCTACTGCAGAGTTCGACAGTCGATGTAGGACGAATAACAACAATTCCCCAATTAAAGCAAACGAATCCGTGGAACAACGCACGATCTAAGCAACCACTTGAAATTAAATCACGAAATAGTGTCACGATCCTGATATCAAACACGGAAACCGAAAAAAAGCGGTTAACATTAGTTTGAAGTTTCTTTAATCAGATTGATGCAATCTTCTATCTATAATAGCGCACTCGTTGACCCGCGTTAACATGCAAACTTTCATATCCTCTCTCTACTATCATGTCTAGTTGATCTACGAGCTATAAATCGTAATCATTTCTATTATTTATTGTCCATATATTTATTATTCATTAATCAATATATTTATTAATTGATCTTTTTAATCAGATTGATGCAATCTTCTATCTATAATAGCGCACTCGTTGACCCGCGTTAACATTCAAACTTTCATATCCTCTCTCTACTATCATGTCTAGTTGATCTACGAGCTATAAATCGTAATCATTTCTATTATTTATTGTCCATATATTTATTATTCATTAATCAATGTATTTATTAATTGATCTTTTTAATCAGATTGATACAATCTTCTATCTATAATAGCGCACTCGTTGACCCGCGTTAACATTTAAAAACTTTCCTCTCTCTGTCTAGTTGATCGACAAGCTATATCAAAATCGTAATCATTTCTATCATTTATTATCCATATATTTATTATTCATTAATCCATATATTTATTAATTATTTTTTTAATTAGATTGATACAATCTTCTATCTATAATAGCGCACTCATTGACCTGCGTTAACATTTCAAACTTTCCTCTCTCTACTATCATGTCTATCGGATCTACGACCTATTAGAATCGTCATCATTTCTATTATTTATTGTCCATATATTTATTATTCATTAATCCACTATTAATATCAAGTACGGATAATGAGTGATTTCGAATACTGGGAATATATATACTGTATATACTGTCTTTTGTCTGGGTGTTGGTGCGTGAATTTACAGCCCTCTGTCGGGCGCTTATTGACCTGCTAACCCTAACCCCAAAGGCGGATCCACAACCCTTACCCTAATTCGAACTACACCGTTTGATAGTCTCCGGAGAGGGCGCGCACCCCCTGCACCCCTCCTCTAAATCCGCTCCTGAACACTTACCCTAACTCTTACCTTGTCCCTTACCATAAACCTTGACTCTAACCCTAATTCGCACCTATACGAACTACAACGTTTGACAGTCCTTGGGTGACAAATTTACGTGACAGTCCTTGGGTGACGAATTTACGTGACAGTCCTTGGGTGACAAATTTACGTGACAGTCCTTGGGTGACGAATTTACGTGACAGTCCTTGGGTGACGAATTTACGAATAGACGAAAGAATCGTATGATTTCTCTAAGAGGCCAGTTAATTAGTGCTAGTCTGAGGTAATTTAAGAGTTCAATACACCCCTATACTATACCATGTCTACTCACCTACTACATACTACCATGCATGTCTACTCACCTACTACATACTACCATGCATGTATACTCACCTACAACTACATACTATCATGTTCATGCATGTTAGTTACTCAACTAAACTGATAATATCCTTTTCCTGTGTTTCTAACCATCAAATACAGCCTCGTGTGCAGCTCTTAGCCACGTTGCTACGGCAACAGCACCAGGATCAGGACTCTTTAGATGGATTGAGCTCACGTAACTAGCGCGACCTGCCCTGGCTTGCATGTGAGCAGTAGACTGGGCGCCATCTTCTGCTGCCTAAAGGAAATTGAACTGTAGTTCGTATGGAGAAATTTGTATGATAGAGCGGTTTTCGTATGAGAGGGAAACTAACTGCACCGTACCGTGTCGTAATGTCTATAAAGATTCATGCCGTAACCGTACCGTGACGTGACCGGCCCAATATCTCACTCATGGGGACATCCTCGGTAACAAATACAGTGTCCTCTTAATGGAGGTGTCCCCTTAAAAGCGATTAAAATAGCACTTGGACACTCTGAAAATGTGCCCCCATAATAGACGTGTCCCCCAGAAGTCTAAAAGCGAGACACACGATGCAACAATTGCGTCCAACAAATGTGCCATGTGTCCATCCCTGCAATACCACAGGAGGTTTAGTAAATCTTGAAAGTTAAGGCTGTCCGTGAAAAGTTACTACTTGTTTTTTTTTTTTCCCCTAAATCATCGCTTAATAGTTGTTCTCTTTCCCTGGTCAAATAATACACGAGAAATTCGCATACCACGACAGTTGAATCGACGGTACTTTTATTTGTAAATACGAACGCGTCCACGAATTCCCGCCGAATTTTCGATCATACGCAGTGCGTTTTTCACCCTTGTCCCTCTAAGCACGAATTTAAGAGCCTCTGATATCTAGGGTCAATGGATATCATAACAATTCCTTCATCGGCACCAATTTTTCGATGTATTCTATTTACCTTTACAGCAAGCTCACACGCTTGTTTAGTCGACGTCCCTTTAGCTAAGTGTTCTTTTAATACTTTACTTGCTGGAGAAAGAGAGTCGACCTAGACAATAAACAGTAGTAATGTTAAAGCACGCACATTGTTTGTGAAATAATAAAGCACTTAAATTTGTTTATATTACCATAGTTCTGTCCCCTGGTTCTGCCCCACCATATCTGTATCAAAAAAAGGTTTTTATTTGGTGCATTAGCTCAGTACCAACGAGTGAAACAAAAACAAAAAACAAAAGGAAAAAAGTGAAAGGAAGGACGGAAGGACGGTAACTTGAGAAAAAAAAGGAAATTAGAAAAGACTACAAATGACAAAAAGACAAGGGAAAAAGAAAAGAAAACAAACAGAAAAACAGAAAAAAGAAAAGAAAAGAGCGAGAGGGGAGGAGGGGAGAGCAGAGCAGAGCAGAGCTGAGCAGAGCAGAGCAGAGCAGAGCAGAGCAGAGCAGAGCAGAGCAGAGCAGAGCAGAGCAGAGCAGAGCAGAGCAGAGCAGAGCAGAAAAAGACTAATTGAAACGAAAAAGAGACCAGAAAAAAAGCAGATGAAAGAAACGGAAAATAAATCAGGGAGAACTACAGGGGACACAAGAATAGGAAAATCTATTGTGTCACAAAGAACCTTACCTCATAATTGACTGGACACCAGCTTCAAGTCCTGAAGACCAGTACTGTAGCGAGGTGTCATTTTTCAGTGCATTTGAAACCGCAATAAGAAACAAACTATAAAACTAAATACAACGATATACGTTATTACTATTTATTATTCAATTTTCATACACTGTACAAATTCTGATTTTCTGATTGGTCAGTTAGTACCACGTGACGGGTTGTTATGACGTGACAACACGTTACGATGCAATAATACCGACGTAATAAAAATGAAAATATATAATTACTTTTGGCATGAAACAAAAATATTTCTTTTTTGATTTCTCCCTTTATCTTTGTCCTTCCTTTCTGCCTTTCCCCAAATTACCTTCTTTCATTTTTTTTTCTTCTTCTTTTTCCTTTCCTACTTCCCTTCAATTCAATTTTCCTCTTTCCTCTTCCTCTCTCTCTCCCTTTCCTTTTGTATTCTCCCTTTCTTTCTTTTCTCACTTGTTTCTGTCTTCCATTCCTTTCTTTTCTTTCCTTTTTCCTAATTCGAAAAACTATAAATCCAAAGGCGACAATTCACATCTAGCTCGCCTTCCCCTTCCCCTCTGAAGAACTTCATTTGTTGATGCTAAAAGTCAAATAAAGATCAAACCCAAAAACGTCAGCAAAGGGTTATACGTCTAACCATCCTCCTTTTGTGTCTTCTAAACCTTTTTTGAAATACAGATGAACCTCCATACAACGGCCGCATATGGGACCTTTTAAAGTGGCCACTTGATAGAGATAGCCGTTTATGGTGCCTCTGAGAGCACAAAATCAAAGGTACAATTTTTTATCGAATAAAAATTTGTACATTTGACTTTGTAAAGTGGCTGCTACATAGAGGGTGTCCATTAACGAAAGTCTGTTGTAGAGAGATCAAACTGCAATTAAGTGCACTTGTATTAATACTCACCGCCCCAGAAGACCCTCCCATACTCTCTTCTACCAAGTGCGCCACAGCAAGCAAGGTTTTGTTGATGTTGTTATATGGCAGTCCTGGGGAATCCATTGAACCAAGAGCATTCTTGATCGCTGTGAACAAGAATTAGAAGGAAATACTTTGAGTCAGAAATCATTGCACCTATACTGGGGTTCGCAGTGGAGGAGGCTGACTCTAACAAACGCGAGAGGATCCAAAAAAGAATTTCGGTTGGCCAGTACAAACATGAGCACAGTTTTAGAGCAGATTCTGTATGAGTGTGAAACGGACCGCGCCGTGCCGTGACCGTGTGTGTGCCGTGTTTTCTATAAAAACTTTCGAAATTCCTGCCGTAACCGTACCGTAACCGTGCGGTGCCACTTTTCACAGTCATACGAAATCGAGCGGTTTTCGTATGAGTGGGAAACTTACCGCGCCGTACCGTAACTGTGTCAGTGCCGTAATGTCTATAAGAACATTCGAAATTCCTGCCGTAACCATACCGTGCGGTGACCGTGCCGTTTTCACAGCCATACGAAATCGGCTCTCTACTGTAATATGACTGCAAAAATACAGTACGGTCACGGCAGGAATTTCGAGTGTTTCTTCATGCACGATCACGGTACGGCGCCGTCCATTTTACACATACCAAAACTCCTCCATGCTGCTGTTATACATGTACATGATTCTTCATTGTACTAATCAAATGGTTTCAATTTCAGTTTGGAGCTAATTCACATGGCTGCGTTTTTCGAGTATCAAAATTGCACGAGCCTGTGGGGCAAGTACAAATTGAGCTCTTTGAAAAACACACAAGTGCAGGATTATTCCCAGTTCAATAAGAAAACGTATGAATAACCTTTTAATAATATTTTCAGAGAGAAGGAATAAAATCTTGAGTAAGAACTTTGAGCGTGTGCTGCATGGATGACGTGCGATAAATTCAATATTGATCAAAATGACCAAATCGTCAATGTTTATGACAATTTTTCAAACACATATCCGTGGATAAAAATGATTATGTTGATAATGTTAATACCAGAAAATTATGAAACCTAATAAAAATCAAATTTGCACTTGAATGTGTGTGTTACACTTGAAATGCACTGCTCTCAACCAATCAGATTCAAGGGTTTTTATTTTTTATTTTTTCATTTATTATATTGTTTAATTATACAATGAACTTTTAACCCAACCCTTATCATTGTAATATATGAACATAATGTAGTAGACCCTACCTTCAGCTCCACGTTTTAATGTAGAGCCACAGTCCCCATCACCAGAAATGTTGTCTAAATCATTTAATTTTGTCTCTGCATTAACAATGGCACTGGCAACTTTGCTAAGGACACTGAATACAAGTTTTCCTAAAAAAAGGAAGAAAGTACAAAAATTAGTTATAAAAAAGTGAAAGACAAAAGTGCTTTGACATGAATAAGAGTCAAATATGGTTCACAATGTTGAGCACTGTTAAGTTCCTTATCTAAAAAAGACATTTTATATTTTCGAATTTTTACATTCCTTGAATAATCTTTTCGCCAACTCTTGATGCAGATGGGATGAAAAAATATACAACTATACAGTGATCTTGAAACTAATGTGTAATTGCAGTCAGGTCATGTTATAAATTGTTATGCACCAAGTTGTTATATGCATGAGGAAATCCAAAAACAAACAACAATCATGTTCAAGTGTGTACACTTGTACACAGGAGAGCTGGTAGTATAAATGTCGGGGTCATTAATCCTGTCATTTCCTGCATTTATGTCTTGCATAAAATCCCACGCTTTGAGGAAGACCTCTGCATGGTAGTTGTCTCTTCACTATCCACTGTTGTACTATAGCATTATCAAAGTCAAAATAGTGGACCATCTAATGAAAATGTTGTCAACATGTTCATGAGACTGACCACTATTTTGACTTTGATAATGCCATCTACAAGATTTTAGCATGAATGGCACAAGGCACATGCCTATCCTAACTCCTTGCACAGGTCCTAAAACTACTCTTGACTAGACACATATTGTTGTTGTTGTTCCACTTTACACACCTTCAGCAGTTAACTTTTCAGCAGGACGTTTCTGTTCTTCCTCTTCATCTTCTTTAATAAATTCAAATTCTAGAGGTTCTTTGTCACTTCGAAGAAATCCAGTTTCTTTTGAATATGAAGACCTTGGCCATGAAGGAGCAGTTGTATCACTATCTGTAAGATGATAATTATTATGATGATGATTATTATGCTAATTCTAAAATAATGACTACTACTTAAGCCTGGTTTTCACTTCAATGGAAGCAGAAGCGGAAGCAACATACGCAGACTCAGTATCGCATTTATCACCTAGGTGTGAGAAAAGACAAGCGCTGCTAATGAGCAGTACACTACTGAGTCTGCGTATGTTGCTTCCGCTTCTGCTTCCGTCGAAGTGAAAACCAGGCTTTATGGTAATGCTTATGTCAATGCTGCTACTGATGATGATGATGCTGCTGCAGATGATGATGAATATCATCACTATAATTATTATTATTATTCCATTTAATTTTATTTATTCATTCACTAATATTTATACTTATAAAGGAGAATTATTCCACAAACATGTAATTGGCCTGGAGTATGGAATCCTCATAACAAATCCCTACACCTATACAAATCATAAACCACATTTTATACTGGTGTGAAATAAAAAGCACTTTTATGCATACCATTTCTGGTAACCCACCTAGGCAATGAGTTCTTGTTTCATCTAAGTGAAGAATAGTTAATGACACACCACCCATATCTAGAGAAGTCATGAGTGTACCACAGTAAACCCTGTCCACTTTAACACCTCTTGTTGAAACTGAAACATTTAGATTTGACAATAGTTCTAAGCAGAGAAATTTTGAAAACATTTAAGGAAATGTACATGTAAATGAAAAAATCTGTTTGTCATGCTGAATGAAAAAAGGAAGGAAAAAATGGGTGGACTGACAGATGGATAGATGTTTGGACAGGTAGATGTGAATGAATGAATGAATAAATTGACAAAGAAATGAATGAATAAACAAAAAAAGAGATGAACAAATAAACAAATGGGAGGATGGATGGACAGACAGGCAGAAGGATGTACATTTCCTTAAATGTTTTCAAAATTTCAAACAGATGGACAAATGGAAGAATGGATGGATGGATGGATTTGTGACATGCATTCATGAAGGATTGATGCATGAAGGAAGGAAGGAGGGAGGGAGGGAGGGAGGGAGGGAAGGAAGGAAGAAAGGAAGGAAAGTGAAAATCAATTGGCATTACCTAAGTACTGTATGGCTGCTCTGGCTACAATATTTAGCTCCAAGTAAGATGTTCCTCCTAGATTATTGACAATCAATGCAACACAGTCTCCTGCAAATTAAGGTTACATTTGAAAAACGTTTGTTTTCAGGTTAAACAAGTAGGCACTGATCATTACTGTTTCTTTTAACTTGGAAGAATTGCATTCAAATAATTTGAATGCAATTCTTCCAAGTTAAAAGGAACAGTATTATTTTACAATTATTGTAAAATAATAAACTAAGGTAGAGAGCATGCACTTAATCCGTGAAACAAACACTATTAATTACTGCTAAATAGTGTTGATTAGACAATAGGAAACAAAGGAATTACCATAATTTAGCACTATTTTGTACTATTTATGTTTCACGGATTAAGTGTGTGCACTCTACCATAATATAAAAACTTTATAACTTGGTACTACTTACAGTATACAGTACCTTTGTTTAAAGCTAACTTATTGGTTGGTGCATCTTTAACATTTGACATGTGCTCAATCATTGTCTTGACAATATTGTCTACAGCTTCAATCTATAAAATCAAAATGGCACTTGCAATTAATCAAGCACCTGAATTAAGTCTGAGCATGACTGGCCATTACAGAGTGGTGTAAAGTGTACAATTGATGTAGAACAAATGAAAGTAAATACTTGTTCGAGAAGTTAGCAAAAAAGGCAGCCTCTTGGCCTATTAATTTTTTAAGTTCACCATTTATCATCAAATACAAAATTTGGAAAAATAGAGTGTTTTGAGGTAAAGGATGGTATTTCTATAATATCCATACCTCTAATAATCACTCAGATAAATAGAAGTATGGGATTTTTTATGAAATATCAAGAAAGAGACTGACATAGATTTAATAATCGTGAAATAGTGCCTTTTAAATAAAATTACTTAATTAATAAAATTAATGAATGAATTAATAATCAATAAATATAATTTAATTTCACCAACCTTGACCCTTCGCACCCCAGGTTCACCATGTATACCTACAAATGTAGGAGGTAAAGAACAAAAATCATTTTCATCAGAATGATCATCACCTTCCTCCAAGAAAAGAAAACATTTCCAGAGCAGTTGCCATTGATTTAAACATGATGAAGCAGTTTTCATATGACCGTGATAATGGCATGGTCATGGCACAGCAGGAATTTTTGAACGTTTTATAAATTAAGGCATGGCATGGTACAACATGATCTGTTTTATACTCAGTATAAACAAAAACTGCCCCAACTGTGTTATATATAGACAGTTTTAGGAATTCAAGGCAAGGATATATAGCTATTTTAAAAAAGGGTGACAGGGTGAATGGTGAACGGCAATCGGCGATTGTAAGACCGAAAGGAACTGTGGTCATGCTATTAGACCGCCATCCAGAGATATAAATTGCCTATCGTGTCCAATAAGGACTTCACTGCATGGTACTGACATTGCTTGGGTGTTAAATCAATGAAAATGAAGTAATTCTTGTTAACCCAAGTTTCCTTTTGGTTGTGCAATCACCAACTGCCGATTGCCATTCACCATTCACCCTGTAAACCTTTTTTGAAATAGCTGTATACATGTACTGTTGTATAATATAATGGCATCTAATACAAAGGAATCCAGTTATCTCAATTCTCACCTAATCCAAGTTCAATTTCATCATCAGGCAAATTAAATGAGGGCCCAGAGCCAGGGATGTTGCAGGGTGACAGGCTTACACTCATAGTGCCTATCAAAAACACAAATCCACAAAAAAGGCTTACTAATTTATTAAATCAATTGCACAATTAATAACAATTTAATGTACAAATACACATCCCATGACATAAAATCTTGTCATAAATTATTCATATCCTAGCTACTTCTTACCCATAGCCTTTGATGTAGCACTAACTACAGAAAATATCTCTTCTAGGCTTTTACCCTCCTCAGCTAAGGCACCTGCAATCTAGATTTATTTCAAAATCTATGAGCTTTCGAGTATAATAAGTATATAGGTAATCCTTTGGTTTGTGTTCAATTGAGAATGAATTTGCACAAGTGCTTTTTTCAAAGACTACCAGATATCAAGACCCAGAGAATTGCACTTTTTGCACTAAATTTCAGTGCAATTAGATATGAACAGCTCTGGTCTCAGCCAATTAGCTTCAAGAATTTTTTTTTGAGGTTAGATTATGAGTGAAATTATTGGATGAAAAATTGTTTGTTGTGGTCATATCTTCTCAGGTTTTGCCAAAACATAGTCACCATCAACATTCGACTGTTCCTCCATTGAGATATGGATGTTTATTAGCTTTCCCAAGTTACAGTGAAAGCAATGACACCACTATCGCTTTCACCAATTACTGAGGTGCTTCTGTAATGTAGTAAGATGCTTCCACCAGGGGCATAACTACGGGAGGTGCACTAGGTGCATGTACCCCCTGTAGAAGCCAAAGGTCTCCTTTTCTATAATGGTGCTAGCTCTCACTAAGCAGCAGCTCCCAAATGATAGTACCTGTACCATTTAATGATAGTACCAGTCTTTGCACACCACGCTAATTAGCATCTGGCAATATTAGCATATGTTTCTTTCAATTGAAATTCTCTTATTTATAATTCATGTTTGCTCATTCATTCAATTATTCATTCGTTTATCAATTTAATTTATTTATTTATTCGTCTACTCATTTATTTATTTATTTATCCATTTATTAGATGTTAGGATGTTATCTTTTGTTCCAAAGGGTAGTTCTATAAAGCTACTGTATGGTGATCTGATCTCTATTTTTGTTTCTCGCCTTGAAGAACCTAGGGAAAGTAACTTTTATGACTCAAAGACATACCTTGTGTATGAGAACTGTTCCACAAAGTCCTCGTCTCCCTGCACTTTTGTCTTTACTGGTAAGCGCACAGTCTTCTCCTACGACCACCATTTCAACTTTCAAGCCCTCTGACTTCGCTCGTTCAGCAGCGAATCCAAAGTTCAGTCGATCTCCGGTGTAATTCTTCACAATCAGAAGCGTTCCTCCACTGTTATTCTTTCCAACTGCTCTCAGTGCTGCAAGGATAGAGCTTGTAGGAGGAGATGTGAAAACAGAACCAGCAACCGCTGCTGTAAGCATTCCTTTACCAACAAAACCAGCATGCGACGGTTCATGGCCGCTCCCTCCACCAGAAACTAAAGTGACTTGACCAGCTTTGCGAAGGTCTTCCACATCATCACGAATGACAACTCTGTGGTGTTTGAGAAGATTTAGCCCTGGGTTTGTAGCCACAATTCCCTGAAGAGCTTCATCTACAGCGCTCTCAGGGGTATTGATGAGATTTTTGGTGTTAGGTTGAACCGCCATCTTTGCAGGACCTTTGCGCGGGATCCTTTGCGCGCTCTCTCAGCTCAGGTTGACAACTGGCTGGGTAGCCTGTGTACAGCCGCTACCTACGTACCCCTCCCCCACGGAGAAAGTACTGGCTAGTACCCAGGAATGTTAACTCAGTTCCAAAACAATAGTATAAGAAACTGCAGGATTCATGATTGCACGCGAGGACATATTTTGTAAAAAACAAAACAAAACAAAACAAAACAAAAACAAAAACAAAAACAAAAAACAAAAAACAAAAACAAAAACAAAAACAAAAACAAAAACAAAAACAAAACACAAAACACAAAACACAAAACACAAAACACAAAACACAAAACACAAAACACAAAACACAAAACAAAACAAAAACAAAAAACCGAACACAAGACGGGAATTTTTGCCGAGCTACAATCAGTGACGTATTGGTTTGGAACAGGAACTCCAAATTCATTAATCGCGCGCGTGAAATTGTGATACTCCCCTCTCTTCCCTCAGACAATGTTGCACCACGTTTTGAGCACCGTCAAACGACCCGGGCGACCAAAATTGGGGCAATATTGCTTGGAGGGGAAGGGGGAGGGCTCAAATATCCAACTACAAATATTTTCAAGCAAGCAGGTTAAATGTACCAACAGATATGTCCATGATTGTAGTCACTACGAGTTACACACTCGATGGATCATACATTTATATGTATGAAAACGAAAATATCAACGGTATCATATGCGATATGTATGCGTCTTTAATTTACAATCTTTGTGCTTCTTGGGGAGAGGGAGTTGGGCATTGGTATTTGCGGTGATGCTGTTTCGAGTCGTTGTCAGCTAGATTTCTCGGTAATTTCAATTCTTTAAAGGCCGTAAAAGGTAAAGAGTACTTATTTCACACCGATAGCTCGTAATAGTCACAACTTGACTAAGAAACTTGAGGTCGGCAGTGCACTCCGATTACCCCCTCTCTCCATCAGTGCTCCGTTTCACGGGTGTTTAAAGCTAATTAAAGCTACGCACGTGGAAAGGAAAGAAGTTAAAACAAGGATAAGAGGTCATTGGGTATATATATCGAACTGCGGACCTCTCGTACTGAAGGACGCACACCAACCAACTGGTCATCCTTCATCCTTGCTCTTTATAATTACTTCGGTATAACGCGTTACCGTAAGTGGCTTTAGTCCGGGGGGGGGGGTACTCCCCTATAGGGTAGGGTTTTCAGCGATTTTACTCTTGAACAGTGTATATAAAAATCGTAATTACTCTCTGGAACAGGGTATCTATTTAACAAAGTTCGTCTAAAAGGCCGGGCCGGCTAAATTAAAAGGGGTTAACGACACGTCAACTTGGCCGGAAGCAATGAAATGAGGCAGGCATTTACTCTGGAACAGGGTATCAATTTTGGAAATTTTGCTCTGGAACAGGGTCAGGGTTCGAGGGGCTCAGCGGCACATCCTTACCCAAAACTGGAAGGAGTACCCCCCCCCCGGGGGTGGGGGGGCCTTAGTTGGCTTTCCGGTTTTGACAGTTTTTGTTGCGATCGGATTTCTTGTATTACCACGAGCGTAATGTCAATCAGACGTACAGACCGACCTGCTCTTTTAGCTTTATTTTGTGCTTTTAATAAACTGATGACTTTATATCATAATTTTGCTTTGACAAATCCAACGAACAGGTCCATAATCAGGTCAACATCCTAAAACCCAGTATCGATGAGATGTATTAGCTAGGTAAGTCGAGATCTATAGAAGTGGACAGTGTAACCAACCATAAGGTATATACTGATCCCGACAGGGAATACACTGTGCAACGCCAAGGGTTTCAGCGTTTTTGTATGAAACAGCGTTTTACTTTTTTTGGCCTTAAATTTTTGCCCGAAAAAGGACAACAAAACAATACTTTTTAAAGGGGAGGGGGGGGGGGGTGGTAACGGTTTCATCTCATAGGCGTGCCACATACCCCCACCCAAATATGGAGAACCTCCTCCCCCAACCTCCCCTGTGTATGTCAGTATATTGTTCTCGACATGCATTAATATCTTCTAGAGTGGATATTTGATTAGTTCTTCCAACCGAAAACCTAAAAGATTTCTTGACGTGGTATATTTAATTAAATTATTAGTCTATTTTTATGCAACATGTTCATACACGTAAAAAGCTTTTCCTCTTTACCCAACTAATTGATTTTTATTTTTCGGAATTTTTGTTTGTGCCAGGGTCAGTTTAATCATAAACCACTCTATCTTATTTTAGCAACCTTCAGTTTCTAAGATGATACTTGATGATCCTTTCCAGAGCATGTTCTGTGGAAAGGAATAGTTTTTATTATACAATACTGAAAAGCGAGGGACATTTTCATATTACATTTGACAAAATCAAAACAGAGTTTAAAAGGGGCATTCTTAATTTTGTCAAAGCAAAATTATAGATAACCTAATTAAGATATAATTCATCTTTGGGGTTGTCACTGATTGTTTTATACCTAAAGTTTTTGACGTTTCGATCGAGCTACTACGTACGATCTTCATCGGTTGAATACGGGCATGTAGATTTAGATGCCCGCATTCAACTGATGAAGAGTAGCGCGATCGAAACGTCAAAAACTTTAACTGTGCCTGATTACTCGATTTTCAATCGTAATTAAGTTATTTTTAAAGAGAGCGAAAAGATTTCAGATTCAGAATACTATTGTACGTGGGCGTATCCATTTCTACAGAAATCACAGTTTCAACCACGTTAGATTTATTTCATTTGCGCGCCAAGCTTTCAGACAGAGCGTGCATCATCAGGTCAAGTGAAAATGTACAACACGCACGAGGAATGTTAGTAACAAGCGGTAACTATGGCCCTTTTTGATGCTTTATTGTCACTTCGTGCTAGCCGTTCACAACGGTTTATAAAAAGATACCTTTTCAAATTTATCTGGGTTAATGTGAACTTATCTTAAAAAACACAAGGGTGGACAAGCGGTCAGATCGCCGGTCTGTCACACTGCATGTGGTCTTGTGGGTTCGATTTCCAGATGGGGCATCACATGTGACTTGAGTTTGTAGTTCGTTCTCACCCGCGCTTCGACTGTTTTGCTCCGCGTCCTTCGGTTTTCCTCCATTAGTGAAAACAAATTAGTGAGCGCAGCTGAGAGTTGTATGCATAGAGTATTAGGATGTAGTGGTAGTAATGTGTATAAGAGTACAGTGGAGTACCTGAAAACTAGCTGTATAGCGAAGTGCTCGTCCACTATAAACAAATCATTTACCATTAGACTACCAACCATGCTGTTAATTTAAAACTGTTTATTCACCTGCAATCAGACTGCTTGGTGCAACCTATTTGAAGTACTACACTTTTGTCTTCTTTACTTATTGGTCAGTCAGATTCAATGATCAGATTCAATATTAGTCAGTCTATTAACCCAACATGTGAGAACAAGAAAATGGGGTTTTCCTATTCAGATTCATTACTAACCAAAAGAAGTTGTTCCGTAAGGTTGAACAAGCTCACTTCTCGTTGATACTTTCTACAGAGAGGAACTCCAGAGAGAACTGCACTTGTAGAGATCAAATCCGCAAAGTTATCATCGTACAACTTGACTAAAGAGGTAAGAAAACGTTGGTCTCAGGTTGCATATTGTATTTAATCGAATCCATGAGAGTAACACCCATAGATGATAGAAGACATCAGTTTTGAATAAAAAAGAGTCTCGGCAATTCTCGGGGATCCCGGCAATTAACCAGTTGCAGGTAGCGTAAAACCATCATTTTAATTTCTTATCCATTTAAGTAATGTTCCGAGTAATTATAACAGGTACTAGGCATTCTTCTTTTGTTCTCGGCCAATAATTTAATTCAACTAGCTTCCCCACATAAAGAAGTCTTGCCGGGTTTTTAGACTGATAATATATTTTAACTATGGATCACATTTTATAAAGAAAATCTCCAAAACCCCTGTTTTCAGACAAAGTTTCTATTATTTGAACTAAAAGATTTTTTCCAATCACAAACGCGCAAAACAACAGCCAAGAGATACTTTAATTCCAATTTGCCAAGTAAATGAAAAAAGAATTTTGCTGTACTAGAACATGTACACAGGAAAGCCTTCATGAAGAAGGTGGCTCGACTGGGTTTTGTTGGAGGCCCATTCCGCTGTCTGATCGCAAAATGCGTCGCGACCAAAATTAGATTTCAAAAAATGCACGTCTAGGGATAGATTCAAGTTTGTTTTGAGGTTTATATTATTATGATTGGAACCACCAATAATTTATAGTGACGGCATTTCGGTTTTCACAAACATGAAAATTTTAAACAAACTAAAGCTTTGTACAAAATCGCGTTTATTGGTTCATAGAATCAGATGAAGTTCTCCGCCGTTACTTTGTTTAAAAGATTTCTATGGAAGCGTTTTCGAATAAAAACGCGCTTGAACTTTTACTCACCAAAAAAGTAATTAATATTAAGCATTTACTTCACTTGGCCAAACATCTTACTTAAAGAACTCAGAAACATATCCTTTTGAGCTCATTTTGTTGGCATACTCTTTATTTGTTTGATTGGAGAAATTGCTTTTACTATATTGCGATTATACAGCGGAGGTGCGCCTCAAACAACACCCAGTCGAGCCACCTTAAATGCACGAATTCGTTAGGTACCAAGTCTAGCTGTTAGATACGTATTGCAAACTAAAATGTTGTCGTCTTTATTACTCGTGCCCAGGCCTTTAGGCCGGGAACGAGTTATAAACTGCAAATGTTTTTTTTTTTTTTTTTTTTTTTTTTTTTTTTTTTTTTTTTTTTTCCTCTGTTCGTCCTGAGGGACCTCTGATTGGTTAAGAACGTAAAAACAATGCCCTTCATTCATCACCTTTGAGCGACAGCGAACGCAAGCCAGGAACTTTAGGAATGCAATATGGCCGACTATAAAGAAAATAGCTTTCAGAGACAGGCTTTTCCTGCAGTAGAACAATGTAATTTGGAGCTTTTAACTCGAGATATACCTATATACTTATAAGAGCTTCAGAATGGGCTGTAATTTTGAGCTTCATCTCCAATACTTTGACCAAATATCGAACTCTAAATGGAGTACTTGAAAGAGAACCCTCGCGATAAACATGGATAAACTGAGTATTTCCTATGAGCTGTGAATCTACGAATTTCTCATCCTACATGTTGCTAAACGAACATACGTAGAAGCAAGTCAATTGTATTCCTCATTCAAGCATTCAAGAGATCTTGAGAGGTTTTTGTACTGAATTTTAATACGGAATTCTAAAGCAGACCATTGCATGGAACGGATAGGTTCCATTGACCTTGTTGGTCACGTAACGTCTTTTATTATTTAAAACATCCGAAACATGAACGAAAATATTCACGATTTGTTATTTTGTTAAAAACGCCGTTGTAGAAGTCTTTACAGCAAACAATTGAGACACATAGTGAAATAAAAAGTTGAATAAACTGGTATATTCGCTGGTAATATTTTGCATGTCGACTAATAGCTGCTGACAGACAAATTGACTAATCAGATATTCTTTAAAAAGGTCAAAAAAGGTCTTTATTATGTTATGGTTAAGTGAAGAATGCGTGAAACGGCTCGGGGAAGAGTACGAACGGGGCTGGTCATTGAAGCCTCTCCTATAAGGGGGCTTCCGGGGCACGAGTGAACGCACGTGTGCGTCTAGTTTCTCTAAAGATAGCTCGAAAGAAAATAAGAATCGTTGATTGCTCAATCTCTGTTTATTTTATGAAAAATCGTGTATTTTGTATATTTGTATATTTTTAGTTGTTTTCTGCTTTGCAAACAGCAGTCTTGTGTTTGTATTTATTGCGATTTTATTTCTTTTCAAAAGACAAACTACGTTATGCATGGACAAGGTCAATGATCTATTGTTAGACCTTCTTTGATGTCTGCCAAAACATTGCTCAAAATACTCGAACAAAGTAATTGCTTAATCAATCAGCCCTGCTCAAATAACCGCCCCTCCCCCTCCCCGCTAAAGTTTTGACCATTGGAAGGGTAACATCATATGATCAAGATACAACAATAGCAATTAATAATAGGTGAATCACAGTAAATCAGTCACATGAGTTGAAGTTAATAGAATTAAGACTTGCCGGAAGCCAAAATAATCTCCCCTCTTGAATGACTTGAATAATCGTCTCGTTGCAAAAAAAAAAAAAAGAAGATATTTGCCTGCCTAGTTTTCATGCTTTTTGTTATTGGAATGAAAAAAGTCATTGCACAAAAGCACAAATCTGATATATGAATTAATGATGACAATTTTTCCTCATGCATGTTTTTTACTATCAATTCATGTAGAAAATGAAGCCCTACACGATGGTGTTGTGTTTGGTCGTGTTTGTTGTTTCGCCAACCAGCATCAAGTCAGCGTCCAACCAATCACCTGCAAGACACGTAAGCTCCTTAACTACGAATTACACTATATTTTTGCTTCCTTTAACTCGTTAATTAACAATTAATATAATGTAGAGTATTGTGAGTACAAACACAAGGAGAGTGAACATTACTTAATTAATTTATTGCGAATTACTATGATTAAATAGACGACTTTCATAAATGGCGGGCTCATTGTTCACGATAACGAGGCCAGAAAGGCCTCCAAAATCAACATCGCATCAAATGATTCTAAATATATAAGAATTATCCTGTAAAATGCACATAAAATAGGTATTTTAAAATGAAAAGGAACACATCGTCTTTGATAGCAATAGAAGTGTCGCCACGCTTATTTTCTGGTAACAAGGCCTTTGTGGCCTCGTTCTCATGTACTAGGCCGCCATTTTTGAAAGTCGTCTATGATTACTCGAGCTTTAGTTTACCTGAAGTTGCCAAACCCATGCAGCCAAACTGCACCAAAACATTTCCAATTCAACTAGCGTTATCCTATAGTTCACTCATATATAGCCATAGAAAGACGTTGAGCATGAAAGGCGTTGCTGTAGCATTTGGGTTAAGGAAAGGTGGTCTAATATTTTGGGGTGAATTCGTCTCACATTTCTGAGATTTTAAAGGTGGACGTGGAGTTTTGCAGGTCAACGCCGGAGTGTTGTAGCAGCACCACATGCAGCCCAAACAATATTAGTGTAACTATAGGGCTTTTCATTGCTCTTACTTCTGTTAATGCTCGATATGAACGCGCTTTAATTTAGTGGGTTTTTTAATCCGCTCTTTCTCTTTTCTACATATTTTTAGTAAAGATATATAAAACACTGCACTAAAAAGCGTTCATATCGCGCTAAAACTTAAGAAGGGCACTAATAGAGGTACCGATGAGCAATGACTCAGTGACCCGGCTTTTTATTTATTTTTTATTGAAAAACATCATATTTCGTATTCCTGTGTAAATTAAAGTCCTATAGTTACACTAGTATCGTTTGAGCTGCCTGTGCATCTTAGTCCTGCTAGAAAACGGCGTGTTTGCAAAGTCGGCAAATAAACATTAACCCTGAATCACGGACACGGCAGTTTTAGGGTCACGGCACGGTCACGGACACGTACGGACAACTTGGTTAACAGTTCGTGTTACACTTACGCCAAATGCACATACAAATTCGTACACCACTAGCCACACACGCATTATAGCCCATGTGTACTGTTGTATATCCTGTATACCCCTGTTTAACCATGCATGCATACCCTGTACACCCATGCATACCCTGTATACCCAGGCATACCCATGGATACCAATGCATACCCTGTGTACCCATGCATACCCATGCATACCCATTCATATCCTGTGTACCCGTGTGTACCCTGTATACCCATGCATACCCTGTATACCCATGCACACCCTGTATACCCAGGCATACCCATGGATACCAATGCATACCCTGTGTACCCATGCATACCCATGCATATCCTGTGTACCCATGCACACTCTGTATACCCTGCATACCCAGGCATACCCATGGATACCAATGCATACCCTGTGTACCCATGCATACCCATGCATATCCTGTATACCCGCGTGTACCCTGTACACCCATGCATACCTTGTATACCCATGCATACCCTGTATACCCAGGCATACCCAAACCCTGTGTACCCAGGCATACCCATTCATATCCTGTGTACCCGCGTGTACCCTGTATACCCATGCATACCCTGTATACCCATGCATATCCTGTTTACCAATACATATCATGCATACTCATGCACACCCTATGTACCCATGCATACCCTGTATACCCTTGCATACCTTTTATACCCAAGCATATCCTGTTTACCAATACATATCATGCATACTCATGCACACCCTATGTACCCATGGATACCCATGCATTCCCTGTATAGCCATACATACATTGTATAGCCATGTATATCCTGTATACCAATGTATACCTGTGGATACCAAAGCATACCCATGCATACTCTGTATACCCATGCATACCCTGTATATCAATGCATACCCATACACACCTTGTATACCCATAGATACCCATGGATACCCTACATACCCTATATACCAATGCATACCTTGTATTGCCATGGATATCTTGTATACTCATGCATACCCTGTATACCCTGGGTACCAATGTATACCTATATACCAATATTATGAATAATTATGAATGACAAAACTATCGAGCGAAAGCAATTTACTAAACTTTTGGGAGTACATATCGACAAGTGTATGCTTTGGGATGACCATATTAAGCATGTTATCTCTAAAGTATCAAATGGCCTACGTATGTTATACAAAACAAGAAATTGGACAAATGACTTAGATACTTTGAAATCTGTCTATAATTCACTAGTGCTGCCGTACTTTGATTACTGCAGCATCACCTGGGGAAACTGCTCAAAAACCCGCATGGATCGATTGCAAAAATTGCAAAATAGAGCAGCCAGAATTATAACCAGGACAGACTACTCAGTCAGGTCTTATGAACTTCTAACAGAATTAAAGTGGTTAAACTTGAGTGAAAGACAAAAATTACAATTGCAGATAATGATGTATAAAGTCTTTCACAAAGAAGCTCCTAATTATCTTCAAAGCTTATTTCAACTGACGTCCGAGGTACATAGCTACAATCTTAGAGGCAGTAAATATGATTTACAACCTCCTTTGTCAAAAACTAATTTCATGAAACGTTCCTTCTCCTACCGTGGTGCCATTGTCTGGAATGAGTTGCCAAACAAAATACGAGAGCTCAATAATTTTAAAAACTTTCGAAAAGCTCTTGAGTAGAAAAGATTTGCTCGCCAATGTATGTACGCATTTAAAATTGTAGCATATAATTAGTTCATTAGTTAGTTATCTATTATATATATAATCAATTAGATATTTAAGTTAGATATAGTTTATTAAGTATTTATATAAATATATAATAAGATTGTATATACATATCTACATAATACCACTATTATGTATTTATGTATATATAATTTTTTTAGATATTAGCTTTTTACATTGTATATATATATTTTTTTAGCACGGCACGTCTGAAAAACAGTCCCACTGATGGCGTTTACCGTGGGTAAATAAAGTTAATTGATTGATTGATTGATTGATTGATTGATATACCCATTCATACCATGTATATCCATGCATACCCATGTATACCCTGTATACTCATGCATAACCATATATACCTGGCATGCATACCTATGGATACCCATGCATAACCTATGTACCCAAGAGTACCCATGCCTACCCTGTGTACCAAGATATACATATATATGGTATATGCATTGGTATCCACGGATATTTAGGGTATGCCTGGGTATACAGGACATGCATGGGTATCCATGGGTATGTCCGGGTATACAGGGTATTCATGGGTATGCATGGCTATATATACAAGGTATACATGGCTATACAGGGAATGCATGAGTACACAGGATATGCATGGGTATACAGGGTATGCTAGGGTATACAGGGTAAACAGGTATGCATTGGTATGCATGGGTATAGAGGCTATGCATAGCTATACAAGGTATGCATTGGTATACAGGGTATGCCTGGGAATACAGGTTATTCATTGGTTTACAGGGTATGCATGGGTATCCACGGCATCCGTGGTATGCATGGGTATGCATGGGTGTACAGGGTATACATGCATGGTCATACAGGAGTATACAGGGTATACAGCGGTACACATGGGCTATAATGCGTTTGCATTGGTGTACGAATTTGTATGTACATTTGGCGTGAGCGTGTTGAACCAATATACCATGATATATTTTCCGTCGGAATTTCTTTTGTTCAAACAATAGATATGCTGAATTCTATAGAACGACAATACAATAGAATACAAAAGGATAGAATACATTAGAATACATAATTCTACCCCTCAACAATAGATAACAATGCATACAAACGAATATATCGAGCACCATATGTGAACCAATCAGCCGGTATTTGGACAAAGGACAAAAGGACAAAATGACAAACAACCAGTCAAATAAAAGAATATATCAGCGGTTATGGCACGGCACCGTTACGGCACGTACGTGCTGTAGTTGTTTCACCCTCATACGAAATCTGCTGAAAAACATTCAAAATTCCAACCGTAACCGTGCTGTGACAGTACAGTTCCAAAAGTTTCACGGTAACTTACGAGAGTGGTCGCCTTTGACAGCTTTTTTATTCAGAGTTGCATATATCCAATCAATCATAAAATGTTAACGTTATGATTTCTCTCTAGTCATCAGATTTTTCCTGCTTGGCGGGTCGTCCTGGTATACCCGGTCTACACGGCCAACCCGGTGCTCCTGGACGAGATGGTCGTGAAGGTCCTCAAGGTATACAAGGACCACAAGGACCACAAGGAGTCCAAGGATCTTCAGGAAAACAAGGACCCCCCGGATCGCCTGGTAAAACAGGTTACCCCGGTCCTCAGGGACCTCAGGGAGCAAAAGGAGAAGTCGGCCCCAAAGGAGACAAGGGAGAGCCTGGACCGAGAGGACCTTCACCTCATTCAAACTGGAAGGAATGTTCGTGGAAACCTTTTAGTGACGGCAGGGATCACGGGCTTATAAAAGTGAGTAATTATAGTTCCATGTACTGATAAATAGCTTATATAGGTTTTCTGACAAAGCTATACATATACTCTTAAGTATTTGTAAAATTATGATTTGACTATTCTTATTGTGAGAATGCATGGCGGTACAAGGATATAAATATGTTGTCTTTTTTTTCAGGAATGTGTTTTCCACAAGAACTTCAGCCACACCACCCTCCATGTTTACTGGAATGGAGTTTTCAGGATCTATAAATGCAACGTTTGCTGTAAGCGTTGGTTCTTTACTTTCAATGGTGCTGAGTGCAATTCCCCTGGAGCCATCGACGGTGCGCTGTACATGTGGACTGGAATGAACCAGGATATCCACCGCGTCCGCCATATTGAAGGTCACTGTAACAAGATCCACAAAGGTCAGGTGCGTGTTGGTTTCAACGTAGGAAACTGTCCAGGGATGGGCAATGCTGATGCCCACACTGGATGGAAGGGCACAAGTCGTCTTTTCGTAGAAGAGGTGCCTAGGCCCCAGCCGTGACAGCCTGCCAATCATCACCAACACATGCATTAATATTTATCTCGAGAAGTTTTCCAGTGACCTTTAATCATAATTCACCATGTTTGATTATCACTACAACAATGATAGCTTACAAAATGATTGAAGAAGTTCAGTCGTTTTTATTCTATCATTGTAGTGATAATTGGAAGAAATGAATAATGATTGAAAGGCGCTGGAAAACTGCCCTGGATAAATCAACTGATGTAACTGAGGATTTAGAATACGTTTGTTTCATTTTTTACTACAGCATCAAGACATTAAAATGTCTTGACGCTGTAGTAAGGTGATGGGATGAATAAAGAAATAACTGATTGAAATGAACTTGTTGTGTTAATGAACTTAATTATCAAAACATTTCAAGAGAATAACAAACTAACATCACGACGAGTACTAAAGGATAGACCATGATACTAATAACAGCAAAACACTGCTAAAAAGAATTAGTTGCATGTAACAAATGATATTATGCATCATTTCAAATCTTTTCAGACACCATCTCTAGTCAGTAGGTGCCATGAGGTCACATTATTAGCATTGCGCACAACTGTTGGAATTTGCCTGAGAAAAACAATACGCAGGTTATCCAGCTCACTGTTTTATTAATTAGCAAGAATAGCACACAATAATTGCGCTACCTGTACATTTGCATTAAACTAGAAACTGTAAGTAAACATACAGTAAAAATTTGAATTTCATAATGCAGTGAAAGTGAGTCCGGCTGTCACTCAAATCAGCAAACAAGCAAAGCAGCAAAAAGACTCGCCCCATGAACCACTCTTTAAAACTCATGTTTTAGAAAAAAAACTCTCTGCACTGGAAGCCTACATTTTGTGTTTCTGTGTAGGCGGGAACACGGTTCGATGATGAATTGTTTTAAAATGGAATATAATCAAACCTCCACTTGCAACAACCTCGCTTGCATGTGCGACTAGTTTTGTAGAAATTCTAAAATGTCCACTTTACAATCACTGTAAAGGGTATCTCTCGAAATGAACCGCGACCAGTTCTACAGCCGATAATTGTCATTTTCTTTATTCTTTACCTGGCTTCCTAAATGCAATTACTAGTAGAGAGTAAATAGCCCCATCTCTCTTAATGCGAGTTCCTCATGATACATCGGTAAATGTTTTTAATACAGTACCAAGCTGAGAAAACTCTCTTATTACTGTAAAATATAAATGACTCTTACATGGAGAATTGATGAGAGTAAATTTTCTGCAGTTTCCGTATGACCCCCTGTGGTGTTTCTTCTCGTAGGCGACCACGTCCCTTAAGCAACCACCTTAACTTGACATTTTTGGTGGTCGATTACGAAAGGTTCGACTTTATATCTACATAAAAATATCCCTTTTACTAAACGCACACAGGGACCTCCCCAGTCACGACCAATCTCAGACGTACGAAGAATTATTATATGGCACAGACTACTTCCGGTGAATTCGCGCGCTCTGATTGGCTATTTGACGGACGAGATCCCCCCGTATAATGCCCGTGGGCGATTACAGAAAATATCCCGGACCGCAAACTATTTTGAAAACACATCAAGAATTAACTTGGCAACGCATCGTTCAAACAATTTTTCAAAAAAGTAGTTAAAACTAAAAAAATCAATACTTAACTACTTTCATTCCAATCCATTTTAACAAATTAAAGAAAACGTTTAGTCATAGTATAGGTTTTTAGCCATTCAAAATTTCATTGCTTGCTACAGCCCTGCGATGTTATCATTTACTTTAGAAGGGGGGGGGGGGGGTTAAGGAAGCTAACCCCCCACCAACGTGTTCTGTAAGATGGTGCCCCCTTTCAAAAATTCTAGATCCGCCGCTGTCAGCACATAACAGTTTTTCATTTGTATAATTAATGTTGATGGACAACGTTTAGTGGAATGATTTTATTTATAAATAACACAGAACAGAACCACGAAACAGTATTAATCGATGGTCTGAAAAGCGAGGAAGAGATATTTTCAAATAAAAAGTAGTTATTTCTATTTTTCTTGGGCTTTCACCTTAGATATTGGCTGTTCTTTTGCGACGTACATTTTGAGAAGAGCCAATATTTAAGGCGAATTAAAGTCCAAGAAAAGTGCATAAAAATAATGAAAGCCACCTTGAAAGGGGAGTTTCAGAACTAGTAAAAAGTAATTTTAAATTGTCTAACAGTAAGGTACGAAATCAAAACCTCAGTAATCCGAGTCAATGAAGTCGGCAGTCTAAAATCGAATGTCGATAGGATGTGTACATGTCTAGGTCAGATTTGATAAAAATGGACAGAATGAGTAGCCAAAAGGTATATAGAGAAGGAAACTCCTGTATCTGCAGTGCACCACATTTAATTTGTCAGTTGTTTTGAGCGTTTATGAATTCATGATTTTGACCTTAATTTTCGGGACGTCTAAATTAGGGTATGAATTATATTTATTTTTTAATTTGGTCTAATTAAATAGGGTAGGAAAACAATCACATTCTATGGTTTGAACAAGTTAAGGATGAGGGTTATTTCACTGATGAAGCGTATCGCACTGCACCACGCGAGTGTATATATTGAGATGTATGAGCTCAATGCAACCTTCAACAATTCCCTCTCCATACCCCTTCCATAGTTGTTTAATTTAGTTCTTTTGATCTGACAGTTGACTTAATTGACATGCATGGTTGCATTGAGTTATTCAATGATCAAACCGCTATCAATCTATTTTTATATAACATGTTCATACACGCAAAAAGCTTCAGTTCCTCTTTCAGTACCTATAGCTAATTGCTTTTTGTTTTTTGTGTTAGTGTCAGGTTCAGTTTTGAATCAGTCTGACTGCTAACCTTCAGTTTCTTTAATTTCCACTAGTATTTGGTTTTCTTCTTTATTACTGATATATAATAAAAAAGTAATATTTTTATATCATCATTTGAAAAAAACAAAGCTACAGTAAAGCACATGCATAAATACGTCGATTCTTGATTTGTCATACGCATGATAGTTGTGTACGCATTTTTAATTCTGTCCAAACAAAGTTATAAATCCTATTATAAAAAAGATAAAAAGATTGTTTTATCATATATAGTTCATCCACATATAACAGCTGCAGCGCAAAATTTAATAATACCACATGATTCCCACTTTAAGACCAAAACAGACGAGTGCAAAATGATAAACCATGAAAACGTTATTAGCTAGACTCAAGTAAAGGGTGCTTATTAATTTAAAAAGACCCACTTTGTTTTTTGTGATTTTATTTGTTGATTGGGTAAACGGCACTATCAATGTCGGTCAACCACAGTACTCTGAAACACGGCTCGGAACGATAGCGAGTCATTTTTCACCGAAAGTCATTGATTTCATGCTCTTTAAGAGTTTATTTATTACGTTCAAATTGAATGACCATAGATGAGTTAAACAATTAAGTGAAAGAGGGAAATGTGGCCATCTATCAATAAACTGATATGTTATGAATTCATTAAGTATTTGTCTTTGAATTTGTCATTTTATTGCCCGATTCTATTCTTAGTCATTTTCTTATTCTGTTTTTATTTTTGGATTTTTTGAATTATTATATTATTTCACTTTTTAAAATTGTTGTTTCTATATATCTTTGATTTCTATTTTTTCTATTTTTAATTTTTGGAAAATCTGTCATTTGAACGTATAGAACTGAGTAATAGGGAGTAATAGTAATAGGAACCTAAAGTGCTTGACGGAGAGTCTGATCTACCCTTCCCCTGTAGGACTGTAGGATCCGGAATAAATATCAACCGTCGGAGACTGACACAAGTCGTGAATTAGAGGGAAACCTTATGGATGTTACCTAGACAATTCAGTTTTTCAAACTCCTGACGATGTGTTTTAATATTAAGACTACTGATCGTGGAGATGTGAAATGAGCTAACCATTGATAACTGATAACTGATGATAAGAATTACTGAAACTGGGACTCAAGTTTCTGATCAAACAATACAATAGTTGGAGCGAAGTCTATTCCCAAAGTGAACGGGGAAAGCTATCTCACAAAATGACATCTTCTTGACATCTCAGTTTGTCTGTTATCCTTAATTAATCGGACGATGTTTTGTTACCCTCAGTATAAGAGGCTATACGAATTCAGCTGAACTTTTTTTCTGTTATTCTATGATGAGCATAGTGCAGCAGAGAAAAAATTACGGCCTAGTTTGTGTCTATTTATCATGACTATTATACATACTTAAGTATTGTTTTTATAAATCTTTCCTAACAGTTCAATAGTTCTTAACAGCTCAAGGAAAATCACGAATATTCTCATTAACATCATTATCGACTCGACATTCTAAATTCTGACTACAGCTGTTTTCTAATTTGTTCCGCAATTTTCATTCAACACTGATCAGTCAGTCAGTTCTCAAGTTATTTTACATCCAAACGTCTTTGCTTAATGAGCTAGAGGTCTTCACTTAATTAATTGAATGCTCGAGTAGTTCTTTGTTTTTACTTTATATATTTTTAGTTTTTTTTTTATTTGGATCTTTTAAAGGCCCACTTGGATGAAAATCGATGAAAATTGGAAACTAATTATTTCTCATCTGAAGATGAATGTAGCTAAATACCAGCTACCTTCTGCCCAAAAATCTGCATTTCAAGCTCATTATCAATGAGCAATTTTGATATAAGGTCTAAAAGAACAATAGGGTTAAGTAAATGACGTCATTTACTCACAACTTCAACGCTAAAATACTTGAAAATTTCTATTCGTGTCGTTTGAATGTAAAGAAAATGTCGCTTTTGGTGATTATTGGGAGTCGCACAGGTTTTACTAAGTTTCAAGACATTCCGAATTTTGGTTTTGGTTTATTTTAATTTTCATGCAAGTACCCCTTTAAAAGTTAGTTGTTTGTTTTCTCTTCAGCTTAATGCAATTAAGTTCAATTATAGTGGTCAGTCTATTTACTCAACATGTTAAAACAAGAAACATGCTATTTCTACTACTCAAATTTGTAGTTACTGAGGAAGTTGTTTCGATGCAGAAGCTAGTGCTCGTTAATACTTCAACCAGAGAAGACCTCCAGTGAAAACTGTTCAACAATCAAACTACTTAACGTCGTACAAGTTGATTATAAGAGGTAAGGAAATATTAGGATACACTATAGAGCACTGATGTTAAGGTACTTAAATTTTTAATATAAAGATAATATACACAGCACCATCAAAAATATCTGAAAAAAACTTTTTGGATAGAGCGAGGTCGTTGCAACAAATTGCCAGACTGATTAGATTCGTTTTCTTTGGCAACTCTCATTTTAACACTTAGTACAGTTCAAAAGATGTGTGGGATTTTTTAGTTCAAAATACGGCTTTGATATCGCAATTATATTGTGCAAATTTATATTTATGTTTCATGTCTTCTTTAACTTCCTGAAAATACTTAATCGTCTTTATTCTGTGTTGCATTGATCGAGCTCGTTTGCTGGTCTGGTAACGCTTATATAGTACAGTTCAATAGATGTGTGGGATTTTTTAATTCAAAATACAGCTTTGATATCGCAATTATATTGTGCCTGAAATTTATATTTTCCTATACTTCCTATCGATAGACAATTTCTTTCTCCAGCTAGCTACGGCTAAATAGTGCTGACCATAATAAACATATATTTGTACTAAAACTATATCAATTAATTTTCGGTCGCTGAAGTAGCTTAAATTACGTTTCCTATTCTGTATGCCAGTAGGCCCGATAGCAAAGGGAATCTTTGATTTGTAGATTTGAACACGAATAGATTAAAAAAAGAGCTGAACAATGCAAAGTGGTGCTCGTTCATTTTAAATGCTTTCAAACATCATTCTTGCATCCGACTCATACCACGGACGTAGATATTTGTATACTGCGGAATAAGACATGGTTGCTGCGCAATTGGACTTCAAAGCACTGCATAGTAGGTTTTCGGCCTATAGTGTCATCCCACAGTACTATTGATTCGATTCGGACCTAAATCAAAAAGAAAATCAGAAGAAAAAGAAGATCAGTATATTATATCGTCTGTCTGTCTTCTTAACTCATGTATGTCCTGTCTATCTCATTTTTATAAACTAAGAATAATCTGCAATGAGATGAATCGAATAAATTTGCAATGATAGCAGAGCTAGGGTGCTACAATAGAATATAATTCCATAGCGTTTCACTGAGATCTTCTGGCACTTATGAATGTGATACATAGAATTGATGTGATGATATGATCATGGTGTGTCCTACTAAGTTTTCTTGTTTTTCTAAGTGCTAAAATTATTCTCTTTTTGTTGTTGTTGTTGTTGTTCATTATTACGTTTTTAAGCAAAGATTTGTCACATACAAAAATTGTCATCAAGTGCTATAAATGCTTGACGAAAATTCAAAAAAACCTTATCTTGGAGAGAAAAACTAATTAAGTAAACATATTATGACGAATCATCCACATTATTTAAGTTTGTAATCACGTTATATTATCAATTACCAGTGATAAAATATTCTCCTTTTTCAGAGAAAATGAAGCCCTACACGATGATGTTGCTGTTGTGTTTGGTCGTGTTTGTTGTTTTACCAACCAGCATCAAGTCAGCGTCCAAACAATCACCTGCAAAACATGTAAACATTGACTTTTTATCTAAACATTGAATCATTATTGAAAAAATATATAATTCCTTTTTAAGAACTACTTGTAGTCCTACGTTAAGAGTAATTTATAAACCACATAACCGCTGTCTAAATAGTATAAAATGTACAGTCGTATTCAAAGTAACGCAAATCAATTATTTGTTTTCAGATGGGCTTTGCCTATTTGGCGGGTCGTCCTGGTATACCCGGTCTCCCAGGAAAACCCGGTGCTCCTGGACGAGATGGCCGTGATGGACGTGAAGGTATCCAAGGCAAACGAGGTCCAAGAGGATTCAAAGGATCTCCAGGACCAATAGGATCTCCTGGTAAAACCGGTAAACCCGGTCCTCGGGGACTCCAAGGAGCAAAAGGAGAAGTCGGACCCAAAGGAGACAAGGGAGATCGTGGACCGAGAGGTCTTTCATCTCATTTTAACTGGAAGGAATGTTCGTGGAAAGCCTTCAATGACGGCAGGGATCACGGGCTTATAAAAGTGTGTAATTATAGCATCGCCAGAAATTCCGAACCAAAGTGGGCGGGCACCTATATGTAAATTTTTTTATATGTAAATTACCTGTCAATCTTATTCTTTGTTTAATCTCAAATATGATTGGTTTGTCTGGTTTGTGCAAGTAATAATCAAAATGGCGACACGAAAGAGAAGAGAAGAAGGGTTTTACGCAAGTTTGAATGCAATTTCTACTGCTGATATTTTGCCAAAGCAAAATATTAAGCGATCAAAAGCATGTGGACCTCTGTGGGAAGTTTCCAGATTAATCACTGAGCGGAAATCGGCGTCAGGGGTGAGAAGTCTAGGCGATAGAGTAGATTTTCGAATTGATATTTATATAATTTGTATGATCATGAAATTTCATTCTGTATGAAATACTTTAAGTATTATTTCATTAAAACATATTAAAAAATATATTATACTCAAAGGGTTCCGAGTTCTTAGTACTGTGGAGAGGATTTTCACCATTTGAGGCTTCGTGGGAACATGAGGACAATATTACCCCTGAATGCATTCGGTATGTTATGCTATTTGGATTCTGAAACCGATTATCTCCGAGTTCACTTTACAAATGTTTGGTATTTTCATTCACTTCCTTCCAGGTTATTCAATAATGTCCCAAAGCCCGAAAATTCTCTCTTGCTAGATGAAGTTGCTCACATTAGAATTGCTGTTGAACAACATCTTACTTCTAAATCTCGGCTTCCAGTCACTGTTCCATTAAGGGGGGATGTGTTTCGATTCTTATTTAAAAATAAAGGCACCCAAAAGTCTGGATGGCTGTTTTTAAATAAAGAAGACTTCCCAAGGCAGTATTTTCCAGAGTTTTGGGACCACTGTGGGGATTCGCATGGCCAAGGAGTAAAAGTCTTTTACCCAGTAAGGATGAGACATTTTGTAAGCTGGTCCCCAAAGAAATACAGTGTCATACCTGTGAATGGTGTGTACAAGCCTGCTCAAAGGGCATTCCAAGAAAAACTAACGCTACAATTTGTCAAAGTAGCACTTGGTGATGATGATTGTTAACTGATAAATATATGTACATAATCAAATTATGATTTGTTTACTATATCATAGTCATCATATTCATATGACAGACTCAGTTAATTATATACATTAATTATTAGAAATTATCTGTTTACAATATCATATAGTTATTCAAATGATAGACTCAGTTATATACATTAATGCTGGTCTCTGATTTAAAAATTATTCCTTTAGAATATCACATATATAATTTTATATAATTATTATTTGAATGATAGATTCAGTTATATAAATCAATACAGTGCAGGTCTCATTTAGAAATTAGTTTTTGGGTTTCTTTTTTCTTTTAGATGATCCAACTTGCTTTCTTTTTCTCTTCTTAGTTTGTGATTGTGCCTCACTATTTTCTAACTCAGTTATAGGTGAGATTCCAACCACTTGAGGTTCCACCGTTGTGCAAGACATTTCGGCTAATTGATCATTACACTCTGGTTTCTTGTAACTGATACCTGTGCACTTCCCTCTATTTTGTTTAATGTTGGTTTGCCAATAGACAAGACATCTTTTAGTGTACTTTCTCGGTTGTCTTTCATGATGCTGAAGCACCTGAAGGCGGTACTCTGTTCGCAGTACTTCTGCTGGATCATCTGTGTGATTGGTTTTTCTTTGAACTATCCGTCTTGCATCATCGTTATTTTTTTCAACACCTGCAGATAATTAATTTTATAGGTTTTCTTTGATTATTTATCTTTTTATTGACGTAAGGGCATTATAAGATATTACCTTGACCACTGAACTGTTTGATGTTTCTGTGAGTCTTTAACATACTTGGGATATGGTAGGCTGCCATGTGTAAATAGCAGGTGACCCTCTCATGTCCATACCCTATGCGCTTGTCACCTAGCTTAGAGAAGCACTCAATCCACTGTTTAATCTGAAGACAAGAGGAAATTGTGAAACATTCTGTGCATATGAATCTATTTATTTATTTATTGTTGTATTACCTTCCTACGATAGTCCAAAACATCTATTTGGTCAAAGGTTGACAAATAGTTAAAGTATATGTCAGCAAAAGCCTGAAAAATACAAATTTAAATTTATATGATATTTAACTTGTTAAATGAATAATCCTTCTTTTATCCAATATACCTTCCAAAGTTCTGCTACATCTTTTTCTGTGCTTGGCTGAATTATGCAATCAAGCTTATCAGGGAGGGTCTTCAGTAACTTCTTTCGATCATCTCCCATTAGGCTTGTGAAATCGAAAGTTCCACTGCCTTTGCCATCAGCATTTGTCTTCTCCCACACTGCAAAAGCAACTCCACAACTGCATATAGTTGTTATGAGTTTCTCTAGGTGCATTCCCTTAGAACACCTTTTTCCAGTAGCCTTGTCTTTGTCATCCCACTGCATGGCATCCTCAATCAAATTTCTAATGAGAATATCAGTGACCCTAAGCATCAAGTGCAGCTCATCTGGAATGATGTGATCTAAGGGAATGTTCAGTAGAGGTTGATGGACACAACAGTAATTATCCTTGCTCAAACCAGCCATTTCCTTAAGCTCTTCCAAGGTTCTCTTCAGTGGTTCTATGTCATAATACCCATCCTCTTTGCTCATGTCACCTCTAATGAATGCAATAATATAAACTATAGATTTCTCAATGTGGTGGATGTTAGTATCATATTTTACAATCAGTTTGCAATCAGCCCATTTTATGTTTATGCTAATTTATATAGTTCTTACCTGTTTTTCTTGTAAATTTTACACCATAGACAAGCAAAGTCTGAATTAGCTGCAGCTAAGCCCATTACCATCAAAAGGAACTAAAATTTGCAATTAAAAAATGTGTTGCTATTTTGTTATGAAATGACAAATCTTGAAAAGCTTTAAACATTTAAATATTATTTTAGTACCTTGTAGTCTCCTCCAAGAAAAAGTTCAATATCTATCTTCTCACCATCGATTTCGATGTACCCACAATCTGCCACCTCATTTATCTCCTCAAAGCACTCTTTAAAACTTTCCTCCAAAGTCTCTCTTGATTCTGGGCCATTCACTACTACCAATGTGTGACTACCTATAGAAGCACAAAAGAAAAAAATATTATCAAGTTAACTTGATTGCTTATGGAGACATTGGAATAAAATATTTTTAGTTAAAAATTTTTTTTTTCATATGTTTTAGGGTGTTTTTACCTTTAGAGGATAGCAAATCTTCAAGGCTTTGCAAAAAGGAAAAGCTTACTAGGACAAAATTGCTTGAGCGGCTCATTTTTGCACCATCACCACTAATCTTAACTTGGACTTTTTTCTCTTTCAGCAGCCCCTTTATTTTCTAACAATGAAATTTATACAAAAATAAAGAAAGAGATTACTATTAAGTGCCTCAGACTGTTAAAGCAGTTGCAAAATCAACAGTAAATAAAATAAAAACAAACCTCACCATTTCAAGAATATGTTCACAGAGAAGAATTTGAATGAGTACTGAGCTCCTGGAGCTTTCCCTGGTGTTCTTGAGATTTTGCAGTGTTTGTTCAGCTCATATCTACACTGCTTGATAAGGTAAGACTTGGGAAGTCCATCTGTCTGCATTGTGAGCTCATGAAGGAAGGAATCCCCAACTCCAAATTTATCCAAGAGAAATAAAATACTTTCTATTTTCTCTTTCTCACTGTCATCAAGAGTTGAGTATTTTGGTTGTGTCACACTTGCTGGAAGCCCCAGTTTCTGCACTAGTTGGTAGACTGGTACTTGGTGAATCATCAGGTGGGGTGTCCAACTGATTAGGGGCAGATGTAGTGGTAGTTGGGGTTTCATGAGGAACAAAGGATTCAGGACTCATCTCAGATGAGACAGGTGATGAAGCATTGGAGGAATGAGACTGACGTGAAAGACTGGATGGTGATTCTTTGAAATTTACAAGGAATGTCTTTAGGACTTTCTTTATCCTTTAGCTTCACATACTCCACTTCTAAACCAAAAAGGTTTGTAAAGTACAGTGCTTTTTGGGCCCTTGTTTTCAGCTGTCTGAGTTTTCTCTTTTGGGACTGTTTGGTTTTTAACTGTGATATTGGTAATCCCCTTACTGCCTCATGTTGTTCCCTTTCAATTTCTCTTAGGACTTTCTTCAGAGCTTCGTGTTCACTTGATAGGGAATCATTGTGAGACTGACAACTTTTCATTTTTTCTTTCTCCTGTACTAATTCAATGAAAAGCTCTTCTTTCTTTTTTTCTATTTCCTCAAGCTTTTCTTTCCAAATACCAAGCTCAGTTGCTGCCTCGTCAATCTCAAGCTTTAATACACAAATGGAGCTGTTCCACTGAGAAACACTTGTGATGTCTTGTCTGAGAATGGCAATGGTTTTGAATGAGAGGGATAAATTATCCCTTTCATTTTTTGACCCACGTGAATTCAGCTTTTTTCTCTCTTCTTCTACCTCGCAAACAAAGCTGTTAAGCCGCTTTTCTATTCTGGTGCTTTCCCTGTTTATTTGAATTGCGTTTCCCGGTATTATTTTGTTAAGGAAATCGACGTACTTTGTCTCTTTTGTTTTCTGACGGCGCCATTCGATGAACGCCTTTTTCCCTACCTTTAACCATGCCACTACTTCGTTCCCGCTTTCGAGCTGTTTTCTTTCGTATGTTAGCTTGCTTTCGGGACAATCAGTGAAACGACATAAAGGATTTTCTAACGGTGGAACATCAGACATTTTTTTTTGACTCATTACATTGACTACAGATATGTTTTTTTTTTTTTTTGCTTTATTCGCGCGCGAATTTGTTAACCAATCAAAACGTTCCATAAACAATAGTTACTAGGTTCTTTCGGTGCAACAAAGAACGCCTGGGAAAATTTATTCAAGATGTGCAACAAGAAAACGCGAAGAAAGCTAAAAAGCCCGTTCTTTTCCGTGGTTAATGTCCATTACACGTTACAAAATGGCGTATATAGCAACCTCAAAGTTAGGCCTATTCTGTGTTGTAATACCGTGGTGGTTATTCAAAGCATTTCACAGAAAATTGTATCTTTCTCTCGAAGGATGTTCGAGGCTTCGACTGAGGGTCCGGGAAGAGATGTACCCAATTTGTATTTCAAACTACAAGCATTTTAGGATAGCAAGGTATGAGGTTCTACAATAGTTCCTATATCAGCGGCCCTCGGATTACATACTTGTATTCACAATGTCTCAACCGAAGTAGTTTCTAACAGAAATTAAGTCAATTTACTATCAAATGAAGGCTAAAGAGCATGTTATTGTATCTAAAGTCCGGGAAGCTGGCGCCGATGAACACAAACCGCACAATACAGGGAAATAATGAATAGCTCTATACATTTCTTGCACTCAATTCGGCTCTGAGCAATTCGTAGAGTATCACATGTCAGGCATTTAAAGCTCGCGTTGGTTCGGAATTTTCTGGCGATGGTTTCATGTACTGAAACTGTATTGATAAAAAAGGCTACAGTAACTACAGTAAATTCATGATTGCTTTGATAAAACAGGGGATGCAATGAAAACCATCTCATTCGATTGTGTCTTGTTTTTCAGGACTGTGTTTTCCAGAAGAAATTCAGCCACACCATCCTCCATGTCTACTAGAACGGAGACTTCAGGTCCATGGATGTAACCATTGCTGTAAACGATGGTTCTTTACTTTCAATGGTGCTGAGTGCAAGTCCCCTGGAGCCATTGACGGTTCGCTTTACATGCAGACAGGAAAGAACCAGAATATCCACCGTGTCCGCCTTATTGAAGGTCACTGTGACAAGATCCACAAAGGTCACGTGCGTGTTGGTTTCAACGTAGGAAACTGTCCAGGGTTCGGCACTGCTGACGCCTACACTGGATGGATGACCACAAGTCGTCTGTTCGTAGAAGAGGTACCCAGGCCCCAACCATGAGTGCTTTCCATTCATCACCAACACATGCTGTAATATTTATCTCGAGTAGTTTTCCAGTGACCTTTAATCATTAGTCACTTGGTCTGATTATCACTACAACAATGATAGCTTACAAAATGATTGGATAAGTTCAGTCGTTTTTATGCTATTATTATTGTAGTGATAATTAGAAGAAGTGAATAATGATTGAAGGGCGCTGGAAAACTGCCCTGGATAAATCAACTGATGTAACTGAGGATTTAGAATAAGTTAATGTCTTGATGCTGTAGTAAGGTGATGGGATGAATAAAGAAATGACTGATTGAAATGACCTTGTTGTGTTAGTGAACTTTATCAAAACATTGAAGAGAATAACAAACCAGCATCATGACGAGTACTAAAGGATAGACCATGATACTAATAACAACAAAACACTGCTAGAGTGATGGCACTTAATCCGTGAAATAGATATTAGTCTAACAGACATTAGTAGACACTATTTCCATTGTTTTCTTTTGTTTTGATTAGACTATTAGACACTGACTATTAGATTTTGTTTCACGGATTAAGTGCCATCACTCTAAAAAGAATTAGTTGCATATAACAAATGATATTATGCTGCATTTCAAATCTTTTCAGACACCATCTCTAGTCAATACTGAGATTTTATAACGATACGCTATATATTACCAATGCGCACAACTCCGTTGGAAGAAGCACAATTCACAGGAAGCCCAATTCACGCCTTTATGAGCGGAATAGCGCACGATAAATGCTTTATTGGCGTTGCGCATCACATCGACGGCTGGAGAACAACAATACACAGGGAGTCCGGTTCGCTCTTGATGACTCCCCTTAGAATTAGGATATAACAAATGCATGCGATTCATTTGGCGTGAGCGTGACATGAGTTGATATTCCTTTTTATGAGTTTACCGTGCAGACTGGAGTTACGCAGGATAAATTCTATATACTATACTTTTATTTTCACGCGGTGACGGTCTGTAAACAAACATTTCACGGTGTTTCATATAACGGTACAGATCGGATGATGAATAATTCTAAAACAAAATATATGTAAATAGTAATTATGCCTGCTTGACAATGGAAAGACTTCTAGTCCCATAATTATTTTATTTTCATAATTTTGATGAACGACGACACTGATTTGTTAAAAAATGCTCAGAACACCATTAAACATCAATTTACACTCAGAAAGAAACACCGTGACTAATGGTCCGAGAGTAAAAAGTAGTATACAGTCGCTTGAAAAAAGCGTTGTTTCTGACCTGCTCGGCGACTACGCGACTAGCGCGAACTGGATCATGGGTAAAAACCACTGAAGCACTTATTATTTAGCTCACGCTGTAGAATATAATCATGAAGAATATGTACCCAATTTTCATTGTGAAACATGCACCTTTCTGCATTCGTCGTCGTGTGAGTACTTACACGAACCATTACTGAATTTGATAGATTCGCGCTCTGACAAGATAGAAGAAGAAAGAGCTGAATGAGTAATGAAATAAGCCTTTCAAGAGCATTTCCGTTTTAAACGCTCGAATGGCGCTGAAACTCGCGCGGCAACAAAGACTCTGAAAACGGCAAGAGAGATCGTTATCAACAAAAAGACATTATCATAGAATCTTGAAATAAGAAAAGATGATTGGGCGCTGCATACATTTACTGTAAATTCGGAAATGGGAGTCTTTCGTGTCAAACCAGAACTCAGAAATGTACAAATACAAGGATTGAAATAGCATTTATGCCAGGCAATTTAACACCGTATTTATTTATGTTTTCATCTGCACAACTGCATCGGGAAACATATTATATAAAAATAGATTGATTATCTTAGAAAGCGAAGAGTTGACATTCGATCTGAAATAAAAAGGCGTTAATCTTAGTTGTCGCCTAAAATGTTCTAATGAATTATGATTATGTCAAAATATTTCTTTATAAGTGGAATATATTCTAACAAAAATTATGCGAGACGTGAGAGAGTTATCTTTGAAATATCCATAGATAAACTAGTCAATCCTCAGTTGTAACTTACAGATTAGTACTGACAGACAGACAGACTGAAAAGAGAGAGGGGAGGGGAGGGAAGAAAAGGAAAATATGAAAGATATCGTGTACATGCTCTTTGTGCTTCTTGGGGGAGGGGGAGCCAGTGCAGGGAGGGAAAGGGGCAAGCATTGGGATTTGCGGTGTGGTTGTTTTCGAGCCGTTTTCTGTCAGGTATGCTGGTAATATCATTTTTTTTAAATCGGTTCCATAAACGGCTTTCCGTTTTACTGGTTTTTGAAAGTTTTCGTTTCAATCGGTTTTCTGACTTGTATTACGACTGGTAGTGTTGGTCTTACGGTTCCTATCGACATTCTCTTTTAGCTATATTTTGTAATTATAATAAACTGGTGGCTAGTTGTCAGTCTCGTTGCTCCTATTCAATGGGTTTCGACAAATCGATCGATAGGACGTATCTGCGGCTAGATCTTTTGAACTAGACAGGAGTAAGCAACCATAAGCTAGATAAGGCGACAATGAATACTTGTTTGTGCAGCACCAAGATTTGAAGCATTTTTGTATGAAAAAACGTTTTCTTTTTTGGTCTTAAATCTTTGCCCGAAAAAGGGCAAGAAAACAATTTTTTACTTTAAAATGGGATAAGGATTTCATCCCATGGACGCGCCGCACACCCCAATCCAACTATGGAGTATCCCCCTCACCTGTTATATCTATATTGTTGAGGTGATCTCAACACGCATTAATATATCTAGAGTGGATATTTAATTAGTTCTTCTAACCAAACACCTACAAGATTTCTTGACGTGGTTTATTCAATTAAAACTATTAGTCTTTTTTATACAACATGTTCATACACGTAAAAAGCTTTTCCTCTTTACCTCACTAATTGATATTTATTTGTTGACATTTTTTGTTAGTCCCAGGGTCAGTTTTAATATAGATCACTCTATCTTATTCTGGTAACCTTCAGTTATAAAAATGAGACTTGGTTCATGGTTCTTCTCCAGGGCATTTTCTCTATTGTAATTAGTTTTATCACATAATACTGACAACTCAATACGGAAAAACTAAGCCCCGCGGTGTAAAAAGACGCATTCTTAATTTTGTCAAAGCAAACTAAGTTATAATTATTTTATATAATTAACTAGATATTTTTAAAGAGAGCAAAAAAAATTCAGATTAAGTATACTATTGTACGTGGGCGTATCCATTTCTACAGAAATCACAGTTTCAACCACGTTAGATTTATTTCATTTGCGCGCCAAGCTTTCAGACAGAGCGTCCATCATCAGGGCAAGAGAATGTACAATACGCACGAGGAATGTTAGTAGCGAGCGGTTAAAATGGCCTTTTTGATGCTTTATTGTACGTTCGTGCTAGCCGCTCACAACGGTTTATAAAAAGATACCTTTTCAAATTTATCTGGGTTATATATATCTTAAAATCACAAGGGTGACCTGCGGTCTTGCAGGTTCAATTTCCAGATGGCGCGAGTTTTTAGTTCCGCTAATCGTTCAGTATCCCTTACTTCGAGGTTGTCTCCGCGTCCTCCGGCTTTCTTCTATTAGTAAATTGGTATTTGAAAACAAATTAGTGAGCTGAGAGTTGTATGCATAGAATATTAATTAGGATGTAGTGGTAGTAATGTGCGTAAGAGTACAGTGGAGTACCTGAAAACTAGCTGTATAGCGAAGTACTCGTCCACTATAAACAAAGCATTTATCATTAGACTACCAGCCATGCTGTTAATTTGAAACTGTTTATTCACCTGCAATCAGACTGCTTGGTGCAACATATTTGAAGTACTACACTTTTGTCTTCTTTACTTACTTGTCAGTCAGATTCAATGATCAGATTCAATATTAGTCAGTCTATTAACCCAACATGTGAGAACAAGAAAAAGGGTTTTTCCTACTCAGATTCATTACTAACCAAAAGAAGTTGTTCCGTAAGGTTGGACAAGCTCACTTCTCGTCGATACTTTCTACATGTCCAATGTTCTTATCAAACGACTCCAGGCCAGAATTGAGGAGAGAGGAACTCCAGAGAGAACTGCACTTGCAGTGATATCAAATCCAAGTTATCATCATATAACTTGACTTAAGAGGTAAGAAAATGTTTGGTCTCAGATTGCATATGGTATATGTATTTTTTATAAATCTAAAGGGAATCAGAGTAACACCCATAGATGATAGAAGACATCAGTTTTGAATAAAACGCAGCAATCCTCGGAGATTACGGTAATTAACCAGTCACAGTACCCAAAAGCCATCATTTTAATGATTTTTTTTTATCCATTTAAGTAATGGTTCGAGTAAGAGGTAGGCAATTTTTTATTGTTCAGCGCCAATTTGAACTTCCGGCCACAAAAAATGTCATGGTTTTCCTGAGACTGATAATATTGATATTAACCTATGGCCTGGAGAACACATTTTAAATATAAAATGTCCAAAAACCTTGTTTTGAGACAAAGTTTCTTTTGGACTAAAAGATCTCGTACTATTTTAAGTGCGCAAACAATAGCCAATAGACTTTTCAAATTTGCCATGTTCCCCACATAAATTAAACATTTTGCTACACTAAAGTTCAGGAATGGTTTCATGAAGAAGAAGTCAGACATTAAATAAAATACCAAAAATGCGCACAATCTTGAAGTTATGGCAGATTTTCTTGTTTCAACCAATGAAATGGACGGTTAATGAAAGATCACAATTAACACCTTTGTGCAATCCATTGGTTGCCTACTTCTTACCATTGCTTAAATGTACGTTATAACTGTTTCGTTAGTTATATAAAGTATGTTACTATATATGTGTACCGTAAACGAAAATTTCGTCGTCTTTAGTTTCTCTAAAAAACTCTGAAGAAAACAAGGTGAGAATAAGTAATTTCTCAATCTCTCGTTTTGATGAAAAATTCGTTGTTTATTAATTGTTTCCCGCCTTGTTTATGACAAATAGTGGTCTAGCTATTTTCGGGTCTATAGCTAGTTTCCCGATTTCTGTCGAATTTTTTTCTTTTCAAAAGCTAGGCAAACTACGTTATATGTACAAGCTCAGTGATCTATTGTTAAACCTTTGATGTCTGCCAAACATTGTTGCTCAAAACACTCAAACAAAAAATCGTATTATTTGTTTAAATAATCACCCCTGCTCGAATAACCGCCCCTCCCCCTCCCCCCTTAAGTTTTGACCATGGGAAAGGCGACAATATATGATCATTATTCAACAATAATAATGGTAGACAAGTATCGGTAAGTCAGTCACATGAGTTGAAATTATAAAGTTTATTATAAAATGCAATAAAGGCTTACGGCAATGACCGAAAGAGTATTTCCTTTGAATAATTAATAGCCTCGCTCATGGAATGAAAAAGGATTGCACAAAATTAAAACATATAAATCTGATATCTGAATTAATGATGACAATTTTTTCCTCATTGATGTTTTTACTATTAATTCATGTAGAAAATGAAGCCCTACACGATGGTGTTGTGTTTGGTCGTGTTTGTTGTTTCACCAATCACCAAGACTGTGTGCAACAACTCATCTGCAAAACACGTAAGCTCCATAACTTACTATATTTTTGCTTCCATTAACACGTGCGCTATTTGTTTAGGTGACTCGAAGTATGTAGTTGTTTTCAGACCGCACAGCACATTTTCATTTGGCGCAATGGACAACTTAATGCGCACCAATGGACTTGGTTTCTACACCAAATACGAGGATACAATTGAAGTGGTGTTATAATTTAATCGATCAATGTTTTAAAAATAGCGAAAACCGAACATCGTCAAAAATGGTTTTCCACTAATATCTCGCAAAATTGATCAGCTTCAGACAAGCGGTAAACTGTATAGAAAAATTCAGACAAATTCAACATTTCAAAGTGATTTTAGCAGATTTAATCTATTCTTGGACATAACGACAGCTTAAAAAAACACCACGAGAACACTGTGGAAATATTTCTAAAATATACACTTACCTTACGTGAAAAAGCCGACTTTCAAATCTTCATCGATGTCAAGATATATTTTGTTCTTTCCAAATCTCTTGTGAGACATATTCTCCGCAACTTGTACATTAGAAGTTGTTTTTGAAAATCTCAAAAACGCAGGATTATCTTTGCTTGGCATTTAAGTAGGGCATTACTTGTTCTATACACAGCAATATTGCAACAGTTCATTGAAATACAAGCACTAAAACGACCCGAAACTTAAACCTGATGTTGAACGAAACGCCAGCTCAAAACTTGCATTGAGACAACGATTCGACTAGCTAATAATTAGCATATTGCATTCGCAAATTGTTCACAGCACGTGCAATTGCGTAGCATATAAATTTGCATAGAGTTCCACGCTACATGCATCAGGAACCGGAAATAAGATTAAATTCTTTTCTTTTCTTTATTTGGTGATGTTTACTGCTAATTAGTTGATATTATTTCCCAAATATTATGCTTGCAACCTAAAAACATACAAATATTAGAAGTGAAGCATTTTATCAAGCCGTTTTTGAATAAATTACAAACAATTAAGTAATAAGCTTAATTACATCACAACGATTTCCTATCAGTAGATAAACTGAGTTCAAGGTTTTGTTTTTGGTCAGTTTCAATGTTATTGGTGTTACCATGGCAACGATATAAAAATAAGACTGAAATCAGTTTTTTTTTTCTGAAATATCTCTTGGTTATAAGGATTCCAGGCACCCAAATACTATGTAACAAAGAACATACCAAGGTAAAGTAGATAACATAGAATTAAAACTCTTTGATTGAAGTGATTTGGAATAAAGGACAGGAAATTGGCAAATTCGCATTATTTATGTTTTCGCGAATTATTCGAAAACGACTTGATAATTTTTTTTGAATTTATCCTTAATTGTTTTTTGTTTTAGTTTGTAGTTTATTGTCTATATAGTCCCGTGTCTAGAGCTACTCGAGCTCGAAATATATTTTGGAAAAATTGATTTCAGCCATCTTCGTTTACCGTCGCTATGGCAACACAAATCGAAGTGAAATAGACACAAATATAAACTTTGATTTAAGTCCAATAACTAGTGTAAAAACCGTTTTGTTTGGTCAAGAGCAAGTTGCTGAATTTGTGGAATGAAAAACAGAAGCGTGGTCAATAAAAAACTATATCGAGCCACCTTAAGTTGTCCATTGCGCCAAATGAAAATGTGCGGTGCGGTCTGAAAACAACTAGAGCGATAGCACTAAAACCGTGAAACAAGTACTAACTAAAAAGTACAAATAGTACTAATGAAACAATAGAAAACAAAGGGTTTTGCTACTATTTGTCTCTATTTAGTTACTAAGTTATTTCACGGTTTAAGTGTTATCCCTCTACTTCGAGTCATCTTAATAAACATTCCGACTAGCACTATAAATTAAGCATTAGAAAGGGCAATCGGAACTAGCACAATTCAGTACTACTTAAGATTTTGTCACACGTTCTCGAATTTCAGTATAGATCACCATTCTATAGAGAAAGAAAGAAAGAAAAAGGAAAACATTTTATAACAATTTTAATCAGTTTACAGCATAAATGGTCGCTCAAGACAGCTTGAAAACAAAGAAAAAGACAAGTTACGTTGGTAATTCCCAAACGTCTTCACGGTCAGTTCCGAGAGTGGTCACCATTTGACAGCTTTTTTATTCAGAGTATGCATATCCAATCAATCATAAATGTTATGATTTCTCTCTAGTCATCAGATTTTTCCTGTTTGGCGGGTCGTCCTGGTATACCCGGTCTCCACGGCCAACCCAGCGCTCCTGGTCGAGATGGACGTGAAGGTCCTCAAGGTATACAAGGACCACAAGGACCACAAGGAGTCCAAGGATCTTCAGGAAAACAAGGACCCCCCGGATCGCCTGGTAAAACAGGTTACCCCGGTCCTCAGGGACCCCAGGTAGCAAAAGGAGAAGTCGGACCCAAAGGAGACAAGGGAGAGCCTGGACCGAGAGGACTTCCATGTCATTCAAACTGGAAGGAATGTTCATGGAATGCAATAAACGAAGGCAAAGACAACGGGCTGATTAAAGTTAGTACATTCAAATCTATGCTCGCCTGGGTTCAAGGGTTTATTATCTCGTTCCGACGTTAATTCGTTTGCTCGACATTTGATTGTAATGACAAAAGACCGCTTATATGAAAGCATATAGAATAAAACCTCTAGAATCAACGGCGATTAGTTTCACAACGGCGGTGTTTTTAACATCGATCGATCGAATTCATTTTACGCCTTTGAGATTGAAGTGTTTCTAGTGAAGGCATTTTGAGGTGGGAGAATTGAACTTATTGATATCGACGTCAATTAAAAACATTATATTGTTAAAGGCTAAGGAATCATAGTCAATTGAAAAGACCAACGTGGGCACAAAGAAATTTGAAATATAATGCGTTTTATTGAACGCGGAAAAGCGGGAAGCCATTTTAAAAATGCACTAAGTATTGTTTAATAAATATTGATACATCTTACATTTGGAAACCAGATCATTTAAAGTAATTCCGTAGTTTTGCACTGCGCACGATTCCAAGATGGCGGCCAAATAAAAAATACCATACATATTATTTTGTTCATGTAGGATTCACAAAGCCAATACTAAACGCTATTAGTTAACTTTACGGTCATGCTAACTTTATAGTCCAATAAAATCAGAATTTCATCAGTTATGATTAAATTTTGATTTTTATTAGACTAGTGTATACCATAGCCGTAAAATAATTGAATAGGTCTTCATATCCTTACAATTGAAAAGTCATGATTTTCACATGGGTTTAAATTGTTCCATTATTTCAATGCAGGATTGTGCTTTTAACAAGAATTACACCCACACCATCCTCCATGTCTACTGGAACGGAGACTTCAGGATCTCTGGATGTGACCATTGCTGTAAACGTTGGTACTTCACTTTCAATGGTGCTGAGTGCCAGTTCCCTGGAGCCATTGAAGGTGCGCTGTACATGTGGCGCGGAAAGAACCAGAATATTCACCGCGTCCGCCATATTGAAGGTCACTGTGACAAGATCAACAAAGGTCAGGTGCGTGTTGGTTTCAACGTAGGAAACTGTCTTGACAACAGACTTACGCCTGCTGACGCCTTCACTGGTGGGTCGGGGACCACAAGTCGTCTGTTCATATAAGAGGTGCCCAGGCCCCAGCCGTGACAGCCTGCCAATTCATCACCAGCACATGCTTTAATATTTATCTCGAGTAGTTTTCCAGTGACCTTTAATCATTAGTCACTTGGTCTGATTATCACTACTGACAACAATGAGAGCTTACAAAATGATTGCATAAGTTTAGTCGTTTTTATGCTATTATTATTGTAGTGATAATTGGAAGAAGTGCATAATGATTGAAGGGCGCTGGAAAACTGCCCTGGATAAATCAACTGATGTAACAGAGGATTTAGAATAAGTTCATGTCTTGATGCTGTAGTAAGGTGATGGGATGAATTAAAGAAATGATTGATTGAAATGAGCTTGTTGTGTAAGTGAACTTTATCAAAACATTGAAGAGAATAACAAACCAACATCATGACGAGTACTAAACAATAGACCATGACACTAATAACAGCAAAACACTGATAAAAAGAATTAGTTGCATGTAACAAATGATATTTTTTTGCATTTCAAGTCTTTTCGGACACCATCTCTAGTCAATACTTAGGTGTCATAACGATACGTTATATATTAGCAATGCGCAATAGTCCGTTGGAAGAAGCACAATACACAGGAAGCACAGTTGACGCCTTTATGAGCGGAATAGCGCACAATCAATGCTTTATTAGCGTTGCGCATCACACCGACGGCTGGAGAACGACAGTGCACAGGGAGTCCGGTTCGTTCCTAATGACTCCCCTTAGACCGACATAACAAATGTATGCGATTCATTTGGCGTGAGCGTGACATGAATTGATATCCCTCTTTATGAGTTTACCGTGTAGACTGGAGTTACGCAGAATAAATTAAATACTTCCCGGCTCGCACGCCCTTAAGAAAACATTTGGGAAAAGTCACGTGATGGGGCCGTACGGGTTGACATGAGCAGGGCTGTAAAAACCCGCACGGCCTTACTCTTTTCACCACTCGTTTCGGTTTTGTATAATAGAGATTTTAGCACATTTTATGACAGGAAAAAAACCAGGTCATATGATTAAATGCTTATTGACCTAACTCAGCCGCATATGTACATATTATTTTCACTTTATTTGATGGTCTGTAAACAAACAATGCAATAATGGTACAAGATCGGATGATGAATAATTTTAATTTCAAACAGAATATATGTAAATAGTAATTATGCCTGCTTGACAATGGAAAGACTTCTAGTCCCATAACCAAATTGTTCTATTTTTATAATTTTGGGTTGACAACGCTTTTGAGAACGACTGCACTGATTTGTTGAAACATCTCAGAACACCATAAAACATCAATTTACGATATACCAATAACACATAAATATTCACCGTCAATGGTTTGATTAAGAAGTAAACAACTTTCTATTGTCCTACGCCAATTTCAATTTGGACTAAATAAATTGTGCAAAATCCCTTTTTGATACAATTTATTTTGTACTAAAAGATCTTGTCTGGCCATAAGCGCGAAAAACAATAGCCAAGAGACGTACGTTTCCAAATAGAAATTTTGCTATACAAAAACTCAGGCAATATTTAATTCATGAAAAAGAAATTAGATATCGAATAAAACAGAATGCGCTGTAATGAACTGATGGTAGATTTTCATGTTTTAACCAATGGGATGGACGGTTTAAACAATATCACAAATATGAATTTTCATCAGTGTGAAACATGCACCTTTCTGCATTCGTCGTCGTGTGGGTACTTCTGGCAAGAACCATTACTGAATTTGATCGATTCGCTCGGACGAAGAAAGAGAAGAAAGAACTGAGAAGAAAAAGCTAAATGAGAAATGAAATAAGCCTTTCAGGAGAATTTTCGTTTAAAACGCTCTAAAGGTGATCAGAAAGTCGGAGAAAAGATGATTGGGCACTTCATCCATTTACTGCACGTGATAAACTATATCACCTATTTTCTTTTCGAGGCCAGTTGGGCCGAAGTACTGTAATCGAGTTTACACTTGCATTACACAGTCAGTAAGAAAACATTTGACGGTTTTTGATGTAACGATACCATGGTCGACCGATGATGAATCATTTTAAAATGGAATAAATCTAAATAAGAAATACGTCTTTTATTAAACGTCCCTAGCTGGGCGATAAATGTAACACGAGTAACAACTCTGGCACAAAGAGTACTCCCAATTAACGAACACAACCAGAGAATTTAAACAACTTCGTACCCGTCCAAATTGAAATACTTTGGCCATCCGTCCCCAGTGTTTGAGCAGTTCTATCGAAAGCTGCATTAATCAGATAAATCAGAGAGAAGACAGGTGCGTCAAACCAGAAGTAAAATGATTAAATAACTGAACAAAGAATTGAAATAGCCGCCTTGTGATTGGCAATAACCTCGTTGTATGTTTTATAAGTAAGGCGAAACATATCATGTGTTTACAGTGTAGTAATTGATGCTCTTGAAAGCGAGACTGAGGAGACTTAATCTCAATGTTATTAGCACAGTATCAATTGAACATCGATCTATTGTTAGGTTTTGGTCAGCTTTAAAGTTCATCTTCAAGAGTCTGAAGAAAACATCCTTTCAACAAGAAACACCTGATATATCACGATATCTTCGCCCGGAACGCCCAGCAGAATATCGCGCGATTCGCACAAAGAATCAATACAGACGAAATTTGACCTGATCCCTTTGACAGACTGAATAGTCAAATCGACCAATCACTATATAATAAAACAAGAAATTTGAATGTTTATTTTATGAAAAATAAAACTGCTTTTTGCATTTTGACGTCAAGAAAAGGCCACCAAGACCTGACCGATATTCCCACTTATTTAGGTTTTGGTCCAACTCTGCGTTTTTGAACTTCAAGAGTTTTGATTTTTATCAACGGGTATTTTTGACCATTAAATTGGTATTTAATTACTAAGCGACTGCTAGTGACTTACTCACTTACAATAGAAAGACAAAGGGTTGAATGTAAATGAATATATCAAATTTGCCAACCAGAACACATTAAAGGGAGCTACAGGGAAGAGACAGGAAAGCAAAACTTTACAGAGATTCTTCTTTCAGATAGTGTTTCTTAGTTGAGCATCGCTTAATATTCTAACAATCTCATAATATGTTACTTAATCATATCCCAATAATTAACACTCACACTCTGGGAATATCAAATCAGTAAACCCTGACCTGCAGGATGTCTTTGTTAACCACTCTCTTTTGACTAAACCTGAGAAAACAAGAAAAAAGATATTCCGTTTCCAAGCTCTAGTCACGCCTGACTAAATTTCCGTTTTGAAAGAGAAACTCCATGGAAGCTAGAAACCGCGGCCAACTTATCAATTCAAAGTCAAACCAAGGACGTACCACTTATTTACTTAAAGGTAAGGAGATATTTGGACAGTTTTGTCTGGCTTCTAATTTGTTTTTTAAAATCAGTACGCCTTGCTTTCGTTATATACACTAGGAGCAGTAGGAGGTATTTAAGAAGCACGTAATTAAACATTAGTTTGCGATCTAAACATACCCTTTTTTTCTCTTCTGTCTAAGATAGGGTCCTTTTTGTCTTTTCAAGTGATATATTCTACGGGAAGTTATGCACCGGGGCCCGGTTGTACGAAGGTTGGATAAAGTTATCCACCGGATAAGAGTTAGATTTTGTGTAGATTTTATCCGCGGGATAAGGATTTATCCACTGCATGGACAGCGCTATTCACCCTTCGTACAACCGGCTCCAGGAGATTATTTTTTCCATAAGACAATAGTAATAATGAGTCAGAGCTATACAATAGCATTGTCACTACAATACTACAATACGTGAATATAATATATTTTCCCCAAACAGGCCTATTCCGGGCCCTAAAATCGCCCCAAATCGCCCTAAATCGCCTTAAGTTTTGACCATTTTGGGGGATAATTTTGCTTAAATCGCTTAAAATCGCCTACGATCGCCCAAAATTATGGCAATTTTTGGGCCCGGAGTAGGCCTCCAAACGCCATCAATATTTTGTGGTATTGCCATCTCAAAATCGCAATTAGTTTTGTATCGCGGTTCTGAGCTGAAGATTCTTTGACAAAAATTAGGAAAAACTCATCTGTTTTTGGTGATAACCAAATTCTTTTTAAAAAAGCTCGCGTTCTTACACAATGATCATGCCATCAAGTGCGCACTCAAAACTAGTTAATTTTTCAGTCTTAAGATTTTTCAAAACTCCTCATTTTCTCTAAAGTTCGTAATAAATATTACTTAATATTACTTATTACTTAGCTTTTCAATTAAGAGCCAAAGAAATGACAAATTGTTTTGACTGAAAAACGTCAATTTGCGGTTTTCAAAATTCAAACATAAACAACTCATGCAACTGACGGACGCGTACTGCCGAATATAGACAGCTACTTATAGGATAAGGAAAGTAGCCGTTTTATCGGAATTTTTTTTCAAGCATTGTTAGATTTAAATTTCCGTTGATTTGAATGGGATCTAGCGCAAGAAATATCAGTAAAAATAATTTATTATCTCTGCCTATAGTTGACTCTATTTCCTTAAAAGCAAAATCTTGACACAAATGAATCAAATCTATAAATCACTTTCCACTGATAGCCAAAGACAGTTAGCACAAAAAAGTCAATGGTTATAGACGTTGGTGTGGGTTACGCTACTCCAGACTCTAATTTCATAGTCTGAGATATATGAATGCGGTACATAGAACTTGCGTGAGTATGGTCGCACTAGTCAATGGATATCTAGTGGGTATGCACGACAATGTAAAGAAGAAGGCGGGACAACCAAAGACTGAGAATCTTAAATCTGTTCAACCACGTATATTAAATTTTCAATTATATTATTCTAAAATGTTATTTTGTTAAGAACAACTGAAGACTTCCTGTTATTAAAGTGGGAAGTCTTCACGACCTGCAGGACGTCTTTGTGACTATTGTGTTGAAGTGTTAAATTTTGACCTAACATGTGAAAACGGGAAAAATGTTTTTTTCCTCCTCCAAGTTCTTACTAAACTAGTTGTTTGGTTGTTTTAGCTCATTTGTCGTTCGTACAACCTTGAGACAGGAACTCCTCAGAAAACTACTCATCACAATTCAAGAACTTGACTAAAAGGTAAGTAAATACATAGATGAGTGCTTTTAGGTATAATTGTATGGTAGATTATCAAAAGTTATTGTCGTTCTCCATATCAGCTCCATGCTGATGCATGAATTAGGGATCGGAACAACCGAGCGGAAGTGAAATATAATTGTTTTACCTTTTCTTTGATATGAAAATATCCATGTTGTGTCTAAATAAAGTTTTTCTTGTTTTTATTACTGGGCAACATTAATCGGTTATTACGATTTGATTGAACGATCTGATGTAGAAAATTTGATCTTGAAGAGAACCTTTCATCTAGCGACTGATTCTAGTAACCTGCATTATTCATGTTTGCATTCAAGTTCTTTCCAATTCCATGTGATCTTATCTATTCTTCTAAATTCTTTTCACAGAGAAAATGAAGTCCTACACAATGGTGTTGCTGTTGTGTTTGGTCGTGTTTGTTGTTTTACCAACCAGCATCAAGTCAGCGTCCAACAAATTACCTGCAAGACAGGTAAACATTGACTTTTTATCTAAACATTGGACTTTTATCCAAAAGACGCCTTTTTATTTTCCGAATTGCGTCTACTCCTATATATATTTACAATATTTATACACATTACAACTGTAGCATGTTGAGGTTAAAACGCAGTCGTATTCAAAAATTAATATCAATTAACTATTATTTTCTCAGTCGGACTTTGCCTGTTTGGCGGGTCGTCCTGGTATACCCGGTCTCCCAGGAAAACCCGGTGCTCCTGGACGAGATGGTCGAGATGGACGTGAAGGTATCCAAGGCAAACGAGGTCCAAGAGGATTCCAAGGATCTCCAGGACCACAAGGATCTCCTGGTAAAACCGGTAAACCCGGTCCTCGGGGACCCCAGGGTGCAAAAGGAGAAGTCGGACCCAAAGGAGACAAGGGAGATCGTGGACCGAGAGGTCTTTCATCTCATTCAAACTGGAAGGAATGTTCGTGGAATGCCTTCAGTGACGGCAGGGATAACGGGCTTATAAAAGTGTGTAATTATAGTATCATGTACTCAAACTGTATTGGTTAAAAAGCTAGAGTAACTTCACGTGTATGTAGATTCATGATCGTTTCGATGAAGCAGGGCAATGAAAGCCATTTCCTTTGATTATTCCTCTTTTTCAGGATTGTATTTTCCAAAAGAAATTCAGCCACACCATCCTCCATGTCTACTGGAACGGAGTTTTCAGGATCTATAGATGTAACGGTTGCTGTAAACGTTGGTTCTTTACTTTCAATGGTGCTGAGTGCCAGTCCCCAAGAGCCATTGACGGTGCGCTGTACATGTCGCACGGACTGAAGCAGGATATCCACCGCGTCCGCCATATTGAAGGTCACTGTGACAAGGTCCACAAAGGTCACGTACGTGTTGGTTTCAACGTAGGAAACTGTCCAGGGATGGGCAATGCTGACGCCTACACTGGATGGAAGACCACAAGTCGTCTGTTCATAGAAGAGGTGCCCAGGCCCCAGCCGTGACTGCTTTCCATTTGAAAGAAAGTTAAACGTGATTAAAGGTCACTGGAAAATGTCTTTATAACAATGTAAATATTGAAGTTGAACTATTTTATTATTTTTAAAAATGATAAAGTAGTTCAACCTCAACACTTACATTGTTTTGATGCCTACATTGATGTTAATCTTAGGTGATAGGGGATAAATAAAAATGACTGCATTCTAAAATTATTCCTTGTTGTTATTATCGTTTAGCTTTTCGGTGTTTACAGAAAGGGACATGAAATATGCATGAGTTGCATCAGTTTCTGGCTTCCATCCACTACAACTAACTCTCTTACCCCCTGGCCGGAGTTCTCACAGCCAAAAAGGAAAGACATTGCGTACTAAAGCCAAACCGGTACCTCCAATGGAGGAGACCTTCCACAAGCTGACACCTCCGATAAGTGGACAGCATCCCTCGGTCCCTTCTTTTACCAACTCTACATTTTTAACCAATTCTGTCTAGAGGATGACCGCTAACGGGTGGTTAAACTTTAAGTGCTTCTGGTGTGAAGTGTATGGAGAGTAGTTAAGTCTTTTGATCATTCTATGATCTCGCGAAAAAATCTATCATAAAGATACGTTATTAGCATTGTGCACAACAACGTTAGATTTGGCGGGAGAAGTAAAACACACAGGTTCTTTCGCGAGAAACAGCGCGCGATAAATGTGTTACTAACGTAACAACTAACGTAATAACTCCGACGGCTGGATAACGACATCATCCATAGTAACTACTTTGGTGTCATATAAACAGTAAGTTATTTGCAATACGCACAACTCCGTTGGAAGAAGCACAATACACAGGAAGCCCAGTTCACTATTTAATTTACGGAATAGCGCACCATAAATGCATTATTAGCGTTGCGCATAACACCGACGACTGGAGAATGGCAATACACAGGGAGCCCGATTTTCTTTTGATGACTCCCTTAGAACGACATAACAAATGTATGCGGTTCATTTGACATGAGCGTGACATGAATTGATATTGCTCTTTATTAGTTGACCGTGCAGACTGGAGTTACGCCAAATAAATCAAATACTATACTTTTATCAACCACTTTAGCTTGACATTTTGAATGGTCGTTTCACTTTATGGGAGGCTCAACTTTATATCTCAATAGAAATATATACAAATATAAAAAAAATTAAAAATACGCACCAAAGGACCTCCCCGTCCACCACCAAACGCAAACGTACGAAGAATATTGCCACATTTTTTATATCTCTTATTTGAATACTTTAGACTTGCTCTGTGTTTTTGAGCCATTCTATCTGAAAGGTGCATAAATTATGAAAATGTAGCGGAAATAAGAGACTTTCGTGTCAAACCAAAACTCAGAATGTACAAATACAAGGATTGTAATAGCTTTATGACAGGCAATTTAACAGTATTTGTGCCTTCATTTGCACAATTAACTGGATCGTGAAACATATTATATAGAAATAAATTCATTTCTCTTAGAAAGTGAAGAGTAGACATTTGATCTTAAGGTGACTGGAAGTAGTTGTTTTCAGACCGTTCCGCACATTTTCATTTGGCGCAATGGACAACTTAATGCGCACCAATGGACTTGGTTTCTACACCAAATATGAGGATAAGATTGAAGTTTTAAATGGTGTTATAATTACATCGATCAATGTTTTTAAAATAGCGAAAATCGAACATCGTCAAAAATGGTTTTCCTCTAATATCTCGCAAAATTGATGAGCTTCAGACAAGCGGCGGTAAACTGCATAGAAAAATTCATACAAATGCTCAACATTTCAAAGTGATTTTAGGAGAGTTAATCTGTTTAATTTTCTTTAAATCACCAAAGTTTCCACAGATGCTGTATTTCTATTCTTGGAAATAACGACAGCCTAAAAATACTCGAAGTACGCAAAACACCACGAGAACACTGTGGAAATATTGCTAAAATATACACTTACCTTATACGTGAAAAAGCCGACTTTCAACTCTTCATCGATGTCAAGATATATTTTTTCTTTCCATGTCTCTTATGAGACATTTTCTTCGCAACTCGTACATCAGAAGTTGTTTTTGAAAATCTCAAAAACGCACGATTATTTATAGTAACTTTATTTATAGAATAGTAACTTTATTTAAACGAGGGTAAAACACACAACAGTTACAATTTATAATAATTGCACTGATAACCCAGTGGCCCTGGGTTATTTTTACTTGGCGTTTTAGTAGGGCATTACTTGTTCTATATACAGCAATATTGCAGCAGCTCATTCAAATACAAGCACTAAAACGACCCGAAACTTAAACCTGATGTTGACCCAAATGCCAGCTCAAAACTTGCATTGAGACAACCATTCGACTCGCTAATTAGCATATTGCACTCGCAAATTGTTCACAGCACGTGCAAGTGCATAGCATAGTGTTACACGCTACATGCATCAGGAACCGGAAATAAAGAATTCGCTTTATAAGAACTTTCACTTCTAATATTTGTATGTTTTTAGGTTGGGGAGACAAGATTTTTTCAAAAAAAAGTGTACAAGCATAATATTTGGGAAATAATATCAACTAATTAGCAGTAAACATCACCAAATAAACAAAAGAAAAGAATTTAATTTTATTTCCGGTTCCTAATGCATGTAGCTTGGAACTCTATGCAAATTTATGCTACGCACTTGCACGTGCTGTGAACAATTTGCGAGTGCAATATGCTAATTAGCGAGTCGAATGGTTGTCTCAATGCAAGTTTTGAGCTGGCATTTGGGTCAACATCAGGTTTAAGTTTCGGGTCGTTTTAGTGCTTGTATTTGAATGAGCTGCTGCAATATTGCTGTGTATAGAACAGGCAATGCCCTACTTAAACGCCAAGTAAAAATAATCCTGCGTTTTTGAGATTTTCAAAAACAACTTCTGATGTACGAGTTGCGGAGAAAAATTCTCACAAGAGACATGGAAAGAAAAAAATATATCTTGATATCGATGAAGAGTTGAAAGTCGGCTTTTTCACGTATAAGGTAAGTGTATATTTTAGCAATATTTCCACAGTGTTCTCGTGGTGTTTTGCGTACTACGAGTATTTTTAGGCTGTCGTTATTTCCAAGAATAGAAATACAGCATCTGTGGAAACTTTGGTGATTTAAAGAAAATCAAACAGATTAAATCTCCTAAAATCACTTGGAAATGTTGTGCATTTGTATGAATTTTTCTATGCAGTTTACCGCTTGTCTGAAGCTCATCAATTTTGCGAGATATTAGAGGAAAACCATTTTTGACGATGTTCGATTTTCGCTATTTTAAAAACGTTGATCGATTTAATTATAACACCATTTAAAACTTCAATCTTATCCTCATATTTGGTGTAGAAACCAAGTCCATTGGTGCGCATTAAGTTGTCCATTGCGCCAAATGAAAATGTGCGGTACGGTCTGAAAACAACTACTTCGAGTCACCTTAAATAAAAAGACGTTAATCAAAAATGTTCTCATGAATTATGATTATGTCAAAATATTTCCTTATAAATGGAATATATTCTGACAAAAATGATGCGAGACGTGAGAAAGTTATCTTTGGAATATCCATAGACAAACTAGTCATTCCTCAGTTGTAAGGTCTTGTAATGTTCAGATCAGTACTAATTTCAACTGTAGTTGAAATTGAGAGACAGACAGAAAGACAGAAGAAAAGAGAAAGGGAGGGGAGGGAAGAAAAGGAAAATATGAAAGATATCGTGTACGTCGTACGCCTTCATGCACTTTGTGCTTCTTGGGAGAGGGAGAGCCAGTGGAGGGAGGGGAAGGGGAAGCATTGGGATTTGCGGTGTGGTTGTTTTCGAGCCGTTTTCTGTTAGGTATGTTGGTAATATCAATTGTTTACATCGGTTTCCGTAAACGGCTTTCCGTTTTACTGGTTTTTGAAAGTTTTCGTTTCGATCGGTTTTCTGACTTGTATATTACGACTCGTAGTGTTGATCGTACGGTTCCTATCGACATTCTCTTTTAGCTATATTTTGTAATTATAATAAACTGGTGGCTTGTTGTTAGTCTCGTTGCTCCTATTCAATGGGTTTCGACAAATCGATCGATAGGACGTATCTGCGGCTAGATCTTTTGACTTAGACAGGAGTAAGCAACCATAAGCTAAGTAAGGCGACAGTGAATATACTTGATTGTGCAGCACCAAGATTTGAAGCATTTTTTTATGAAAAAGCGTTTTCTTTTTTTGGTCTTAAATCTTTGCCCAATAAAGGGCAAGAAAACAATTTTTTACTTTAAAATGGGGTAAGGATTTCATCCCATGGACGCGCCGCACACCCCAATCTGATTATGGAGCACCCCCTTCACCTGTTATATCTATATTGTTGAGGTGATCTCAACACGCATTAATATTTTCTAGAGTGGATATTTGATTAGTTCTTCCAACCGAACACCTAAAATATTTCTTAACGTGGTTTATTCAATTAAATTATTAGTCTATTTTTATACAACATGTTCATACACGTAAAAAGCTTTTCCTCTTTACCTAACTAATTGATTTTTATTTGTCGACATTTTTTGTTAGTCCCAGGGTCAGTTTTAACATCGATCACTCTATCCTATTCTGATAACCTTCAGTTATAAAAATGAGACTTGATCGTTCTTTTCCAGGGCATTTTCTCTATTGTAATTAGTTTTATCATACAATACTGACAACTCAATACGGAAAAACTAAGTCCCGCGGTTTAAAAAGACGCATTCTTAATTTTGTCAAAACAAAGTTATAATTTATATAATTAAGATATTTTTAAAGAGAGCGAAAAGATTTCAGATTAAGAATACTATTGTACGTGAGCGTATCCATTTCTACAGAAATCACAGTTTCAACCATTTGCGCGCCAAGCTTTCAGACAGAGCGTCCATCATCAGGGCAAGTGAAAATGTACAACACGCATGAAGAAAGGTTATAACAAGCGGTAACTATGGCCCTTTTTTGATGCTTTATTGTTACTTCGTGCTAGCCGTTCACAATTAAAAGATGCCTTTTCAAATTTATCTGGGTTATTGTTCTCTTATCTCAAAAACACAAATTAATCAGGGTTATTGTGAACGTATCTTAAAACCCCAAGGGTGACCAAGCGGTCAGAGCGCCGGTCTGTCACCTCTGTGGTCTAGTGGGTTCGACTTCCAGATGGGGCATCACATGTGACTTGAGTTTGTAGTTCTTTCTTGTATTTGGTTTTCACATTTAATACATAATTCCAGCTTAAATTCTTAAAAGAATTACACGTCACATTGTCCATACTAAAGAGATAGATTTGTATGGATATTGTCATCGTATACTATTTTGATCGCAATTGTCTTGGATCGTTCTCGAATCATCGCTTCAAACTGTAGTGTGAACAGCCCCATTGTCATCTTGGATCCAGATTAGGTGTTCGTTGTCCGTATGTCTATAATATAGAGGTATTTCTAACAAAGAATGCATGGAGAGTTTACCGAGACCGGAGGCTCTGTCCACAATATAGAAGTATCCGTATTATAGAGTTGCTCGTATTATAGAGGTGTCCACAATATATAGATGTCCATATTGTAGAGGTGTTTGTACCGAGGAGGTTACACTATACTTGGGGAATCTTAAAAAATGCACTTAAACAAGTTAACGCTTCGCTTCTTTGTTTACACCGTCATTAACACAGTACGAAGTGCGTGACATAGCATGGGTTTACCAGACTGACGCAGGATACTATCCTGTGTGACTCCATATATTCGCATTATACTAGAGTCTCTGAGCAAACATGCAACCGGTGGTGTCTCATATAACAGTACACGGTCCAAAGTGAGTTGAGAAATTTTAAAATAGAATAAATTAATCAGTTTCTGTTGGTATTTTGGTAATTTCAATTTATTTACTTCGCAGTTCTGAATACAGTTTCTGTAAGCGGAATTCCGTTTTTCTGGTTTTTGATAGTTTTCGTTTCGATCGGTTTTCTCAGTTGTGTTGATCAAACGTACCGACCGACAACCTCTTTTAGCTTAATATTTTTAATAGACTGGGTGTTTGCTGTCGATCCATAATCAGGTCGACATCCTAAAACCCAGCATCAGTGGAATATGTATCAAGATCTAGATCCACAAAAGTGGACAACAGCAACCAACCATAAGGTAAATATAGTCCCGACAGGAGATACTCTGTGCAGCGGCAAGGTTTAAAGCGTTTTTATATGAAATATAGCGTTTAACTTTTTTGGTCTTACATTTTTGCCTGAAAAAAGGGCAAGGAAACAATAATTCTTTTGGTTTAAAATGGGGTAAAGGTTTCATCCCATGAATGTGCCGCACCCCCCCCCCCCCCACCCAAATATGGAGTACCTCCTAACCTCCTGTGTATGTCAGTATATATATTGTTTAATGGTTTCAACATATGCATCAATATCGTCTAGAGTTGATATTTGATTAGTTCTTCCAACCGAACACCTAAAAGATTTCTTGACGTGGTTTATTCAATTAAATTATTAGTCTATTTTTATGCAACATGTTCATACACGTAAAATGCTTTTCCTCTTTACCTAACTAATTGATTTTTATTTGTCGGAATTTTTGTTTGTGTCAGGGTCAGTTTTAACATAAATCGCTCTATCTTATTCTAGTAAAGTAAACACCTTTATTCAACTTAAATTCAGGGTAGTCCCTTCAGCACAGACTGATATCAATAGGAGCCCTGAACCTAGTATTGAACCTTCAGGTTCTAAAATGAGACTTGGTGATTCTTTAATAGGACATGTTCTCTTATATAATTTGTTTTATTATACATGCAATACTAAAAAGAGAGTAACATTTTCATATCATCATTTTGAAAAACCAAACCATGGTTTAAAAAAGCGCATTTTTATCAAAGCAAATCTATAATTGATATAGTTAAGATATTTTTGAAGAGAGCCAAAAGATTTCAGATTAAGTATACTATTGTACGTGAGCGTATCCATTTCTACAGAAATCACAGTTTCAACCACGTTAGATTTATTTCATTTGCGCGCCAAGCTTTCAGACAGAGCATCCATCATCAGGTCGAGTGAAAATGTACAACACGCACGAGGAAAGTTAGTAGCAAGCGGTAACTATGGCCCTTTTTGATGCTTTATTGTCACTTTGTGCTGGCCGTTCACAATTAACGGCGTTTTATAAAAGATGCCTACTTTTCAAATTTATCTGGGTTATTGTGCTCGTATCTCAAAAACACAAATTAATCAGGGTTATTGTGAGCGTATCATAAAAACGCAAGGATGGCCAAGCGGTCAGAGCGCCGGTCTGTCACCTCTGTGGTCTTGTGGATTCGACTTCCAGATGGGACATCACATGTAACTTGAGTTTGTAGTTCGTCCTCTCCCTTGCTTCGAGGGGTTTTGCTCCGCGTCCTCCGGCTTTTTTCCATTAGTAAAAACAAATTAGTGAGCTGAGAGTTGTATGCATAGAATATTAGGATGTAGTGGTAGTAATGTGTGTGAGAGTACAGTGGAGTACCTGAAAACTAGCTGTATAGCCAAGTACTCGTCCACTATAAACAAAGCATTTATTATTAGACTACCAGCCATGCTGTTAATTTAAAACTGTTTATTCACCTGCAATCAGACTGCATGGTGCAACATATTTGAAGTACTACACTTTTGTCTTCTTTACTTACTTGTCAGTCAGATTCAATGATTAGATTCAATATTAGCCAGTCTATTAACCCAACATGTGAGAACAAGAAAAAAGGGTTTTTCCTTCTCAGATTCATCACTAACCAAAAGAAGTTGTTCCGTAAGGCCTGAACAAGCTCACTTCTCGTTGATACTTTCTACAGAGAGGAACTCCAGACGGAGAGAACTGCGGCACTTAACTTGTAGCGATCAAATCCGCAAAGTTATTATTGTACAACTTGACTAAAGAGGTAAGAAAATGTTTGGCCTAAAAATGCATATGGTATTTTTTATAAATCTAAAGTAAATCAGAGTAACACCCATAGATGATAGAAGACATCCGTTTTGAATAAAACAGAGCCTCAGTCATCCTCGGGGATCACGGCAATTAACCAATCACAGTACCCAAAAGCCATCATTTTAATTATATTTTTTCTCCATTTAAGTAATGGTCCGAGTAAGAGGTAGGCAACCTTCTATTGTTCTGCGCCAATTTCAACAGTTCCTCACATAAAAATGTCTTGGTTTTCAGACTGATAATATATTAGCCTACGGCCTGGAGAACACATTTTAAATATAAAATGTCCAAAAAAATTTGCCATGTTCTCCACATAAATTAAACATTTTGCTACACTAAAATTCAGGAAGCTTTCATGCAGAAGCAAGAAATCAGACATTAAATAAAATAGAAAAAATGCGCAAACTTTTCAAGTTATGGCAGATTTTCATGTTTCAACCAATGAAATGGACGGTAATGAAACTTTTCTGCGTTTCTTCGTCGTGTGGCTGCCTACTTCTTATACCATTACTTAAATGCACGCTACTGTTTTGTTAGTTATATAAAGTATGTTACTATGTGTACCGCAAACTAAAATGTCGTCGTCTTTAGTTCTCAAAAAAATCTCTGAGGAAAGTAATTTCTCAATCTCTCGTTTTCATGAAAAAATCATGTTATATTATTTTTAATTTTTTTAAATTGTTTCCGCCTTATTTATGACAAATGGCAGTCTCGAGTTTCCCGATTTCTGTCGAATTTTTCTGTTCAAAAGACAAACTACGTTATATATACAAGCTCAGTGATCTGTTGTTAAACCTGTCTGCCAAACATTGCTCAAAGCACTCAAACAAAAAATCGTATTTGTTTAAATAATCACCCCTGCTCGAATAACCGCCACTCCCCTCCTCGCTAAAGTTTTGACCATAGGAAGGGCAATAATATATGATCATGATACAACAACAATAGCGATGGATGAATTACGGTGAATCAGTCACACGAGTTAAAACGATAGACTCGCCCCTCTTGAACAAATATCCCGCGTTTCGAAAAAAAATAATAATTCGCCTGTAGACATAATTAGTTTGCATACCATAGTAGTACTATTTGATGTTGAAATGAAAGTCATTGCACAAAAACATATATCTGATTTCCAAATTAATGATGACAATTCTTCCTCATGCATATTTTTACTATTAATTCACGTAGAAAATGAAGCCCTACACGATGGTGTTGCTGTTGTGCGCAGTCGTGCTTGTTGTTTTACCGAGCGGTATCAAGTCCAATCAATCACCTGCAAGACATGTAAGTACTGACTATTTATTTAATCAATGGATTTTTATTTAAAGGGGACGACGATGAAATTAGGGCCCTTATTATTTTTATTATTGTTGACATCCTTATAGCATTCATATTAACCTGTCAAAGGGATTTTGTCGTACGATAAAAAGAACATCCTCAAAAGGAGCTATTTTCCTCTGCTTTTATTGGCCGCCATTATTCAAAGGAGCACTTGGATGAAAATTTATAACGAATGAAATTGACTTGAAACTCAGTCACATCGATAATTATGGCCCCAACTATCACCATGAAGCAACATTTTCTTCTTATTTAGAGGAGACGGATAGAAATTGTCATGTATTTTAGCATCCAAATTTTGAGGAACTGATGTCATATGACGTCAGTTACTCAACGCTATTGTTCTCTTAGGTTTTAAACAAACATTGTCTTTTAAACAAACATTGTCTCCGTGAGAATGTGCTTAAAATGCATTTTTTTGGCGGAGAGTAGTAAGTTATTCAGCTAGACTATTCTTCTGATAAAAAATAATCACTTTTCACTTTTCATCAATTTGACCTTTCAAAGTGCCAGATGGGTTAATGGCGGACGGCATTTAGAGACAATTCAACTCAAAATTTTAGATATATAATTTTTCCCCAATTTTTTTAACATCGGATTTCCATTTTACTCAACTAATATTTTGATTTTTAATCCCAAAAATCGTCTTTCAAACGGTCAAGATTTCATCGTCGTCCCACTTTAAAAGATGCGTTATAATTTTTTTCGAATTTCGAAAATAGTGGTAAAGTGAAAAGGTCCAGAACACATTGAGCCATAGACATAAATGTTGCATTCATTCAGGCTACCAGCAAAAGAGCTTCTTTGCTGGTAACCCAAGTAAATGCAACACCTTGGATTGGCAAGCTGTCATCAAAAGTTTTGTTAGTACAATTTGAGCCAAATCAGAGCAGACAACTGCTCCTGAGATATTTATCGATGAGATGAAAAACCCTTTAGTTGTTTGATTGCCTATTGAAGTTGTAATATTTTAAAATAAGAATACAATCTAAGTGATTTTCCTTTGGCGTGAAAGAAAAATGACTATTTAGTTTGCATTAATTGTTAAAAAAGAACAAAAGAGTCAGAGAGTTTACTACTAATTATTAGTTAGCCTATTATTTCATGGTGGAGGAAAACAACTGTATTGCCTAAGCACTAATTGGGGAACAATATTCTAATATTCTATACATACAAATCTCTCTTCTTCTTTTTCTGATCATGAGGTGAGAAAACTGCATAATGCAGAGAAAAGCACTCAAAGCAAGGCAGAAAACAAACCAACCACCATTTAAGGTTTCTCATTAAGTGATTTATTGCACCAAACTTCATTTTATACATCTTCTTCATTAAAGACATGATATCATAACCTGGCTAACTGATACTGGTTGTGTGGTTGTCTTGTGTAAAATATTTGTATAGTAATACAGTTGGAAATTGATAAGCACAACAAACATTTATCAAAAAGAGCACTTATAATAGCACATGTGGCTATAGCTTAGAACACCAAAATGAAATAAATGACATGAATATTAGAATTCTGCAGAGTACTAAAGTACAACCAAACACTTGACGTGGGCTTCCTGTGGTTAATACCAAAATATTTCAAAACATGAACGTTCTTGACTGCAAAAGAAATATAAGCTTAATTCCAGAACAGATAAGGTTTTAAATCCTTCATATTTTTTGTCTTTGAAGTACCAAATAAAAATATATTGACCTCATTCGTTTCAAAGAGTAAATACTGTACAGGCCCGCAAATGATCCCAGGCCCGCAAGTGATCCCAGGCCCGCAAATGATCCCACTAGAGGCCCGCAAATGATCCCAGGCCCGCAAATGAACCCACCAGAGGCCCGCAAATGAACCCAGTGGAAAATACGGAATCTGATATGGATGGAACGGAACTATAAGTAATCACAAACATAAAATATAAACTGAATATTAGACATTTTCGTTTTAGCGGCATAAACTCGATTTTGGCACAAATAATACCGTCTATTGTTTAAAACGAGTTAGCTGTGACCGCTTTCACTACTCGATGAATGCACGAGCTATTTCTTTGTACTTTTATATAAAGCAGAGACGCATTCATGTTTTTCAAAACTTCAATACTTTAATTTGCATACATAGCTTTTGTAGCAGCGAATACTATTTTAACCTTCATAAGCTAAATACAAATTAACAACAGAATGTTTTTAACCTTAGTATAGAATAGACATTTTCCTTTGCTAATTAACTCCGGCTTCAACTTAACGTAAGAAATTACACAAGATTATTTGAAAATAAGTCAAACAACAAGACCGAAGCTCAGTGAAATTCGGTAAAGAAAAAGCTTAATCAACTAAATCAACTTGATCATAATCCGTTCTTAGTAACTGTTTATAGCAAGTTAAGGATGACTCCTCCTGCTTTACATTTCCTTATTATTCTGGCTAGCAGAGAAAACTCAGCTCTATTTAAGGAATATAAAACGCGCGCGCATGTCTCTGTTCTGTGATATAAACACGATGGAAGATGTAGAGCAGGAGAAAAGCAAGATTAGGAACGAGGCGTAGCCGAGTGTTTCTCTTGCTTTTCGAGTGCTCTACATCTTCCAGAGTAAGGTAAATAATAATATTCTGATTTATTCATTTAATTACGCTTGACCTTCAATGCAAATGCCAAAATCTTCATCAAGATCTGTGTTGGCGTGTGGCATCGATTTTCATCGATGGCAACTTAAATGAACATAAATGAATGAATAGGAATATTGATGGTTTTCAACCATTCCCAGGAGAGGGAGTAAAAAACATCAAAAGGGTCCATCAGTCACGGTGGTGGTTTTCCATTGTCAGGTCCACCAGCATGGATTGTACGATGCACAATATATTTTCCGTCGGAATTTCTTTTGTTCAAATAATAGATATGCTGAATTCTATAGAACGACAATACAATAGAATACAAAAGGATAGAATACATTAGAATACATAATTCTACCCCTCAGCATGTATACAATTTGTCTGCGCATGTCTGTGTCTTGGGCTTGAAATTCATTTGCATATCGAATACAAGAAATTTTATGTTGACATGGAATATTTGGCTGGCTATCTCGTTCTTCAAAATTATGTTCAACTACCGAAATACTAAGACAACTAAAACATGAGCAGTCTACCTACCGCTAGTGCGCTGTGGATAATTATCCAAACTGAAGGCACTCCAGATGGGAAAATATCGCGCGTCAAAGTCAGTAGAAAGTTGTGGGAAGGACCAGAACTCCGCACTTTCGAGTAATATTGTGGGCGCTAAATTTATATGTAAGGTACGTTAAGCAGTGGAAGCCATTAACAACAAGTTACTGTGTAGATTAGACCCGATAAGGGTATTTTAGACTCCATCGATCGTTTAATAATTAGCCATGTTTACTGGAATGTCGCTCAAAATTCTTGCAATTCACTTTCAAAATTTGACATCTTAGACTGCGCCCCCCAGCAAATTTATTTAGTAATTCGCTTTTCCTGCGTTTCTTTCTTGCAAAACTGAGCTTTTTTAGTCCAAACTCGTGGTCCCTACATGTGATCTAAAGCATTTTTGTGAACGTGTTTCCAACCACGTTGTTTGCATGCAAATTTCAGCGATGAATTTTTTGCTCTTTTATAAAATATAAAACGCTGCTTCATACGGCACAAACTGTATGCCTCACCATGTATAAAAATAGGTAATTAACTTCTATAGGTAATTAACTTCTAGATAAATGTTGCAGATTATAAAATATAGGCTATACCGAAATATGTCAATTTTAACAAAGCTTGAACCTGGCTGTAAACATTGCTTGAAATCACATGGAGGGACCAGGAGTTTCCACCAAGAAAGCTCTGTTTTACAAGAACGAAGCATGGAAAAAGCGTATTATTAAATAATTTTGCTGGGGGGCGCCGTCAAAGATGTAAAATTTTCAGAATGAATTGCAAGAATTTTGCGCGAAAAAGTACGAGATTCCAGTAAACATGGCTAATTATTCAACAATCAATGAAGTCCAGAGTACTCTTACTGGATCCAATTCACCAGTACGATGTTGGTAATGACATCCATTACTAGATTTACCTTATACATGAATTCAACGCCAGCATTATAACTCGAAAGTGCGGAGTTCTGGTCCTTCCCACAACTTTCTACTGACTTTGACGCGTGATATTTTCCCATCTGGGGTGCCTTCGATTTGGATAATTATCCACAGCGCACTAGCGGTAGGTAGACTGCTCATGTTTTAGTTGTCTCAGTATTTCGGTAGTTTAACATAATTTTGAAGAACGAGATAGCCAGCCAAATATTCTGTGTCAACATAAAATTTCTTGCATTTGATATGCAAATGAATTTTCAAGCCCAAAATACAGACATGCGCAGACAAATTGTATACATGCTCTACCCCTCAACAATAGATAACAATGCATACAAACGAATATATCGAGCATCATATGGCATGGATGCCTTTTATATTTGTTCAATTCGCTGTCATTGGAATGGTTGAAAACAAAGAGTTAGAGTTAACATCCCATACACCATTTCGGCCTCAGCTTCTATGTTTTAATACCCAACAACATTTCTCAAATTGGCTATAAGAGGACCTTAATTAACTTATCTAAATAGCAAACGCCTTCTGTTTGTTAGAAATGCGCATGTCTGCACAACTATTGGCAAAAATGGCCTTCTCTGGCGGAAGACATCTGATGTCGATTGGTACACCTTTAAGCAACCAATTACGTGCTCTACTTTTACGCGAATCTTTCGGAGTTCCCTGTTTGCATCTCTCGTTCTTCGATTCCGAGCAATGAGGCGAGGTCTAACCAAAGGAATCCTTGCTCCATATCCTCCATCTGCTGCAAGGCGGCATTGCCTTGGAAGTCGTAGTACACCGTTCGGTCCAACTGATGGAATCATCCGATAAGTCTGCGCGTCATTTAGGTGTCCTGGAAAACTGTACAATTACATTAGGATATTAGCTAGAGACTAGTAGATGATGCATAAAGGCGTAATTAATAAATAGGCTCATGCACACCTTTTAATTGTTTTCTGACCCTCTTGCAGACCCACAAACATACACACACTTATATAATATAATGTATTGCCACGCCAATAAACAATTGGAACTAATTTGTATAGAAATCATATATCGCTGTACAAATCTTTTGGCGCCTACTTAATCTCCTTGTACAGTTGCAATATTTTATCTAGTGCACGGCAATGAATACATTGACATGACAAACTCTTGAAATATTTCGAACCAAATCAAATGCACTGTTGTACGTATACGTACATGCCACTCGTTGGATTGAATTAAACCTGCCAAAAATGTAGTGCTAAAAATTGTGGCACGACTTAATGCATGTAGTTTTGTTTTTTCATAACAAAAAGGATTAGAGAACAGGTATAAATATTTACAGCCGCAACAAAAATCACAAATATACCAGATGCAATGGATTTCGAAGGGAGTCAGAACATCTTCCTACGAGCTGCCTTGACGGGAGAAGTTTCTCCATGGACTTCTTGTTCTTCAACCTCCGTGGTCAACAACAACAGTGCCTCGTGCACTTCAACTAGTAGTAACTCACCTGCATTGCAAGATGATACTACTCAGAAAAATAACAAAACTAGACCCCAAAAAAGGCCAAAGTCAAAGAATTAGTTTATCTGAGACAGAAGATATGTTAATCCAGGCTGCATATAAGCGGCATAAGGGAGATCACAGAGCAATGGTAGCGTTTAATTTATTACTAAACATCGAGAACAATCAATAGTGATTTTCTCAGTACAAACAATTTAGGACGTTTTTGGATAATGGATGAGGTGTGCAGCAAAATACTAAAAACGATGTTTAGAGTCTCCTTTCTTTCAACTGTAATTCTTTTTAGTAGTAACAGTTTGCAGACATTCCACGAACCTCGTGTTAGTGAATTCTATTGTTACGATAACAAAGCATTTTTAAAACATTCGAACATTACCGAATTTCAGTTAGAGTCCTGGAATACCTTGTGCCAGTGCCGCTAAAACGAAAATCTCTATTAGTGTGTAAGAGTTTCTAAATCTAAATATGGCGATTCTATGTCTTAACTGACTGAGCTCAATTTATAATAATACCTGACATCAGTGTCGTTGTAGTGGCCATCGGTCGAATCAGATAGCCGCAGCTCCCCATTTATGTACCTTAATACCCTTCTCATGACAGTCTTGCATGTTTAGTGGTGATTGCTTTTATCGACTGCTATGAAATCTATCTTAATTCTAGTATTTTTGTTGTGCGTTTACACCGCAAACTCCGCCAAAAATGACTACAAAAAAGCAAAGCCAATGACTGAACTTGAAAAAGACTGAAGCTTAACGTTCTTGCCTCCCACTGACTCTTTTATATTTGCATGGGATTGTAGCTGACTTACATATGGAACCAAAGCAGTTACAACGCTTGTATGAATTGAAATGCATATGAATCATCCACTCCCCGGTAAGCCAGAATATAGGAGTAGCGTATGTGGCGTCAGTATGGACATGATCTTTTAAACTCTGTTCAAATGGTAATTATAAGGTATATATCATGATGTTTAAAAACGTCTCCCTAATTCAGAGTGTGACAAATATTAGTTATTGTGTTGGAATGATTAGTTATTAAGCTAAAACTCATGCGATTATCATCCCTCAGGATACTTGGGAAGTTTTCGAAGCAAAACGAAGCATAAAGTTAAACGTAAAAACAAATTGAGAGAGAGAGAGGGAAAAAAAAGTGAATCATCAAGTGGTTTGTCACACGCTACGTTTTTGCTTTGCATTTGTTAAAGTTTTGATATTTAATTTCCACAACGATCGTAGAAAACATTCTTTGATCGCGTTAAGAGTTTCATGCCTTTGGTACATTGAGGTAACAAACTAATCTGTCTAGGACGAAGTTAATTGTGTAATCGCACATAATAATCAGATTATGGAATTAAAAAGAATAATCTAGCATATACGCTGGTATCGTATACAACATAAACAAATTTTCTTCGTTAAAACAAATACATTTTTTTCGATCTGTTTTTTTGTGTTTAGCTTCAGTTGTTTGGACACTCAAATTCTTTATTGTGCTAATTATAAATTTCGTGGACACTAAAAATTTTCTAGTAATTATGTGACGGGTTTTTGTTGTTGTTAATCACTTATAGTTCCGTTCTATCCATCAGATTCCATATTTCCCCAGGGATCATTTGCCAGCCTCTAATGGGTTCGTTTGCGGGCCTGGGTTCATTTGCGGTCCTCTAGTGGGATCATTTGCGGGCCTGGGATCATTTGCGGGCCTGTACAATACTCGAACGTGAGAATAAAAGTCAGCAGCCAGTTCTTAAAAGGTTTCATCAACATTATGAAAATGACAGTCTTAAATTTCAAAAGCCATCCCTATCCCCTATGGTAGAGGAGATAAATAACTAAGTCTTAAATGCAGCTTAGTCACGTTTTGAGTTCGGTACTGGAGCGAAATAAACGGCATTTGGCTGCTTCGCCGGCAAGCTAACATTTGAACTCATGGAAGTATCGGCCTCGATTCCTAAATTTCAAATCAAGAGGCTTAAATTTTACCTTGATTGAGACTCACGTGAAGCTGTTACAACGCAATTACTGTATTTATAGTGGAGTTTAACTTATAACATGCCCGTGATCCATGACTTTTGCCCTGCTTTGCTGTGATTTGCGCTGCCTCGTTTTCATGCCTGCCTCATTTTCATGGCACATTCTCGACTACGACGATAGACTTATAGATAGAAAACGCAAACCTAGACTCGTGCCGGCCTAAAGGCCTGGGCACGAGTAATGAATGACAAATTTGACCGAAAAACTTCGCACAAAAATCATATGGTCATATTGAGACGTCCGTACTACAAAATATTGAGGTCTCCAATTAAAAGATAGTGATTAGGGAATCGCGATATATACTTTTCACGTCATTTTCGAATTCGTTTACTAAATAGTCTGACTAACACTATAAATTAAGCATCAGAAAGAGTAATCAGAATTCGCATAATTTAGTTCTTCTTAATGTTGTTCACGAATATTAATACAGATCATCATTCTATACAAAGAAAGAAAGATAAAGGAAAATATGTAATTACAATGTGATTAGTTATGCATAAATGGTCACTCGCTTAAGACAGCTTGAAAACAAAGGAAAAGACCAGTTACGTTGGTAACTCCCAAAAGTCTTCACGGTCACTTCCGAGAGTGGTCCCCTTTAATTTTTATTATATTCAGAGTTTGCACAAAATGTTATGATTTCTCTCTAGTCATCAAATTTTTCCTGTTTGGCGGGTCGTCCTGGTACACCCGGTCTCCACGGCCAACCCGGTGCTCCTGGACGAGATGGTCGAGATGGACGTGAAGGTCCTCAAGGTATACAAGGACCACAAGGACCACAAGGAGTCCAAGGATCTTCAGGAAAACAAGGAACCCCCGGATCCCCTGGAAAAAGCGGTGACGCCGGTCCTCAGGGAACCCAGGGAGCAAAAGGAGAAGTCGGACCTAAAGGAGACAAGGGAGAGCCTGGACCGAGAGGACTTTCATCTCATTCAAACTGGAAGGAATGTTCGTGGAAAAACATCGATGACGAAAAGGATAACGGGCTTATAAAAGTGTGTAATGATAGTTTGATGTACTGATAAAAAAGATAGTCATATTTGACTAAACTTCATATTTTTGTGTAATCATGATTTGCCTATTCTTACTGTTGAAATACATATGGCGTTGAAAGGGTATGTTTAGAGGACAAGGGTAATGAAAAGGCCATTTCGTTTGACCGTATGTTTCTTATATAGCGTCGTCTGTAATCTCTCAGTTAATTTCATTTTTATTTTCAGGATTGTGTTTTCCAGAAGAACGTCAACCACACCGTCCTCCATGTCTACTGGAACGGAGTTTTCAGAATCTATGCATGCGACAATTGCTGTAAACGTTGGTTCTTTACTTTTAATGGTACTGAGTGCAAGTCCCCTGGAGCCATTGACGGAATGCTGTACATGAAGACAGGAAAGAACCAGAATATTCACCGCGTCCGCCATATTGAAGGTCACTGTGACAAGATCCACAAAGGTCAGGTGCGTGTTGGTTTCAACGTAGGAAACTGTCCAGGGCAGACGATTTACGCTGACGTCAACACTGGATGGATGACCAGAAGTCGTCTGTTCATACAAGAAGTGCCCAGGCCCCAGCCATGAGTTCTTGCCATTCATCACCAAAACATGCATTAATATATATCTCGAGCAGTTTTCCAGTGACCTTTAATCATTAGTCACTTAATTGGTCTGATTATCACTACAACAATGATAGCTTACAAAATGATTGCATAAGTTCAGTCGTTTTTACGCTATGATTATTGGAGTGATAGTTAGAAGAAGTGAATAATGATTGAAGGGCGCTGGAAAACTGCCCTGGATAAATCAACTGATGTAACTGAGGATTTAGAATAAGTTAATGTCTTGATGCTGTAGTAAGGTGATGGGATGAATTAAAGAAATGACTGATTGAAATGAACTTGTTGTGTTAATGACCTTTGTCAAAACATTGAAGAGAATAACAAACCAACATCATGACGAGTACTTAGAGGTGCGTTAACCTTTTTATTATTCAATATGAATACACTGCAGAAGCAGGCTAATTAAACTGTCAGTGGACTTCACTAGAAATAACTCAAGTCACTCAAAATAGTAAGCTAAGACTTAATTCAAAATTAGTTTAATAGCATTTGGTAATTTTAACAATACAAAATAAATCTTTCAGAAGAAAACTAGGAGAAAAGTAGCGTGATAGATAATAAACGAGTTCTCAGAATCCATGTTTACAACTTAAGTTAACTACGGAGCCCTCTATTGTCAGCGCGCACTGCGTTCTGCGCATGGCCCTTCGTAGTAAAAACATCGTAAAAACAAAGCAGTTTTGCAATATTTGGATAAATAAAACTTACTTGCTTGTAGAAAAAACATTTGACTGTTCCTGTAGTAGAATTAAATTCAGTATTGATGAATAAAACTCGCTTAAAAACCACTGTTTTGATCACAAGGACTAGATTTGCCTATTGGCCGCCATCTTGGAAATGTCCCATAATGCTTTGTAAAATCTGTCTATACTCTGTATGGAGGGCTAGGGATTTCATCGTATTTCGTGCGTTTATCGGTAAATAACTTCTTAAATCGCCTAGATACCCCTCTTTTTTCCTTTTGTAAATTATAAACCAAAGAAAAATCTAGAATTATATAAGCTTTTTATAAATTTATAATTGAAGAATGATAAAAAATATCACATATTATATTTAGCAATCATAGACTAGAACATCCCAAAACCAAGTAAATATTAAAAAAAAACCCCATTATTTTCGCGGTTTTATGGTATTGCCCTACCAGAGAATTATGTTTAGAGTGTTTTAGGGAAAAAAAGTTTGAACTTATTGGAAGTATAGAGGATTTTTAATTTTTTTTCTTTGGGTCGTCAAAAATGCATTTTCCGCAACATTTGATGACGTATAACTCATTAAAATGCGTGATGACCCCCAATTTTTTTTCTTGGATTCTAACAGCCTACAATGGGTTCTTTCACACCCATATAGATTTTAGAGAAAATAATTACTTTCACATTAGAGGGCTCCGTCCTTAATTGCTCGGTAAAATTGAAATCGTCCATATAAACAAAGAACTCAGACTTTTTTTGGATCGTTAAAAGTGATTCAGCACTGAGTCCTAGAACTCTGTAAGTGAAAGGTCTAGAAAATTATCACTGGAGCTATGGATATAGGTGTAAACTGGCGACTTACGGTTGAAACGCTGCTAAACTTTGGTGCCGCCGGCAAGAAGCCGGGAAGAAGTAAGTATAGTTTTCGACGAGCCGAAGGCTGAAGTACTCGTTTGGCGTTTTCTTCGATTCCTGATAAAATTTCTTTCCCCCATCTGAGAGAAGTTGCGGGGAAAGGATTTCCAGACTTTCTGTTGGATATTTTTTTGGATAGCCAGTCTAAAAAACAAAAATTATAATGATGAATTTGCAAAGCCGGCGAATAGTGTTCTGACAAAAACAACACGCCAAAAACTGAATACGGTTTGAATGAAAGTTAGAACTTCGTAAGCTTACCGTTAAAAACAGAGACAGACTTGTGGCGACAGACTTTCTAAACTTTCTATGAGATAGGTTTTAATTGGATAACCAGTCTAAAAAATAGGCGGATATTATCCGCATGTGTCTACTGCCTTTAAAGAAGAGGCAGTTCAGATGATTTTTATAGGACAGTGTTTTGTTTTCATTTCGAGTATTAAAGACTGAAATGTAGGATTTGGTTGACAATTGAATTAAGTATACTTTAACATATCATATTGCAGTACATCTTAATTCAAATGTTGTTTTAGACTGGTTTTCATAAACCCATGAAAGATACTAAACTATATGATACACATTAGGTGTTGTTTATATGAAGGCGAGTTGTCCCTGGTAGGAGGGATGTCTTTTGTTTTGTATGATCCCCAGGGAAAAAAAGAAAAAAATTATCCATCCTAGCAGGGACAACTTGCCTTCATATAAAGAGGCCATTAGTAGACCCTATTTCAATTGTTTTCTTTTGTTCTTATTTGATTATTACACATTAATTGCTAATATTTATTTCACAGGTTTATATAAACCACTCTATTGCAATTTAACCACAAGGCCTACTCCGGGCCCTAAAGTCGCACAAAGTCGCCTTAAATCGCTCAAAGTCGCCTTAAATCGCACAAAGTCGCCTTAAGTCTCGTCAACTTTTTGACCAATTTTTGTTTAAATCGCCATGACTTAAGTATATACGCCTCTGGAACCATCGACTCCTAGGCCTACTCCGGCTCTAAAGTCGCCTTAAGTCGCACAAAGTCGCCTTAAATCGCAAAAAGTCACCTTAAGTCCCATCGACTTTTTGGCCAATATTTGCTTAAATCGCCTAAAGTCGCCCTTAGTCGCCTCAAGTTGCCCAAAGTTACGGCGACTTTAGGGCCCGGAGTAGGCCTACTACAGGTATTACAACTTAACTTAGACTTTGTTTCATGTGTTAAAATGGTTATGATATAACCTCTGAAACAAAGCAAAATAGTTGTAATAGTAATAGTATGTTAAAGTATAATAGAGTTACACTAGGTAAATAATGCAAAGTAGCACTATTAAACTCAATAGGAAAGAAAGGATTTTTAACTTTTTAGTGCTATTTAGATTTTGTACTTTTTCTCAGGTTAAGTGTAATCACTCTAATTGAATGACAAGAAAAGAGCACAATTGAATTAGAGTGTAAAAGAGACGAATACATTGAAATGTGTTTGAAGGGTTGACAAAAAAAAAACTCTAACATTTTGTAGTAGACTCCAAATGAATTGTTTTGTCTTGCTATTTCTGAAGTAGTAGTGATTTTTGTCATGAAGAAAGGAAATTCAATCTAAACAAGAGCCAAAACGGCTTCTCGCTCTGGCCGCTTTTTGGAATAAAATGTTTGAATTTTTCTGTGAATTTTTTATTTCTCTCACCGGCGTTTGAGCCTTATAGCTTTGGTTTGTATTTTGGGTTTTTTTTTTCTGTTTTTAAAGGAGATTCTGTTTGATATATGTTATGTATTTATCTTAATACTAACAGACAACAGGACGAAATGTTGGCACTCGAAGACAACTGTTTTAATGCAACCACGTGCATGCTTGCGCATGCGCTACATATACACAGGGAGACCATAACATTCCTCCCGACAAAAATTGTGTATTGATAATACATGCATTAGATACTAGTTATCATAAACATACAATAAACCATTCAAACACAAAGTAAGGTATTGTCTCTTGATTGGCTGTGAAGCCAACAGTTCATAGGTTAAGTCTTTCTGGTGCCTTGCGTAATCTTGTTGGGTAGCGTCGTTCACTCTGTTCTATAGGAGTAGTCACGGTGGTAGGTTCTTTAACAGGCGAAGGAGTCTCAATTGCCTCTGGTGGTCTGACCACTGAAGCTGTTGTCTCCCGCTCGTCCTTAGAAGGTAGGTTTTCAAGTTGGGAATCTGGAACTACCACTGGTGATTCATCACACTGTTGTATGGTTGGTTGAAAACCTGTAGGCAGCAACTGGTCAATGTGTCGCCTCCAAATGGCATTATCACTAACAGCAATCTTGTACATCAGTGGACCTGTTCTCTCTATCACGCGTCCAGCACACCATTTTAAACTGCCTCTGTAGTCTCGGGCCATCACAGTGTCTCCCACTTCCACTTGTCTCATTTGACGTCTACTCATGGACGCTGAGCTCTGTTCGAGCGATCTGTCCCTCATCCTACGATTCAAGTTAGGTTTCACCAGATCTAATCGGGTGCGCAAAGGTCTTCCAAACATCAGTACTGCGGGGCTCTCGCCTGTGGTAGAGTGAGGCGTGTTCCTGTAAGCTATAAGGAACTTAGCTAACTTTTCCCCTACTGGTTTAGAGGTTTCCGCCATTGCACGTAATGACTGTTTGAAAGTCTGCACCGACCTTTCGGCTTGACCGTTTGTAGCAGGATGGTATGGCGCCGAGGTCACATGCTTGATACCATTGGACTTGGTGAATGTTTGGAATTCGCTGGATACGAACTGTGGTCCGTTATCGCTAACAATCTGTTCAGGAATTCCAAATCTGGCAAATAGATTTCTCAGAACTTCTATAGTCTTGAACGATGTTGTAGTCTTCATAGGGATAACTTCAGGCCATTTGCTGTGTGCGTCAACAACCACCAGGAACATGGAATCCTGGAAGGGACCAGCGTAATCAATGTGGATCCGTTGCCATGGTGCTGTGGTCCACTCCCATGGATGTAACGGTACTTTCCCTGGCATCTTTTGGTTCAGCTGACACCCACTGCAGGATTTAGCGGTTTCTTCAAGTTGTTGGTTGATGTTCGGCCACCAGACATAGCTCCTTGAAAGAGCTTTCATCTTAACCATCCCTTGGTGACCATCATGCAATTAATCTAAGATTCTTCGTTGAAGTTTACCAGGAACTACTACTCTCATTCCCCACAGAATACAGCCTTGGTGGACCGTAAGTTCACTCCTTCGATCATAGTAGGGTTTGTCTCCGTCAAAACGTTGGGACCAACCTTTCACTACAGGCTCGTAAACTTTGGCTAGAACAGGGTCGCGTTTTGTCTCCTTAGCAACTGCCTCACTGGTTACTGGTAGGATGTCGAGCTGCATTGCATGAAACACTTCGGATGAATCAACATCTTCTTCGCCTTTCTCATGTTGTTGCAATGGTAGTCTAGAAAGACCATCTGCATTGCAGTGTTCCTTAGTGTTCTTGTACTCAATGTCGTAATCAAAACCAGCAAGAAATAGAGCATATCGTTGAAGTCGCGCTGCGGTCATGGGTGAAAAAATGGCTGGGTGAAAAAATGGCTGTCAGAGGTTGGTGGTCGGTGATAAGTGTAAACTTGCGCCCGTACAGATAGATATGGAATTTCTTCACTCCCCACACAATTGATAGGGCTTCCTTGTCAATTTGAGCATACTTGCGTTCTGTCTTGGTTAGGGATCGGGATGCAAAGGCCACTGGTCGTTCCGTTCCATCTGGCATGACGTGTGAAAGCACGGCTCCAATTCCTGTCGGAGATGCGTCACATGCGAGCGTAACTGGCAAAGATGGGTCGTAGTGAGTTAGAACCATGGCAGACGTTATCAAACGCTTAGCCTCCTTAAAGGCTTTTTCACAGTGTTCTGTCCACTCCCATTTCCTGTCCTGCTCCAGTAACTGATGTAATGGGGAGAGAACTGTTGCGGCATTAGGCAAAAAGCGGTTGTAGTAGTTGACTAGTCCCAAGAATGAACGGACTTGCGTAACGTTCTCAGGTCTAGGAGTGTTAACTACAGCTTCAATCTTTTCCTCTGTTTTGTGAAGGCCTTGGCTGTCAATTTCATGCCCACAAAACTGAACTCGACCACGGAAGAACTCACACTTTTCTTTGTTTGCTCTCAGGCCTGCGTCTTGCAGTCATTGTAGAACTTTCTCCAAATTCTCTATGTGCTCTTCGTCGGTTCGTCCTGTAATGATCATGTCATCAAGAATGCATTGCGTACCAGGAATTCCTTGTAATACCTGGTCCATTGTGCGCTGCCAAATGGCTGGGCTTGAGGTTACACCAAAAACTAGCCGGTTATACTGAAAAAGGCCCTTATGTGTATTTATCGTTAAATACTTCTTTGATTCTTCAGTAACCTCCATCTGATGATAGGCTTGACGCAGATCTATCTTGCTGAAATGCTTCCCTCCAGCTAGGTTTGCAAAAATATCCTCAATACGTGGAAGAGGATACTGTTCAGCGATTAATACTGGGTTGATTGAAACCTTGAAATCTCCGCATAACCGCACTGATCCGTTCCGCTTCACCACTGGTACGATGGGTGTCGCCCACTCGCTGTGTTCCACCGGGCTGATGATGCCCTCTTTCTCAAGGCGTGTCAACTCAGCTTCTACTTTCGGTCGCAGAGCATATGGAACCTGGCGTGGTTTATGGAAACGTGGCTGGCAATTCTCCTCTACCTTAAGGTTGGCTTTATGGCCTTTAAGGGTACCTAGATCATCACCAAACACAGATTCATACTGTTCCAGGAGCTTATCTACCCTACCCTGGGTATTCTCAACTGTTGCTTGGCTTAACTTAAGGGCTTTGATTTCGCCCCAGTCCAGCTTTAAAACAGAAAGCCAATCACGGCCGAACAGAGCTGGCCCAGGTGTCTCAACAATTTGGATATCCAATTGTTTCTTTTGGCCCTTAAGATTAACCTCGCAGTTAATCTTTCCCTTGGGTACAATCTTCTCCCCAGTATAGGTTTTCAGAGTAATCTCACTTTCAAGTAATTTAGCATGGCTAAACTGTTCCTTATACTTCTTGTAAGGGATAGTTGAAACTGCTGAACCTGTATCAAGCTCCATTTTGAGAGGTTTACCGTCGATATTTGGGGTGACCCACATCACATTATCTTTGTTACCCACTTTATGTATCACTAGATTACGCAGATAATCATCACTACCGCTATCCTGGTCATCACTACTGCTATCTTGGTCATCAAGGTGATTAGCTGGGGTTTGGGATTGGGATGCCTGTGCCTGTTCCCTCTTTTTGCAAGCCTTTATAATATGACCTTTTTTCTTGCAATAATGACAGACTTCTCTCTTATAAGGACAACTGTGATGCTCATGGTCGCCATGGCAACGATAACATTTTGACTGAGCGGGTTTGGACTCTGTAGATTCCTTCTTAGGCTTAGGTTTTGACTTTTTCAGCTTATGTACTGGGTTTGACTCGACCCCCCCCATGCATAACTTCTATATCTTTATATGACTGTTCGATGGCGATGCATTTAGACACGGCTAAATCAAATGTCAGTTCTTCGAGTTTGAGTTTTAGCAATTCACTCATCATTTTCTTATCTCTAATACCAGACACTAGACGATCTCTTAGACGTTCCAAACGCATCAACTCACTAAACTTGCATTCTGTCGCTAGATGTTTAAGAACGGCTACATATTGACTCACCGTTTCTCCGGCATTTATAATTCGGGATCTATTTTCAAACTCATACCTCGCTACCAGGGGTGATTTTTGGGGCTTCAGTTGTCGCTGAAGTCGTTCCACAATCGTGTCATATGTCACCGAGTCTTCTTTCAGCGGCGTAGGTGCCAAAAGATCCTTAGCCAACTGGTAAGTTTCGGTTGGAAGGTTTGTCAGGATTACAGCTTTCTTTTGCTTCGATTCGGTAACGCCATTTGCTACGAAGAAGAAGTCGAGCTGTTCCGCATACGCTTCGAAGTCCGTTCCGACCACAAATTTTGGGACTTTACCGATGTTTCTTACGCGTTGTGGTGCTTCATCAGGCATTTTTATTCCACTTTGAGATCTGCTAGAGATTTGTCTTTAACTTTCCTGTGTTAAAAATCACGTAGATCCCGGCCTCGTCGCCAATTTGTTATGTATTTATCTTAATACTAACAGACAACAGGACGAAATGTTGGCACTCGAAGACAACTGTTTTAAGGCAACCACGTGCATGCTTGCGCATGCGCTACATATACACAGGGAGACCATAACAATATACTTATGCTAAGATACTTTATTGACTTGAGGCACAAGGATATATTTGCAGTTACGTGACACTGATAAACAAATCAAAGGTCAAATCAAATATTCTCATTGTTTAAAATGTCGTCGGTCACAGTGAAGATTACGATTTCTGGTATCGATGAAAACAATTTCGAGAGGTAACCGAGAACAAGAAAATATCATTATAAACAAATGCGTTAGTAAACTGCAATGGGCAAAACGCTTTTTGGTTCACTGATGATGGCCATTTTCGGCGATCGCTTGTGTGGCGGGACTACTCAGTAGAGACTTTTTGGCTGGTTGAATCACTTTTATTCTGCTCTCTAGCACGACTATGTAGTATGTAGTATATTGTATCGTAAATTGTAAATTGTAAATTGTAAATTGTATCTTACACTTGTGTTAACTCATTATATAGGAGTAGAATTCATTAACGCAGAGACTGCTGTGTTTACTTGGGATAACAGTTTTTGATTGGTTAAAAGAAAGTTCTTTGTAGTATGGAAATAGCATGGAACAAATATATGACGTGTTGAGAAAGAACTGAACTTAGGAGAATTATGGTTCCTAGAAGAAGATGATGACGCACTAAAACTTCCATTCGATAGTTCCGAATGCGCGCTATTTTATGGTATAAATATGCTAAGACAAGAATCAGAATTTAAGGAATGCAAGACCAGGAAATATACTTAGTACTCAGTAGTAAGGAGCACAGTTGAGAGCTGAACAAACAAACTCGAAATGTAGTATAGGTCTTGATGATTGACAGTTAACAAACAGTCATTTCAAAAGCTTCGTTAAAGATAGATTCTTGTTTTAACAGATTTGTGCGCTCAGGGAACCAAAGGAAGGTGTGTTTGCTAAAACTAACGCCATCCTATGTTCAATGAACAATAGATTAGATTTCACAAGCGGAAGGCACAGCTTTGAGATTTGTTCCCATGTACACTGTTAGTACATCGTATGAGAACTCTAAAACATTAGTCAAAGCCATGTCTTCCTGTAAAAGAGTAGATAAGTAAGTGTAATGAAAATGATATTTCAGATTATGAAAAAACCTAAGATTTCCATTAAGAATTGTAAACACAGAAGTCTCCTTGTTTGTAAACTTAAAACTACTTGCGAAGGCGCGTGTGCACAGCTTAATACAATAAACACAGCTTGTGAGCAGAAAGGATTACAGCTCAAAAACATAGAATAAAATCAATAATTATTTTGAAATATTTCGTCTTATTTTTGTCCCGTAACACTTGTCTACTACTGATTCCCGGTACTGATTACTAATTTATAAATATAATCTAAAAAGCTTGCCTATAAAGCTAGTTAGGCCTAGTTCAAACGTCGAATCTCACATGTGCTGAATTCAATGCAAATTAGTCAAATCTTTTGTTTCTACTCATTACCATCTCATTTGCATTGCATTCGACACATGTGAGATGCGACGTTTGAACTAGGCCTTAGGCTTAGAAGCGAATTGCACAGACAGTAGTGGGCGACAAATCTCATAAGTAAATTGGACAAATTGTTCGACGTGAATCACACAAGTGCATGGCGTCACGAAAAAATGTCACTAAACAAAAAGTCCTAAGACAGCTTTGCAGACAAGAGTTGAGCACAATATGCAGAAAATAACTTGCCTTTCTTAGCTATTAATTATTCAATCAACATCTTCAGAGCTGATGAACAGGTACAACGGCCTAGCGTTGTCATCAAGCACTGTATTTCTGGCGTTTGGCATATGGAACCAGAGTTACATTATTGGGCTTCCTGTGTTCTTCGTGACGGACGAACGAATGCTGACGATGATTTCCGAAGTTTTGACTTTTTGGCTTCCTGTGGTGTTACTTGCGGACTGACTTACAACCCGATGACAAAGTGGCTCCGCCTCTTCGAGGCAGTAGCCACAAAAACAGTAAATAATATAAAAATTAGGTACTACCTAATAGCGGAGCTCCCATTTCTATGTTCTTGATTCAAATGAATTGGGATTCCTGTGTTAATTGCCCCAATTGTAAAGGTCTTGAAAGATGAAAAAGTTGAAATGAAGATTATGAAAATGAAAATTAAGGCATTTGCTTTGGTTTGTATATACTCTCTCCCTTTGGTCTCCTGTGAATTGTATGGGCTTGTAAGCTTGAAGTGACCTTTATTATAGTATATTTCAATATTCAGATACACTGTCAGATTTCATAATTGACTTTGTAGTGGTTCATAATTCTCAGGAATAGAAAGCAAAAATCTCCAAAACCTTATTTCATTGATACAAATAATTAACCCTTTTCAACATCCTGGATATTGCAGAACTACATCTCTTGATTTGCTTGTTTTCACTATATTGTGACATCTTGTTTTTTTTTTTTTTTGTGGTTTAGTGTTGTTGTTGTTGTTGTTGTTGTTGTTGTTTTGTTTTGTATTTTTAATGACACACTAGGTGAATACTTGTCTCTTCCAGATTACACTGATAATACAATTTAAAGTGATGATAAAAACAGCTACTTGACACAACAAGAAAACAAGGAATTACTGAAGTATTTTCAATTTGCATTTACTAGTAAGGTCTCATATGGGCTCAAGGAGCAACTTCATGCTCAATGGTAAAACAACTCTATTTTGCATGCAAATTCTTTCCTTTTTCCTGTCATTAGTCAATCAGTTTCATTAAATTCCAGACCGTTCCAAACTTGAACTGTATATACACATTATCCGGGTTGAAATGAGTTCAAAATCAATTTTTTATCAATTTTATTATTAAAAGTAGTGCAAAAAGTTCACTGTAAAACAATGTCATTATACATTTATTACTTGAGGGTTTGTCTAAACTTAGCCACAGTTCAACGTGCATAAGCGTCTATTTTTTCAAAGTCATCAGTCCCAAATAAAAGATAAATGATCAAATATAGGTACAACGGACTTTTTGACATCAGATTTTTTTCTCTCAGGGTCTTTACCTTGAAGTGCTTTCCTTGTTGTCTTTCGAAGCGTAGTCCTCAGTCCTTGTTTCACACTCGATGCAGACGATTCTTAATTTTCAACTTTGGCTAGATTTTTAAGCAGCTTTACTGAAGGCATCTTCACGAAACGAAGAATACACAATCCTCAATGACTCATTCCTTATGAGAAGTTTTTTGAAGCTACGAATCCAACTAAAAAGTCGTCCAGTTTTGTAAATGTTCTCTGTGTCCTTCGTCTTTCGATTAGTTTTTGAAACGACACCGGGCCCGAAAAAAATTCAAACGTACGGTTTTTTTTGCTTTAACTCGTCAAGATTAGCACCGATTAATGATCATGAAAATCGCTAAATTTTTACGAGGTTTTCAGAATGATATTTTTAAGTTTTGCAAGTTTAAAACAGCAAGGAAACTTGTAAATTTTCAGTTTTCAAAGTGTCAGCGCGCGTCAAGTTGGCGCCAAAAAGCAATCAGCCAATCAGCATCGCGATGGGCAAGACGTACGCACGGACCGGAAGTGACGCTATACTCAAGCCATGAAAAATCAACTCGATGGGTTACCATTTTTTCTTAGGTATGGTGCTCCGCTCGCGCGGGCCTTCGGCCCGCGCGGGAGCTCCGCTATTAAGATGAATTTGGAAAGCCGGCGAACTCTGTTTTTAAGCCGTTGAAATATGTTGATCTCAGTAAGCTCCAAAAACTTCATTGAAATTGAGTTTACCTTCAAAACATGCAGGCACGCTAAGCAGTTTTAAGGTTGGTGCCTACTATTGTCCGCGCGCACTGCTTTCTGCGCATGCAAAAACACTGAATTTTGGTCGGTAAAGTAATCGTAAAAGCAAGGCCTTTTTATGACTTTTTGAAAAAATAAACTCACAGAATTAAAGGAAAACCATTTAGCCTCTCCTGTGTTTGAATGAAATTCTCAGTTGATAAATAGAACCTGAGCTACAACGCCTGTTTTGACTATCATTTCTACCAGAAACGATCTGTTTTCGCCGCCATCTTGAAAATTTCCCACAATGCATTGTAATTCGCTCTACTTTCCGGGGAGGGCTAGGGAATTTTTGATCATTTTCGCGAATTCTGATCAGTTTTCGCGCGTTTATCGGCAAATAACTTTCTAAATCGCACGGATACCCCTATTTTTTATTTCTGTAAACTGTAAAGTGGAGATTAACCTACTATTTTAAAATACTTTTATGAATTTAAAATTGAAACTTAATTGCAAAAATTGGACTTATCATTTGGCGGTCATGAACCAAAACAGGTCTAAAACTAGTAAAAAGTCATTGAAAAAAATTGTTATTCTGTTTTTTCATATTTCGTATGGCATTGACAAGTAAGAGAATTGTGTTGTAAACGTTTTAGTAAAAAAAGTTTGACATTTTTTCAAAATATGGGGTATTTATGATTTTTTCTTTGGGCCTCTAGAATAGGCAGATTTTGCAACATTTGATGGCGTGTAACTCATTAATATGCACGGTGACCCCCAATTTTTTCCTTGGATTCTAGCTCCCTATGATGGGTTCTTTGATACCCATGTGGTTTTTGGCCAAAAAAATTACCTTCCCATTAGTAGGCACCAACCTTAAGTATGCTCGTTGATCTTCTCTTTTTCGAAAAATCCTCAAATTTACCACCAGGAACATTTTTTCTTTCCAACTATGCTTTATTGCCTATGATTTATTACTATTATTACGTCGGTATTATTACGTCGTGTCGTGTTGTCACGTCATAACCACGCGTCACGTGATACAAACTGACCAGTCAGAAAATCAGAATTTGTACAGTGTATGAAAATTGAATAATAATAAAGGATAGACCATGTCACTAATAACAACAAAACATGAGAATTAGTTGCATGTAACAAATGATATTTTTTGCATTTCAAATCTGTTCAGACATTAGCAATGCGCACTAGTCCGTTTGAAGAAGCACAATACACAGGAAGCCCAGTTCACGCCTTTATGAGCGGAATAGCGCACAATAAATGCTTTATTAGCGTTGCGCATCACACCGACGGCTGGAGAACGACAGTGCACAGGCAGCCCGGTTCGCTCTTAATGACTCACCTTAGAACGATATAACAAATGTATGCGATTCATTTGGCGTGACATGAATTGATATCCCTCTTTATGAGTTTACCGTGTAGACTGGAGTTACGCAGAATAAATTAAATACTTCCCGGCTCGCGCGCCCTTAAAAAACATTTGGGAAAAGTCACGTGATGGGGCCGTACGGGTTGACGTGAGCGGGGCTGTAAAAACCCGCACGGCCCTACTCTTTTCGCCACTCGTTTCGGTTTTGTATAATAGAGATTTCAGCACATTTTATGAGAGGAAAAAAACCCAGGTCATATGATGAAATGAATAATTTTCAAACAGAATATATGTAAATAGCAGTTATGGTTGCTTAGCATTGGAATGACTTCTAGTCCTATAACCAATTTTTTTTTATTTTATAATTTTGGGCTGACAACGTTTTTGAGAACGACTGCACCGATTTGTTGAAAAATCTCAGAACACCATAAAACATCTATTTACGATACCAATAACACAGAAATATTCACCGTGACTAATGGTTCGAGTAAAAAGTAGACAACTTTCTGTTGTCCGATCCTACGCCAATTTCAACTTCCCAAAAAAAAGAATGTCTTGGTCTTCAGGCACATTTTGACTAAATAAAATGTGTAAAATCCCTTTTTGAAGCAATTCATTTTGTACTAAAAGATCTTTTCTAGCCGCAAGCGCGAAAAACAACAGCCAAGAGACGTACGTTTCCAAATAGAAATTTTGCTATACAAAAACTCAGGCAATATTTAATTCATGAAAAAGATATAATTATTATAATTATAAAAGATATAAATTAGATATAATTTCGAATAAAACAGAATGCGCTGAAATAAAGTTATGGTAGATTTTCATGTTTTAACAGGGTAGTAATGGGGGGATTCTGATGTCAGTTGTCAGTCAGAATTTAGCTCGTTTGTCAGTTGTCAGCTAAAAATTAAGTCATTTGTCAGTTGTCAGTACAATTCTTAGTTTGTCAGTAAAATATTAGTCAAACATTAATTTTCAACAGTTTTTTTTCACATGTTTTTAGCAATAAAACACTATTTTTACTTCATACCTAGTTTAAAAGATGCTTTTAAAACTTTTTTTCAGTTTTTGTTTTGCTTTTGTGATGCTCAAGAGGATCTACAAGGACCATTGTGCATGTACATGTTAAGGCATAAAATATATTACATGCAGATATTATTTGAATATTTCATTTTCTGATACCCCTATAAACAAAAATACTCTGCTTTTTCACTTTTTATATGGGCGTGTCTAGAGTACGTAGCTATTGTGAAACTGGCTACTGATCCTATTCTTAACCGGCATTCATTTGTGTTTACCAGCTTCATCAATAAGACTAATAGCCATAAGAATGATTTTGACTCGAGTTTGATTTCATTTCAAACTAGACGCACACGTGCGTTCACTCGTGCCCCGGAAGCCCTTTTAGGAGAGGCTTCAGTGACCGGTCCCGTTCGTACTCTTCCCCGAGCCGTTTCACCCATTCTTCACCATTCCGGGAAATAGTTAACCGTAACATAAAGACCCTTTTCGAATCGGCTAACTTAAACTAAAAAATATCTTGATTAGTCAATTTGTCTGTCAGCAGCTATTAGTCGACATGCAAAATATTACCAGCGAATATACCAGTTTATTCAACTTTTTATTTCACTATGTATCTCAATTGTTTGCTGTAAAGACTTCTACAACGGCGTTTTTGACACAATAACAAATCGTGAATTTTTTCGTTCATGTTTCGGATGTTTTAAATAATAAAAGACGTTACGTGACCAACAAGGTCAATGGAACCTAACCGTTCCATGCAATGGTCTGCTCTAGAATTCCGTATTAAAATTCAGTACAAAAACCTCTCAAGATCTCTTGAATGCTTGAATGAGGAATACAATTGACTTGCTTCTACGTATGTTCGTTTAGCAACATGTAGGATGAGAAATTCGTAGATTCACAGCTCATAGGAAATACTCTTTTCTTTGTAGTCGGCCATGTTGCATTCCTAAAGTTCCTCGCTGGCGTTCACTACGGAGGTGATGAATGAGGGGCATTGTTTTTTACGTTCTTAACCAATCAGGGGGTAGCACGTGACCGATTGCGCAAGAATGCTGCATTCTCGAGACGACCACAGGAAAAAAAACATTTGCAGTTTATAACTCGTTCCCGGCCTAAAGGCCTGGGCACGAGTAATTAAACCGTCAACTGATATAGAAAGTCAATACTGTCATTCACACTGGAAAATCAGCGCAGGGGGTCAGTGTTTCAACGCATCCACCTTGACAGTTCGTTAACTCTTATAATGTAAGTTGAAAATTAACTGCTCCAAATAGCTATCAAGCTATCAAGCTTGCAAAGTGAAACATACTTTTTTGTTAATCAAATAATGACAACAATAGCTTTTATATAAAGCTAATATCTAGCTGCAGGTAAACAGAATAAAAATATATCCAATAATTATATGATTGCAATCTTCAAATTAACACGAAGCAAATTCGGTTAATGTTTAGTTAAACTAGCTAGTTGTAGTTTTATAACATGTTATAATATAGCATTATAGGCGAACTACTCACCGTTTAGTTCACTTTCTCCATTAAAAAGTGATACTTTTTCAAGCTCATACTGATCCTGTGTGTTGATAGCGACGTTTTCTGCCTTGCCATCGACTTTAGATAGCCGGAAATAGCTTGAGGTCAAATTGACCAAGGTCGTATTTCTTTGCCTGGTCTTCCCCGAAGTTATCTTTATCGTTATCTTGAATGACAATTCTTGACTTATATCGCTCGGTAGGGTTGGCGTCGCTCGCTCGATAATACTCACCAGATTTACAACCTTCATTCTCAACCGTATCAGAATAGTAATCTGAGCCGGTATATACTTGCTACACGTGGCCAGTTTAATATTTACCAGAACCAGAGTCCAGACAATCCAATCATTCACTCAGCAGACATGTTCAAAGTCGACACAGGGAACCCAAAAGCAAATAAGTGCCATTTGGTGGTCCTTTCAGCGGCTTTTATACGAGTTTTTAAGATTTTCTCTGTACATTTTAGATAAGCAACAAAAAAGTCAGTTGTCAGTTACCATTTTTGTTGTCAGTTATCAGTACAAAAAAGCCTTGTTTGTCAGTTGTCAGTGGCATTTTTGGCCATTTATCAGTTGTCAGTTAACCCCATTACTACCCTGTTTTAACCAATGGGATGGACGGTTTAAACAATATCTCAATTTTCATCAGTGTGAAACATGCACCTTTCTGCATTCATCGTCGTGTGGGAACTTCTGGCAAGAACCATTACTGAATTTGATCGATTCGCTTGGACGAAGAAAGAGAGGAAAGAAGAAGAAAAAGCTGAATGAGTAATGAAATGAGCCTTTCAGGAGCATTTTCGTTTAAAACGCTCTACAGGTGCTCAGAAATTCAGAGAAAAGATGATTTGGCACTTCATCCATTTACTGCACGTGATACACTATATCACATATTTTCTTTTCGAGGTTGGGGCCGAACTACTGTAATCGAGTTTACATGTATACTTGCATTACACAGTCTGTAAGAAAACATTTGACGGTTTTTGATGTAACGATACCATGGTCGACCGATGATGAATCATTTTCAAATGGAACAATTCTAAATAAAAATACGTCTTTCGGCATTAAACGTCTCTGGGCGATAAATGTAACACGAGTAAAAACTCTTGCACAAAGAGTACTCCCAACGAACACAATCGGAGAATTTAGACAACTTGTACCCGCCCAAATTGAAATACTTTGGACATCCCCAGTGTTTGAGCAGTTCTGTCGAAAGCTGCATAAATCAGATAAATCAGAGAGGAGACAGGTGCGTCAAACCAGAAGTAAAATGGGTAAATAACTGAACAAAGAATTGAAATAGCCTTGTGACTGGCAATAACCTCGTTGTATGTTTTATAAGTACGGCGAAACATATCGTATGTTTACAGTGTAGTAATTGATGCTCTTGAAAGGGAGGAGGAGACTTAATCTCAATGTTATTATATTAATATACATAACGAGCCTCATGCCCTTAGCAACCGCAAAATCTCCGACAGATCGGTAAAGATTCTTTACCCATCTGTAGGGGGTCTAGCTGATCAGAAGCAACAACTTATTTATAGCTAATTTAACATGTTTTTGTTACAATTTTGCATGAAATAGTATTTTGGACTAGTGAGAAACTTGCTGACCCGAAATAAGAATATTATTCGTGTGTTTTGAGCAACTAAAGCTTTTTCAGCAGAACAGCAGGACCTCTTGTTTAACAAACATGTCATACTTGTCAATTGACACCATCTTTTGCCAAAAACCAGGCTTTCATTCAGAAAAGATTACAACAACAAAGCTCTTCAAAACTACGAATAAATCGCAAACTCAAAAAAAAAAAAACCTTTCTAAAACTCTCGTCCAAGTCATTCAGATAGACTTAAGTAGAAGACTGCTGAATTTCAACAACCGGCCACCGTAAGCGAAGATCTCAACAGTACAACGACTATAGAAGTACATCAATCCGAAGTCAGCGCAAATTTAGATTTTATATTATAATTCCAGTTCTGTACAAAGACTCGGAGGACTTTATGCTAATAAAGCTATTTTGATTACTGAAACGAGCTTCAAGCACTGCTTTCTAACATATTATTTCAAAATTCGAATAGCTAGGTGGACCAGCTAGGCATAAAGAAAATATTTATTTAATACACCCGAATCACTCAGGCAGTGCACTTTCAAATAGCCAGGACTTCATGCTGGATGGACCAGCTAGGCACAAAGAGAATTTCTTTACACCCGAAGCACTCAGGCACCGTACCTAGACTACCTACCAATTCAAATAGCCAGGACTTCATGCTGGATGGACCAGCTAGGCACAAAGAGAATTTCTTTACTCCCGAAGCAATCAGGCATTGTACCTAACAATTCAAATAGCCAGGACTTCATGCTGGATGGACCAGCTAGGCATAAAGAAAATATTTCTTTACACCCGAAGCACTCAGGCAATGTACCTACCAATTCAAAGTAGCCAGGACTTCATGCTGGATGGACCAGCTAGGCATAAATAAAATATTTCTTTACACCCGAAGCACTCGGGCACTGTACCTAACAATTCAAAGTAGCCAGGACTTCATGCTGGATGGACCAGCTAGGCATAAAGAGAATTTCTTTACACCCGAAGCACTCAGGCACTGTATCTACGAATTCAAATAGCCAGGACTTCATGCTGGATGCAATGGCTGGACCAGCTAGGCATAAATAAAATATTTCTTTACACCCGAAGCACTCAGGCACTGTACCTAACAACTTCAAAGTAGCCAGGACTTCATGCTGGATGGACCAGCTAGGCATAAAGAGAATTTCTTTATACACCCGAAGCACTCAGGCACTGTATCTACGAATTCAAATAGCCAGGACTTCATGCTGGATGGACCAGCTAGGCATAAAGAAAATATTTCTTTACACCCGAAGCACTCAGGCACTGTACCTACCAATTCAAATAGCCAGGACTTCATGCTGGATGGGACCAGCTAGGCATAAAGAGAATTTCTTTACACCCGAAGCACTCAGGCAATGCACCTACCAATTATTCAAATAGCCAGGACTTCATGCTGGATGGACCAGCTAGGCATAAAGAGAATTTCTTTACACCCGAAGCACTCAGGCAATGCACCTACCAATTCAATAGCCTTGTCGCGCGTCGATCGAGCACATCTCAATTTGGACGCCATTGCCGTCTCGCGTGGATTTTGTAATTATATTGCAGAACATAGAAACTTTTTACCACATAAAGTACTATTCAACATGTACCAAAACGTTTGAAGGTTCTTTTGCTCAACCACTCTATTCATAGTTAGGGACCGATCCTCGAACGCTGCTCAAACATGACCGAAGATGAATGGACTTATATTTCAATTTTGCGCCAAAATCCTGACGTACCCAGAAATAACACGGAAAACCTAACTGCGTTTGTATGTTGTTGACAGAATAATCCCTTGGCAAAGTCAGAACATAACCGCAATTAATCAGATTATGACGTCGCTCCGTAGCAACCAGTATCCCTGCTGTTTTAAAAATCAAGTCGGCTGCGGCTCGTTATGAATAATAACAAAAATTTGAATGTTTATTTTATGAAAAATAACTGTTTATTTCGTTTTTGACTTCAAGAAAAGGCCCCCGAGACTGACCGATATTCCCACTTAAATAGGTTTTGGTGAACTTCATGAGTTTTGATTTTTATCAACGGGTAGTTTTTTATCATTAAATTGGTATTTAATTACACTGCAACTGCTAGTGACTTATTCACTTATAATATAAAGACAAAGGGTTGAATGATAAATGAATATATCAAATTTGCCAATCAGAACACATTAAAGGGAGCTACAGGGAAGAGACGTGTAGGAAAGCAAACCTTTACAGAGATTCTGCTTTCAGATAGTCTCCTTTCTTAAAAGTTGACAAGGTGTTCTGGTAACATCGCTCAATATTCTAACAATATCTCATAATATGTTATTGAATCATATCGCGATAATTAACACACACTCTGAGAAGATCAATTAAACCCTGACCTGCAGGACGTCTTTGTTGACCACTCTCTTTTGACTAAACCTGAGAAAACAAGAAAAAAGATATTCCGTGTCCAAATTTCCGCCTTGGAAGAGAAACTCCATGGAAGCTAGAAACCAACTTATAATTACCACAATCAAACCAAGGACGTACCACTTATTGACTTGAAGGTAAGGATACATTTGGACAGTTTTGTCTGGCTTCTAATTTGTCTTTAATCAGTACGCGCGCACGCCTTGTTTTCGTTCTATATACACTGGGAGGTATTTAAGAAGAACGTAATTAAACCTTAGTTTGCGATCTAAACATCATTTCTTGGGGGAAGGGGTGGGGTCGCATCCAGTCATTTGATACCGTGCCTGAGTTCCCCTAAAGTCTTAAGTCAAACTATTTTAATTTCTTTCCTGTCTAAAATAGGGTCTTTTCTTTTTGTCTTTTCAAGAGATATATTCTACGGGAAGTTATATATACCGGAAGTCGTTTTTTCATAACACAATAGTGATAATGAGTCAGAGCTATACAATAGCATTGAATTGTCACTAGGTTGTTCCTCATCTTTTAAGTGGACTATAATACGTTGGTATATTTTCCCCAAACACCGTCAATATTTTGTGGTATTGCATCTCAAAATCGCGATTAAATGTTAGTTTTGTATATCTGAAGATTCTTTGACAAAAATCAGGACAAAATCATCTGTTTTCGGTGAAATAACAAAATTCCCTTCAAAAAAAACACGCGTTAATTTTTCTTTAGATTTGTGTGTGTGTTTTTTTTTCTTCCAAAACTCCTCATTTTCTCTAAAGTTCGTAATAAATATTACTTATAAATATTACTTATTACTTAGTTTTTCAATTAATGGTCAAATGAATGACAACTTGTTTCGACGAAATAGCTTTGCGTATAGCGTACAACTGCGAAAGCTAGCGATAGCGAAATCGGATAACACCCAGCTAGGTGAAATTGAATAGCGACTAGCGTCAGCTCTCTTCTAGCGTGACTCGCGTGATCAGGCGAGGAACGCTAAGTGCGTTACCGCCGGCCTCGAGGGGCGAGGCTATTATCGACATACGCTTGCGATAAATGGCAACTTGGTTCAGGTTTAACTTTGCTTAAATTTTATTTAACCACATTAAAACGTCAAATTGCGGACGGTCATTTTGAGACGTCAATAATACAAAATTATTGTCGTCGTTTCAAAATAAAAGGAAGTGACAGGAAATCGCGATACTGGACGATGTTTGCGCATGTCATGATAACGAAATATTTTAAATAAAAGTTATTTATAAATCTAGTTCGAAGAAGCACTGTTTAGGTGCGACCGCCTTAAGATTTTCTGAAAAAGATGGCTAAAATGATGGCTGGACAATGAGCTGTATTTAGAACCGTGTCATAGCTGCCAGGTTTTAAGTCTGAAAAGACAAACTGATATATAAACGAAAGCTGCACAAAGACCAGACACAAGTAGCCACAACAACTCTATTTCTAGGGTCTCTCGTAACTAAAACGGGTGTTATTTTTCTGTATTTTAAAAGATGAAAAATATCTAAAAAATGACTGATATACTGTTAATTCTTAAATTGCAGGAACATTGTATTTTGGTCTAAAAATGAAAAGCAATCACCTGCTGGGAGTTACCCCCATGCTACTATAATGAGTTTCTGTTTTGATGGAATTATGAATGAAACCACTGTGCAAATTATAACAGGGAAATGATAGCATATTTGTCATTTTTAGCCGAAGCCACACTTTACACATAGAAAATTAACAAAGATAAAAATCGGAAAAGAAAGCCACGTGTATCAACTTGTTGTTAAATTAAACTGAGTGGTCATTCTCTGTTCGTCTACCTTTTGCGTGCACTAAAACATGTTTAGAATTACAAAGTCTATTTAACGTCCATACGTCGGATCGGCTACTAGCGCACCCGAGTCCCCAAACTGGCAAAGGGAATCTTTAATTTGTAGATGTGAACATGAGTACATTGAGGAAGGGCTGAACAAAGTGGCGATTGTTCATTTCAGCGGTTTTTAACTGAAATACAAACATAAATAACTCGTGCAACGGACGTATTGCCGAATATAGACAGTTACTTATAGGATAAGGAAAGTAGTCGTTTTGTCCGGCGAAATCTTATTCAAGCATTGTTAGATTTTAATTTCCCTCCATTTGATTGGGATATATAAGAAATATCAGTACTAAGAATAACTTATTATCTCTGCCCATGTTTTCGACCATATGAACTGAAAACATCAAGAGAAATCTTCATTCAATTAAATCGAATTGGGGTAATCTATAAATCATTTTCCATTGATAGCAAAAGACGGTTATGAAGGTTGTAGACGTCATAGAGTTAGTGATCTAGACAATGAACACAAAAATCAATGGTTATAGACGTTGATTGTGGTACGCTACTCCAGACTCTAATTTCATAGAATTTTGACTGACATCATTCTGAGATATATGAATGCGGTACATAGAACTGGCGGGGGTAAGGTTGCACTAGTCATTGGATATCTAGTGGTTATTCACGACGATGTAAAGAGGAAAGCGGGACACCCAAAGACTGAAAATCTTAAATCTGTTTAACGTTGTATATCATATTGAGTTTCAATTCAGTATATTTTCAAATGTTGTTTTCTTAAGAACAGCTGAAGACTTCCTGTTGTTAAAGTGGGAAGTCTTCACGACCTGCAGGACGTCTCTATGACCATTGTGTTGAAGTGTTAAATTTTGACCTAACATGTGAAAACCAGAAAAATGTTTTTTTTTCCTCCTCCAAGCTCTTACTAAACTAGTTGTTTGGTTGTTTTAGCTCATTTGTCGTTCGTACAACCTTGAGAGAGGAATTCCTCAGAAAATTACTCATCACAATTCAACAACTTGACTAAAAGGTAAGTAAATACATAGATGAGTACTTTTGGGGATCATTGTATGGTAGATTTTCAACAGTTATTGTCGTTCTCCTTACCAGCTCCATGCTGAATTAGGGAACTACCGAGCGGAAGTGAAATATAATTGTTTTATCTTTTCTTTGATATGAAAACATCCATTTTGTCTAAATAAAATTTTCTTGTTTTTATTACTGCGCAATATTAATCGACGACGACACTGATTTGTTAAGAAATGTTCAGAACACCATTAAACATCAATTTACACTCAGAAAGAAACACCGTGACTAATGGTCCGAGAGTAAGAAGTATACAGTCGCTTGAAAAAACGTTGTTGCTGACCTGCTCGGCGACTACGTGACTAGCACGAACTGGATCATGGGTAAAAACCACTGAAGCACTTATTATTTAGCTCACGCTGTAGAATATAATCATGAAGAATATGTAGCTCAATTTTCATTGTGAAACATGCACCTTTCCGCATTCGTCGTCGTGTGAGTACTTCTTACAAGAACCTTTGCTGAATTTGATCGATTCATCGCTCTTACAATATTGAAGAAGAAAGAGCTGAATGAGTAATGAAATAAGCCTTTCAAGAGCATTTTCGTTTTAAAACGCTCTAATGGCGCTAAAACTCGCGCGGCAACGAAGACTCGGAAAACGGCAAAAATAAGAGATCGTTATCAACAAAAAGACATCATAGAATCTTGAAATAAGGAAAGACGATTGCACGCTACATACAATTACTGTAAATTCGGAAATAGGAGTCTTTCGTGTCAAACTAGAACTCAGAAATGTACAAATACAAGGATTGTAATTATAGCTTTATGACAGGCAATTTAACAGTATTTATTTATGTTTTCATTTGCACAATTAACTGGATCGTGAAACATATTATATAGAAATAAATTGATTCTCTTAGAAAGCGAAGATAGACATTCCATCTTACATAAAAAGGCGTTAATCTTAGTTGTCGCCTAAAATGTTCTCATGAATTATGATTATATCAAAATGTTTTCTTATAAATGGAATATATTCTGACAAAAATGATGTGAGACGTGAGAAAATTATCTTTGAAATATCCATAGATAAACTAGTCAATCCTCAGTTGTAATGTTCAGATACTAATTTCAACTGTAGTTGAAATTGAGAGACAGACAGACAGACAGACAGACAGAAAAGAGAGAGGGGAGGGGAGGGAAGAAAAGGAAAATATGAAAGATATCGTGTACGTCGTACGCCTTCATGCACTTTGTGCTTCTTGGGAGAGGGGGAGCCAGTGGAGGGAGGGGAAGGGGAAGCATTGGGATTTGCGGTGTGGTTGTTTTCGAGCCGTTTTCTGTTAGGTATGTTGGTAATTTCAATTGTTTATATCGGTTTCCGTAAACGGCTTTCCGTTTTACTGGTTTTTGAAAGTTTTGGTTTCAATCGGTTTTCTGACTTGTATTACGACTCATAGTGTTGATCGTACGGTTCCTATCGACATTCTTTTTTAGCTATATTTTGTAATTATAATAAACTGGTGGCTAGTTGTCATGTCAGTCTCGTTGCTCCTATTCAATGGCTTTCGACAAATCGATCGATAGGACGGCGTACTATCTGCGGCTAGATCTTTTGAACTAGACAGGAGTAAGCAACCATAAGCTAGATAGTGTGACAATGAATACTTGATTGTGCAACACCAAGATTTGAAGCATTTTTGTATGAAATAGCGTTTTCATTTTTTGGTCTTAAATCTTTGCCCGAAAAAGGCCAAGAAAACAGTGATATTTTCTGGTTTGAAATGAGGAAAGGGTTTCATCCCATGGACGCGCCGTACACCCAAACCCAATTATGGAGTACCCCCTCACCTGTTATATCTATATTGTTGAGGTGATCTCAACACGCATTAATATCGTCTAGAGTGGATATTTGATTAGTTCTTCCAACCGAAACACCTAAAAGATTTCTTGACGTGGTTTATTCAATTAAATTATTAGTCTATTATTATGCAACACGTTCATACACGTAAAAAGCTTTTCCTCTTTACCTCACTAATTGATTTATATTTGTCGACATTTTTTGTTAGTCCCAGGGTCAGTTTTAACATAGATCACTCTATCCTATTCTGATAACCTTCAGTTATAAAAATGAAACTTGATCGTTCTTTACCAGGGCATTTTCTCTATTGTAATTAGTTTTATCATACTTTTCAAATTTATCTGGGTTATTGTGCTCGTATCTCAAAAACACAAATTAATCAGGTTTATTGTGAACATATCTTAAAAACCCAAGGGTGACCAAGCGGTCAGACCGCCGGTCTGTCACCTCTGTGGTCTAGTGGGTTCGACTTCCAGATGGGGCATCACATGTGACTTGAGTTTGTAGTTCGTTCTCTCCCTTGCTTCGAGGGGTTTTGCCCCGCGTCCTCCGGCTTTCTTCAATCAATAAAAACAAATTAGAGAGCTGAGAGTTGTATGCATAGAATTGAATATTAGGATGTAGTGGTAGTAATGTGCGTGAGAGTACAACCGGAGTACCTGAAAACTAGCTGTATAGCGAAGTGCTCGTCCGCTATAAACAAAGCATTTATCATTAGACTACCAGCCATGCTGTTAATTTAAAACTGTTTATTCACCTGCAATCAGACTGCTTGGTGCAACATATTTGAAGTACTACACTATTGTCTTCTTTACTTACTTGTCAGTCAGATTCAATGATCAGATTCAATATTAGTCAGTCTATTAACACAACATGTGAGAACAAGAAAAAGGGGTTTTCCTACTCAGATTCATTACTAACCAAAAGAAGTTGTTCCGTAAGGTTGGACAAGCTCACTTCTCGTTGATACTTTCTACAGAGAGGAACTCCAGAGAGAACTGCACTTGTAGAGATCAAATCTGCAAAGTTATCATTGTACAACTTAATTGACTAAAGAGGTAAGAAAATGATTGGCCTCAAATTGCATATGATATTTTTATATGTCACATCAGTTTTGAATAAAAAGGAGTCCCAGCAATCCTCGGGGATCCCGGCAATTAACCAGTTACAGTAGCCAAAAACCATCATTTTAATTATATTTTATATCATTCCATTTAGGTAATGGTCCGAGGCAACTTTCTATTGTTCTACGCCAATTTCAACTTCCCCACATAAGAAATTCTAGCTTGGTTTTCAAACTGATAATATATCAACCTATGGATAACACATTTTAAAGATAAAATGTCCAAAACCCCTTGTTTTGAAACAAAGTTTCTTTTGTACTCAAACATCTTGTCCAATCATAAACGCGCAAAACCATAGCCAATTAAGCTAAGGAATACTTTGATTCCAATTTGCCAAGTAAATGAACAATTTTGTTGTACTACAATAACACAGGAAAGCCTCAATGAAGAAGGAATTAGACATATCATTAAATAAAATAGGGGGAAAAAGCGCAAACGTTTTAAGTTATGACAGATTTTAAGGTTTCAACCAATGAAATAGACGGTTAATAAGATATCACAATTAATACCTTTCTGCATTCTTCCTCCTTTGGTTACCTTCTTCTTACCATTATACTTAAATTCACGAATTTGTTAGTTACCAAGTCTGTTAGATACGTATTGCAAAATGTCGTCGTCTTTAGTTCCATTAAAAAGCTCCAAAGAAGATTTGAATCATATATTTCTCGATTTCACATGTTTATGAATAATCATGTAATTTTGTATATTTTTGATATCATTTTAGTTGTTTCCCGCATTGTTCATAACAAACAGCAGTCTTGTGTTTTCCGATTTCTGTCAATTTTTTCTTTTCAAAATACAAACTACGTTATGGACAAGGTCAATGATCTATTGTTAGACCTTCTTTGATGTCTGCCAAAACATTGCTCAAAATACTCGAACAAAGTATTTGCTTAAGTATTCACCCCTGCTCGAATAACCGCCACTCCCCCTCCCCGCTAAAGTTGTGACCATGGAAAAAGTAACAATATATGATCATGATATAACAATAATAATAATGATGGATGAATTACGGTAAATCAGTCACATGATTTGGAATTATGAAGTTTATACAATAAGGCTTTTTTTGATGTATTTTATAGGCCCTCGCTCCGTTTCGAAAAAAAAGATATTCGCCTGTAGACATGACTAGTTTGCATACTATTTGATACTGGAATAGAAAAAAGTCATTGCACAAAACATATATATGATATCTGAATTAATGATGGCAATTTTTCCTCATTGATGTTTTTACTATTAATTCATGTAGAAAATGAAGCCCTACACGATGGTGTTGTGTTTGGTCGTGTTTGTTGTTTTACCAATTACCAAGACTGTGTGCAACAAGTTACCTGCAAAACACGTAAGCTCCATAACTTCACTATATTTTTGCTTCCTTTAACATTAGTTGATAACGCAGTATAATGTAAAGTCAAATAGTCCATGAAGCAACAGGATAATGATGAGCTTCAAGTATAATACAACATTTTTCATTTTTACACAAGACATGTTACAAACACAAGAATCGTGAACAATGCTAAACTAATTGCAATTTTGAGACGGCACTACTACAAAATATTGACGGCTCAGTAGTTGCTTGAAAATATATTCTGTATTGTGCGGAGTCAAGCAGCAACGGAGCCCAATACTTGAATACATATTTTCCCTAAACGCCGTCAATATTTTGTGGTTTGTCTTTTCAAAATCGCATTTAGTTATGTATCGCGTTCTATAGATTATTTTTTGAAGAAAACTAGGATAAACTCATCCATTCTCGTTGGTTCAAAACAAACTTCTCCTTGAAAAAATATATAAAGGCTGGCGCTCGGACGGAATCATCACATCATCAAGCGCGCCAAGTTTTCCTTCGGTAGATTTTTTCTTGATCTTTTTTCTTCAAAAAACTCCTCAAGTTCTTTTACTTTCGTAATAAATACTATATAAAACGGCAGCTAAATGTTTTCCTTATCACTTAGAGACCTTTTTGCTTTGCCACTAATTCCAAAATTCGTGCGCCAATTGATAACCAAAACGTTTGTACGTAATGTGGGCATTGTTCGCGCGAACTTTTACTGTTAGGTTAATTAAGAACTTTTACTGTTTTAGGTTAAGAAGGCGGTACAATTATTTCGAGCTAGGATCAAATTCAGGCAAAGTATACAAGATCTTAATCACATGCATCAATGTAATTTAGCATACGATCTCAACTTGATATTCAAGACGTCCAAATGTGTATACTGCGAATCGATACTGCGGAGTACAAAGCAAAAACATCTCGCCAGAGTTTAAACTCGGTAGATCATTCAACCACCGGCACAAACTACGGTTGAAGGCTAATTTTGAGAAATCGGCTAGTAAACTGAATTCAACACGGGTTCAGTAAAACTTATGGAATAGACGCAGGGATAAGTCACAAAGACTAATATTAAGATAACTGTAAGATCGGTAAACAATTAAAAGTCAACTGACACAGTTTACTGAGAGGTTTACTCGGTTCACGCTCATCTGAAATCACAGCTTAGTATTGACTAAACTATATGGTGGCTTTTGATTAGATTTCGGCAACAACTGAGTTCTGCATGAAGTTTGAAACTCAAGAGTTTAAAAAGTCCAAACAGTCCAAACAAAACAAACAGCGAATTGAGGTTTTAAATATCCCGCCATCAATGTGTCAAATATTTATTCGTGACAGACAGTAATTTAAACAAACCAAATAAAATAAACGCTTTTCGCGGTAGTAAGCAAATATCTTAAGGCCAGTGGATCAGTGAAGCAATTCGAACTCTCGACATCTTTTTTGCGTGTCGTCCGTGAGATTTACCTTCGCAAAATATCACTTAGGTAACAAATTAAAGTGCCTATAAACCCTAGCGAAAATGTATATTTTTATAAGTTGAGTATCTTGGGGAAATATAATTAAAGCGACATCAAAGATGTAAGGTTTTTTTCCTGTGTATCCGTCCGTTCAAAGCTGTCGCTCCAGACAAAAATCCGCATTCTTTGGAAGGCTGGGACGAATTTGGTTAATAATAAACTCATTTGGTTGATAATAAACTTTGACATTGTGACATAATGTAAGGCACATTGTGACGTAATGTCCGGAATCACGGCATTAAGACTCAAAGAAAGAGCTGAAAATAGCTATATCAAAGTAGTAGAATTTGTAGCAGAAGTTAAATATAGTGTATACCAACAACAATATACAAAGATATTAAGAGCTTGTAGCGTCTAAATTAAACTTTATTCCTGGGTCTCAGTCTCCCGGGGTTCTCACGATTTTTTCCACAGGATGCCCAAAATGTGCTTTTTCTCCAACTTTGCAGCGTTTTTTCCCGGTCACCAGAAATTGAAAGACCCACTTTTCAAAATATTTTTGTTTCAGAGGCCAAGTTCTTTTGAGAGAAATTATTTCTGGCTAGACTTTATAGGCACTTTAAACTCAAGTTAATGAGGCATATGTTTATGGTGTGAGTTTGTTCCTCTATCTGCTTGTAAATTTAAGAATGACAAGAATAGATTGATCATTGGATTTAAGTTTTGTTGCTCTAACAAATTAAAGAGACTTTACATTCCACACAAACGTTCTTGCCACCTTTTGGTTAGTCATTTATAGCGTCCGAATTTCGAAAATAATGGTAACGCAGAAAGGTCTATTAAGAATTCAATGACAAATTTGGCCGAAAAATTTCGCGAAAAAAAAAACAACAACAACACCAAAACAACAACAACAACAACAACAACAAAACGCACGGTCATATTGAGACGACGTCCATACCACAAAATATATATTGATGCCTAAAAATAGACGTGACGAAAGTGATGGGGATTGGAGATAATACTAAATTAATAGTCTAACTAAAACTACAGATTTAAGCATTAGAAACGATAATCAGAATTAGCACAATTTAGTTCTACTTATATGTCGACAATCGTTTCACGAATGTTAGTAAAGATCACCATTCTACAGAGAAAGAAAGAAAAAGGAAAATATGTAATTACAATGTGATAAATTCCACATAACTGGTCGCTAAAGAAAGCTTGAAAACAAAGAAAAAGAACAGTTACGTTGGTAATTCCCAAAAGTCTTCACGGTCACTTCCGAGAGTAGTGGCCCTTTAATTTGACAGCTTTTTTATTCAGAGTATATATGTACATCCAATAATCAGTCATAAAATGTTATGATTTCTCTTTAGTCATCAGATTTTTCCTGCTTGGCGGGTCGTCCTGGTATACCGGGTTTGCATGGAAAACCCGGAGCTCCTGGACGAGATGGTCGAGATGGACGTGAAAGTCCTCAAGGTATACAAGGACCACAGGGACCGCAAGGAGTCCAAGGATCTTCAGGAAAACAAGGACCCCCCGGATCCGCCGGGAAAACCGGTGAGCCCGGTCCTCAGGGACCCCAGGGAGCAAAAGGAGAAGTCGGCCCCAAAGGAGACAAGGGAGAGCCTGGACCGAGAGGGCTTTCACCTCATTCAAACTGGAAGGAATGTTCGTGGAAAAATATCGATGACGGCAAGGATAACGGTCTTATAAAAGTGCGTAATTATAGTTTCATGTACGGATAAAAAAGATAGTCATATCTGACTAACCTACATACTTTTATGTGTTTGTAGAATTATGATTTATCTATTCTTATAGTTGCTGAAATGCATGGCGCCAAAGGGATATTTCGTTTGACTATGCTTCTTATTTAGTGTCTTCTGTATTCTCTCAGTTTATTTCATCTTTTTTTCATTTTTCAGGATTGTGTTTTCCAGAAGAACTTCAGTCACACCATCCTCCATGTCTACTGGAACGGAGTTTTTAGGATCAATGGATGTAACGCTTGCTGTAAGCGTTGGTTCTTTACCTTCAATGGTGCTGAGTGCAAGTCCCCTGGAGCCATTGACGGTATGCTGTACATGGGCACGGGAAAGAACCAGAATATTCACCGCGTCCGCCATATTGAAGGTCACTGTGACAAGATCCACAAAGGTCACGTGCGTGTTGGTTTCAACGTAGGAAACTGTCCAGGGATGGGCAATGCTGACGCCAAGACTGGATGGATGACCACAAGTCGCCTGTTCGTAGAAGAGGTGCCCAGGCCCCAGCCGTGACTGCTTTCCGTTTGAAAAAAGTTAAACGTGATTAAAGGTCACGGGAAAATATCTTTAATAATAAAATAGTTCAGCCTCAATACCTACAATGTTTTGATGCTTACATTGATGTTCATCTTAGGTGATAGGGGATAGATAAAAATGACTGCATTCTAAAATTATTCCTTGTCGTTATTATCATTTAGCTTTTCAATGTTTTCATAGAGGGACAAGAAATATGAGTTGCATCAGTTTCTGACTTCCATCCACCACACCTGACTCTCCTACCTCCTGGCCGGAGGTCTTGCCGCTAAAAAAGAAAGACACTGCGTATAATACAGTCGAACCTCCACTAACAGACACCTCCCAGAAGCGGACAACAACCCCCGGTCCCTTCTCCTAACAAACTTTACATTTTAACCTCTCATTAAACGGACACCTAGCTCGTCAGCGGACACGAAAAAATAATTCTTGTATTTAGCAAAAAAGATTTTTAATTAACTCTGATGGTAGCGCATCTCTGTACAATCTCTACAAATAGAAAATCAATAAAGGCAAACATTATGACTCCTCTAAGTAACCAATCTCGTACCCAGAGCCTGCGTTCCTCTTGGTCAGCGACCGAGAAACAAGAGGCTCTGGCCAATACAGTTATTATATTCGGAGCACTCTGATTGGTTGACAGAACAATAGAACGAGCGTTTGAATTTTGCATTCTTCGCATATTTTGAGAATCGACATTTCCCGGAATTATCCTAAATTATTACTTCCAGATCGAATTTCGATAAGTAAAATCGTTCAGAGTAGCCTGAACCATTGTCAGAATATAAAAAGATTGTCAGACTACTTCATATCGAGAGGATATGAGCGAGCGATAAGATTTAGTGCAGTTATTATAGGAGATTTGCGGCTTGTTGGTCGTTGAAGGTCGTGCTTCGAAGAGGGCCGTTGAACTATCGATTCAAATTCACTTGACAGACTTCAAAACGTGAAATAAATCACACAAATGACTCACATAAATATTATTATTTACCTCTGAGTATATTTCTAATTACGGTGCATAAAAATAAGCTCTCGATCAGCAATTTTCTGTCACAGATAGAGCTTGACATGCGCAGTTCAGCCAAGTCCGCAAATAGCGGACTAAAAATTTGTATTGGCCAGAGCCTCTCGTTTCTCGGTCGCTGACCAAGAGGAACGCAGGCTCTGGGTACGAGATTGCTAAGTAACACGCATCCAGAACGACTGTGCATGCGCAAAAGAGAAAAATATACAAACTGTATGTATTATAACTGAAAATTGTTAAATCATTCGTGAAATCCTATATCAGGTATATCTACAGGAATGTACAGCTTGGTCTACCAGTGGTTTATCAACAGAGAATCTTTGAAAAAGCTGGATTTCCCGCTATTTTTTCTCGGGGACGGGCATTAAAAACTGTTAAGGTGTAAACTGTAAGCTAAAAACATTATAGAATGTGCTGTATTATGTATTATGTATTATGTATTATGTATTATGTATTATGTATTATGTATTATGTATTATGTATTATGTATTATGTATTATGTATTATGTATTATGTATTATGTATTATGTATTATGTATTATGTATTATGTATTATGTATTATGTATTATGTATTATGTATTATGTATTATGTGCTGTAAGCTCACCAAAGATGAATCTTAAATACAGTCGAACCTCTCTAATACGGACACCGAATGGCCTGAGAAAAGTGTTCGTATTATAGAGGTGCCCTCAATACAGAGATCTAGCTTATGACGTCATTTTAGAGTATCGTACGACAAGAAGCTTGCATTATTGCTTTCTTGTATTTGGTCTTTCACATTTAGTACATAATCTTAAATGTTAATCTTAAATGTTCAAAAGAATTAAATTACACATTGTGCGTACTAAAGAGGTAGATTTGTATGGATGTTGTCATAGCATTTGGATCGATTATTTGTCTTGGATCGCTCTCGAATCGATCTCAGACCACCTCTAAAGCAAGCCAAGTTAGATCGATCTCAGATCGATCTAGAAAAATGACGAGCATTCACACTGACATCAATCGCTTCAAGGTGGATCGATCTCAGATCGATCTAAAACTGTAGTGTGAACGACCCCATTGTCATCTTGGATCCAGATTAGTTGTTCGTTGTCCGTATGACTGAAATATAAAGGTATTTCCATAAAGGTATGGAGAGTTTACCGAGACCTGAGGCTCTGTCCACAATATAGGTGTCTGTATTATAGAGCTGTGTGTATTATAGAGGTGTCCACAATATATAGGTGTCCGTATTATAGAGGTGTCTGTACCGAGGAGGTTCCACTATACTTGGGGAATTTCTTTAAAAAATGCACTTAAACAAGTTAACGCTTCGCTTCTTTGTTTACACCGTCATTAACACAGTACGAAGTGCGTGACATAGCATGGGTTTACCAGACTGACGCAGGATACTATCCTATGCGACTCCATATATTCGCATTATACTAGAGTCTCTGAGTAAACATGTAACCGGTGGTGATTCATATAACGGTATACGGCCCAAAGTGAGTTGAGAAATTTTGAAATAGAATAAATTAATCAATTTCTGTTCATGTTGGTACTTTGGCAATTTCAATTTTTTTACTTCGCAGTTCTGAATACAGTCTCTGTAAGCGGCTTTCCGTTTTTCTGGTTTTTGACAGTTTTCGTTTCGATCGGTTTTCTCAGTTGAAACGTACCGACCGACAACCTCATTTTAGCTTTTAAGCTAAAAAGTAATAAACTATTTTTAATAGACTGGTTGTTTGTTGTCGATCCATCATCAGGTCGACATCCTAAAACCCAGCATCAATGGGATGTATCAAGATCTAGATCCACAAAAGTGGACAACAGCAACCAAGTGAACCATAACGTAAATATAGTCCCGACAGGGGATACTCTGTGCAGCGGCAATATTTGAAGCGTTTTTGTATGAAATATAGCGTTTAACGTTTTTGGTCTTACATTTTTGCCTGTAAAAGTACAAGGAAGCAATAATTTGTTTTGGTTTAAAATGGGGTAAGGGTTTCAACCCATGCACGTACAGCACACCCCCAACCAAATATGGAGTGCCTCCTACCCTTCTGTGTATGTCAGTATATTATTTAATGGTTTCAACATGCATCAATATCGTCTAGAGTTGATATTTGATTAGTTCTTCCAACCGAACACCTAAAAGACTTCTTGACGCATTTTTTATGCAACATGTTCATACACGTAAAAAGCTAATTTCCTCTTTACCTAACTAATTGATTTTTATTTGTCGAAATTTTTGTTTGTGCCAGGGTTAGTTTTAACATAAATCACTCTATCTTATATTCTAGTAAAGTAAACACCTTTATTCAACTTAAATTCTGTGAAGACCCTTCAGCACAGACTGATATCAATAGGAGCCCTGAACCTAGTATTGAACCTTCAGTTTCTAAAATGAGACTTGGTGATTTTTTAACTGCAGGACATGTTCTTTTATATAATTGGTTTTATTATACAATACTAAAAAGAGAGTGACGTTTTTCAAATTATCATTTGGAAAAACCAAGCAACGGTTTAAAAAGGCGCATTTTTATCAAAGCAAAGTAAAGCTATAATTAATATCAATAATCTGAAGCTTTCTGTTCGCCAAAACAATTTTAATTAATATCATTAAGTTGTTTTTAAAGAGAGCGAAAAGGAAAATTTTAGATTAAGAATACTATTGTACGTGGGCGTATCCATTTCTACAGAAATCACAGTTTCAACCACGTTAGATTTATTTCATTTGCGCGCCAAGCTTTCAGACAGAGCGTCCATCATCAGGTCAAGTGAAAATGTACAACACGCACGAGGAATGTTAGTAACAAGCGGAAACTATGGCCTTTTTCGATGCTTTATTGTAACTTCGTGCTGGCGGTTCACAACGGCGTTTTATAAAAGATGCCTTTTCAAATTTATCTGGGTTAGTGTGAAAGTATCTTAAAATCACAAGGGTGACCTGCGGTCTTGCAGGTTCAATTTCCAGATGGCGCATCATATGTGACTTGAGTTTTTAGTTCGTTCAGTCTCCCTTACTTCGAGGGTTTTCCCCGCGTCCTCCAGCTTTCTTCTATTAGTAGATTGGTAAGAACAATTAGTGAGTTGAGAGTTGTATGCATAGAATATTAGGATGTAGTGGTAATAATGTGCGTGAGAGTACAACCGGAGTACCTGAAAACTAGCTGTATAGCGAAGTACTCGTCCACTATAAACAAAGCATTTATCATTAGACTGCCAGCCATGCTGTTAATTTAAAACTGTTTATTCACCTGCAATCAGACTGCTTGGTGCAACATATTTGAAGTACTACACTATTGTCTTCTTTACTTACTTGTCAGTCAAATTCAACGATCAGATTCAATATTAGTCAGTCTATTAACCCAACATGTGAGAACAAGAAAAAGGGTTTTTCCTACTCATATTCATTACTAACCAAAAGAAGTTGTTCCGTAAGGTTGGAAAAGCTCACTTCTCGTTGATACTTTCTACAGAGAGGAACTCCAGAGAGAACTGCACTTGTAGCGATCAAATCTGCAAAGTTATCATTGTACAACTTAATTGACTAAAGAGGTAAGAAAATGATTGGCCTCAAATTGCGTATGATATTTTTATATGTCTAAAGTGAATCATGATCATAGATGATAGAAGACGTCAGTTTTGTATAAAACAGAGTCTCAGCAATCCTCGGGGATCCCGGCAATTAACCAGTTACAGTAGCCAAAAGCCATCATTTTAATTTTTTCTCCATTTGAGTAATGGTCCGAGTAAGAGGTAGGCAACTTTCTATTAATGTTCTGCGCCAATTTCAACTTCTCCACATAAGAAAGTCTTGGTTTTCAGACTGATAATATTAACCTATGAATAACACATTTTAAATATAAAATGTCCAAAAACCCTGTTTTGAAACAAAGTTTCTTTTGTACTCAAACATCTTGTCCAATCATATTAAACGCGCAAAACCATAGCCAAGCTAAGAGATACTTTGATTCCAATTTGCCAAGTAAATTAAAACTTTTGTTGTACTACAATAACACAGGAAAGCCTTCATGAAGAAGGAATTAGACATTAAATAAAATAGGGAAAAATGTGCAAACGTTTGAAGTTATGACAGATTTTCTTGTTTCAACCAATGAAATAGACGGTTAATGAGATATCACAATTAATACCTTTCTGCATTCTTCGTCCTTTGGTTACCTTCTTCTTACCATTACTTAAATTCACGAATTCGTTAGTGACCAAGTCTGTTAGATAGGCATCGTACGTCGTCATTAGTTCCATTAAAAAGCTCCAAAGAAGATAAGAATCATATATTTCTCAATTTCTCATGTTTATGAAAAATCATGTAATTTTGTATATTTTTGATATCGTTTTAGTTGTTTTCCGCCTTGTTCATGGCAATCAGCAGTCTTGAGTTTCCCGATTTTTGTCGATTTTTTTCTTTTCAAAAGACAAACTATACGCTATGGACAAGGTTAATGATCTATTGTTAGACCTTCTTTGATGTCTGCCAAAACATTGCTCAATGCAAAATACTCGATCAAAGCATTTGCTTAAATAATCACCACTGCTCAAATAACCATCCCTCCCCCTCCCCGTTAAATTAAATTTTGACCATGGGAAGGGCAACAATATATGATCAAGATACAACAGTAATACTGGTGGACGAATAACGGTAAATTAGTCACATGATATGAAATTATAAAGTTTAAAATGCAATAAAGACTTGCTGTGATAATCGAACGAGCATTACATTTGAATAATAGCCTCGCTTACATAATCGCCCTAGCCTTTTAAATTATTGTCCCGTTTACTAAAAAATATTGGTCTGTAGACATGACTAGTTTGCATTCTATATGATACTGAGGATAGAAAAAAGTCATTGCACAAAAACATATAGAGTACAAACACTAAAAGTGTTCAACATAAATAGATCTAAATAAGTTAAATAGTGGTAAATTATGCAAAATGTTTGTTTTCTATTGTTTAATTAGTGCTATTTAGTACTAAATAGTGCAAAGTATTGCACACTTTTAGTGTTTGTACTTCATATGATTTCCGAATTAATGATGACAATTTTTCCTCATTGATGTTTTTACTATTAATTCATGTAGAAAATGAAGCCCTACACGATGGTGTTGTGTTTGGTCGTATTTGTTGTTTCACCAATCACCAAGACTGTGTGCAACAACTCACCTGCAAAACACGTAAGCTCCATAACTTACTATATTTTTGTTTGCCATAAACTTTAAGTAACAACTAATAGAATGTAGAGTATTGTGAGTACAAACACAAAAAGCGTGAACATTACTTAACTTATTGCGATTTTTTGCGATGGCACAACCACAAAATATTTTTGGATAGTTGGGAATCGAAAAAATATTTCCTTTATTGGGCGTAGTCACGTAGTCACGGCCACTTACGAGAGTGGTCGCCTTCGACAGAGCTTTTTTATTCAGAGTTGCATATATCCAATCAATCATAAAATGTTAACGTTCTGATTTCTCTCTAGTCATCAGATTTTTCCTGTTTGGCGGGTCGTCCTGGTATACCTGGTCTCCACGGCCAACCCGGCGCTCCTGGACGAGATGGACGTGAAGGTCCTCAAGGTATACAAGGACCACAAGGACCACAAGGAGTCGAAGGATCTTCAGGAAAACAAGGACCCCCCGGATCTCCCGGGAAAACTGGTGACCCCGGTCCTAAGGGACCCCAGGGTGCAAAAGGAGAAGTCGGCCCAAAAGGAGACAAGGGAGAGCCTGGACCGAGAGGACTTTCAGCTCATTCAAACTGGAAGGAATGTTCGTGGAAAGCAATAAACGATGACCAGGACAATGGACTTATCAAAGTGTGTAATAATAATAATAATAATAATAATAATAATAATAATAATAATAATAATGTATTTATAAAGCGCAAATACAAATCTGTTCTAAGCGCTAACTAAATAAATATTGGTAACAAAAGACAATTACAAAGAATAAGCAAATTTGAAGAGGTAAGTTTTTAGTTCAGTTTTAAAAGAGGCCAGACTTGATACATTACGGAGAGATGTTGGCAGTAATCATGTAGTCTCATTTACTGCATGATAAAAAAGATCGTCATTTTTGACTAAGCTACTGCATATTTTCATGTATTTGTCAAATTATGAGTTCCTTATTCTTATCGTTGAAATGCAGGCGCTAAAGGGATATGTTTAGAGGAACTGGGCAATGAAAGACCATTTCTTTTGACTGTGCGTCTTATTTAGCGTTGTTTGTATTCTCTTTCTTATTTCATCTTTTTTATTTTTCAGGAATGTGTTTTCCACAAGAACTTCAACCACACCATCCTTCATGTCTACTGGAACGGAGGCTTTAGGATCTATGGATGTAACAGTTGCTGTAAACGATGGTTCTTTACTTTCAATGGTGCTGAGTGCCAATATCCCGGAGCCATTGACGGTTTGCTGTACATGCAGACAGGAAAAACCAATAATATCCAACGCGTCCGCCATATTGAAGGCTACTGTGACAAGGTCCACAAAGGTCACGTGCGTGTTGGTTTCAACGTAGGAAACTGTCCAGGGTACGGCAATGCTGACGCCTACACTGGATATAAGATCACAAGTCGTCTGTTCGTAGAAGAGGTACCCAGACCCCAGCCGTGACTGCTTTCCATTTGAAACAAAGTTAAACGTGATTAAAGGTCACTGGAAAATGTCTTTAATAATAAAATAGTTCAGCCTCAATACTTACAATGATTTGATGCTTACATTGATGTTTATCTTAGGTGATAGGGATAAATAAAAATGACTGCATTCTAAAATTATCTGTCATTCTTTGGTCACAGGTTTTGAGCAACAGCAGTGAAATTTTTAGTTGGTCTAATTGTGCTTAGCCAGCTATGTCCTGGTAGTTTTTGATCATTTATTTAACGACGTTTCGACGAACCTTCTGTCGTTTTCTTTAGGTTGTTATTTGTGAATATTCTTGTGAGCAGCGAAATTGTAGCGCTTACACAGTTTTTCCTGTACCTTTTGACACCATTACACTGGTGAGCCATGTTTGTAATAAATCTTGATTCTGCTTCCGTCATTTTCGTTAGAATAATAAATACTCCAACCGAGTTAGCAGCTGCGATAATCCCGACAATGGCTCAGATGCTTTCAGAGAACATTACGCAAGATTTGGAAACATTATGGACAAGTGAATAATAAACGTTACGTTATTAGCGTTACGCACAACTCTGTTGGAAACAATGCACAGGAACCACGGTTCGCTCTTTTATGATTTTACGAGAAAAGCCCACGATAAATGCGTTACACGTACACTTGCATTATACTACAGTCTGTAAGTAAGATAGTTTCCTTTTGTATAATGAACGAATTAACTATAGCTCTGAGTGAGCTATTTTTAGAGTTATACGCTCAGCCAATCATAGCGCGCAAGATCTAAACCTCATAAACTGATTAGTTGAATTAGTGCGGTGAAAGTGATTCCTGCCATTACTCAATGAAACTCTCTGCAGGCCCTCGTTTTAAATTCTCTAATAGATAAAACTGTCTACTCAGTAAGGCTATATTTTTACGGGGTTTCATTTAATCGGGCACACGGTCCTATGTTGAATAATTTTAAAATGCAATACCTTCCACTCCAGCTCACAGAAACTCCACTTACGACTACCTCCCGCAAGCGACCACTTCTTGTAAGCGACCAGCATTGATAAAATACCAAAAATTTTTAAAACAAATCACTATAACTGGTACCTCCTGCAAGCGTCCACCTAGGCCTCTCGTAGGCGATCGCGACCACTTCTACAGCCAATAGTTTTTCATTTTCTTGTGTCTTCACATTCCAGCATGCGGCCACTTGATAGTAACTAAATATCTCTCGATGCGAGTTCCTCATTTTGTTATCATACATCCGTATAAGTATCTTTAATACGGTACCAAGCTGAGAAAACTCTCTTATTACTGTAAAATATAAATGACTCTTACATGGAGAATTGACGAAATTAAACGGTTTTCTGCAGTTTCTGGATGACTCATAAATTTAGAGCCCTTGTTTCCTCTCCTAGGTGACCACCTCCCTTTAAACAACCACCTTAACTTGACATTTTGGGTGGTCGAGTATGAGAGGATCTACCTTATATCTACATAAAAAATATCCCTTCATTAAACCCACACAAGGATCTCCCCAGTCACCACCAAACGCAGACGCACGAAGAATTATTGCCCCACACTTTTAAATTTCATATATATTTCAATACTCTAGACTTCCTTCGTGTTTGAGACTTTCTGTCGAAAAGGTGCATAAATCATGAAAATATAGCGGAAATCGGAGACTCTCCTGTCAAACTAGAACTAAAATGTACAAATACAAGGATTGAGATTATAGCTTTATGACAGGCAATTTCATAGTTATGGTTTCATTTGCACAACTTAAATGAAAATAGATTGATGCTCTTAGAAAGCGAAGAGGAAACATTCACTCTCAGAAAATTAAAAAAGACATATGCGAAAACGAAGATAAAAAGCGCGTTTTCAATTTTATCCAGATTACTGTTTACGTCGCCTAAAACGATCTCATTCATTATGATTGTATCAAAATGTTTTCTCATAAATGGATTCTAACGGAAATAATGCAAGACATGAGAGAGTTATCTTTGACCTGTCCATTGATAAGCTAGTCAATCCTCAGTTATCATGTTCAGATACTAATTTCAGCTGTAGCGTTGAGACCCAAGAGACAAAGAGAGACAGAGACAGAGAAAGAAATAGAGTGAGAGGGGGTTGAGGAGGGGAGGAAGAAAAACGGAAAATATGAAAGATATTAGGTCATCTTCACGCACTTTGTGCTTGCGCGGTGATGATGTTTTACAAACTTTTACTAAGAGACTAATCAACTGGTGGCTTGTTGTCGATCTCGTAACTCTTAGTCAATGAGGTCGATATCTAAACCCACTATCTTTACTTCACTTTAATTGTTAGTGCCATCTTCATGATATGATATATATAAACGCACCTGTGGGATGTATCTAGGTCTACAGAACTGAACAGCAGTAACCAACCATGAGATTAACATTTTTGGTCATAAATTTTTGCCCGAAAAATAGTAAATAAAAATATTTTCTGGTCTGAAATGGGGTAAGAGTTTCATCCCATGGATCGACGTACATGACCCCACCTCCGACCAAAATATGGAGTGCCCCCCCCCCCCCACCCTACCCCAAGTATAAATTCACCTCAACACGCATTAATATCTTTTAGAGTTATTATTTGATTAGTTCTTCCGAACAAACACCTAAAAGATTTCTTAACGTGGTTTATTCAATTAAATTATTAGTCTATTTTTATGCAACATGTTCATACACGTAAAAAGCTTTTCCTCTTTTCCACCTAGCTAATTGATTTTTATTTGTCGACATTTTTGTTTGTGCCAGGGTCAGTTTTAATATAAATTACTCTATCTTATTCTAGTAAAGTAAACACCTTTATTCAACTTAATTCAGGGTAGTCCCTTCAGTACAGACTGATAGCAATAGGATCCCTGAAACTAGTACTGAACCTTCAGTTTCTAAAATAAGACTTCAGGTGATTCTTTTCTAGGACATGTTCTCATTTATAAAATAACTAAGATACTTCGTGCACTCTGATTGGCTGGGAGCTGTGTTTGCATGAGAGTATGTAAACACGATTGTGACGTCACCATCTTTGTGTTTTACAGCACATTTATTTTGGATTAAAAAACTGAAGTTGACATTGCCAAAAACTTAAAAATACAACATTCATGTATTTTATAAGAAAAAAAAATGATAAAGCAAAGCAAACTAGAATCTTTTTTTATTTGAAATTGATACAGTTTTAGTAAACTGCTGCTGTCCTTTTTCCTAAAGAAAGCGAACAAAAGTCAAAAAATCTGGGCTACCTCAATAAGGAAACTAGCGAGCTGTAAAACATCGAAAAAGGAGGCATGAAAACGTTTTCAAAACAAATAATTTTCTTCATTTGATTTAATATAGGATTATCATATTTACAATCAATGCAAGAAAAGTACAGGAAATGAGGAGAAACAATTGTTTACTGTTCTGAATTTTGTTTTCTTTGAGCCTGAAGAGTGAAGCTCATTCATCGCAAAAGATTGTTTTTCATCCACAATGGACAACACTGAACCTCGAGACTAGCAAAAATATCTCTTGTTCAACGCCTAAAATGTAAAATTCGGGCACTAACCACATAATTCAAACAAAATTCAGTCTTATCCAGATAACCAGGCATCACACAGCTTCATAAACGGCAAATTTCCAAGCACAAAATGACCCTTCGTCGGTCCAGCAATGTGGTTGCTCTTGTTGCCGTCTTTTACACCACGTCCAAGAAAATGTTGTTTTCCCTCATTTTAGCGAAAGTTTTCTAGGAGTTTTCTAACAAATGTTTTAGCTCGAAAATCACCAAATAGTTGGATTTCTACCTCGTGTTTTGATTGGCTAATTATGAAATACCATTGTTTAAGTTAATGCATTGAGAACATGTATTTTGATCATTCAATTATGTTAAATTCATTCGTTTTGTAGTATTTTTAGAGGGATAAAGTCATTTTATAAAAGCAATAGAAAACTTTTTTCCTGTGTTTGCATAGCCTGATATAAACACTCGAGGGTTGGGAGAATTCGAGACAGTTATGCAAACCCGAGAAACTTTCGAGAATTCTCCCAACCCCTCTCGTGTTTATATCAGGCTATGCAAACACAGAAAAAGTTTTGTATTGCTTAAATATAATTACTCGTGCCCAGGCCTTTAGGCCGGGAACGAGTTATAAACTGCAAATGTTTTTTTTTTTTTTTTTTTTTTTTTTTTTTCCTCTGTTCGTCCTCAGCTACTTCTGATTGGTTAAGAACGTAAAAACAATGCCCTTCATTCATCACCTTTGAGCGACAGCGAACGCAAGCCAGGAACTTGAGGAATGCAAGATGGCCGACTATAAAGAAAATAGCTTTCAGAGACAGGCTTTTCCTGCAGTAGAACAATGTAATTTGGAGCTTTTAACTCGAGATATACCTATATACTTATATGAGCTTCAGAATGGGCTGTTATTTTGAGCTTCATCTCCAATACTTTGACCAAATATCGAACTCTAAATGGAGTACTTGAAAGAGAACCCTCGCGATAAACATGGATAAACTGAGTATTTCCTATGAGCTGTGAATCTACGAATTTCTCATCCTACATGTTGCTAAACGAACATACGTAGAAGCAAGTCAATTGTATTCCTCATTCAAGCATTCAAGAGATCTTGAGAGGTTTTGTACTGAATTTTAATACGGAATTCTAAAGCAGACCATTGCATGGAACGGATAGGTTCCATTGACCTTGTTGGTCACGTAACGTCTTTTATTATTTAAAACATCCGAAACATGAACGAAAATATTCACGATTTGTTATTTTGTTAAAAACGCCGTTGTAGAAGTCTTTACAGCAAACAATTGAGACACATAGTGAAATTAAAAGTTGAATAAACTGGTATATTCGCTGGTAATATTTTGCATGTCGACTAATAGCTGCTGACAGACAAATTGACTAATCAGATATTCTTTAAAAAGGTCAAAAAAGGTCTTTATTATGTTATGGTTAAGTGAAGAATGCGTGAAACGGCTCGGGGAAGAGTACGAACGGGGCTGGTCATTGAAGCCTCTCCTATAAGGGGGCTTCCGGGGCACGAGTGAACGCACGTGTGCGTCTAGTTGGTTTTATTATACAGTAGTAAAAAGAGAGTGACATTTTTATATCATCATTTGGAAAAACCAAGCCACGGTTTAAAAAGGCGCATTTTTATCAAAGCAAATAAAGCTATCATTAATTAAGATATTTTTAAAGATAGCGAAGACATTTCAGATTAAGAAAACTATTGTACGTGGGCGTATCCATTTCTACAGAAATCACAGTTTCAACCACGTTAGATGCATTTCATTTGCGCGCCAAGCTTTCAGACAGAGCGTCCATCATCAGGTCAAGTGAAAATGTACAACACGCACGAGGAAAGTTAGTAACGAGCGGTATAAATGGCCTTTTTTGATGCTTTATTGTACCTTCGTGCTAGCCGCTCACAACGACGTTTTATAAAAGATGCCTTTTTAAAATTTATCTGGGTTAGTGTGAACATATCTTAAAATCACAAGGGTGGCCTGCAGCCTTGCAGGTTCAATTTCCAGATGGCGCATCATATGTGACTTGAGTTTTTAGTTCGTTCAGTCTCCCTTACTTCGAGGGTTTTCCCTGCGTTTGCGTCGCTTTCTTCTATTAGTAAATTGGTAAGAACAAATTAGTGAGCTGAGAGTTGTATGCATAGAATATTAGGATGTAGTGGTAGTAATGTGTGTGAGAGTACAGTGGAGTACCTGAAAACTAGCTGTATAGCCAAGTACTCGTCCACTATAAACAAAGCATTTATCATTAGACTACCAGCCATGCTGTTAATTTAAAACTGTTTATTCACCTGCAATCAGACTGCTTGGTGCACCATATTTGAAGTACTACACTTTTGTCTTCTTTACTTACTTGTCAGTTAGATTCAATGATCAGATTCAATATTAGTCAGTCTATTAACCCAACATGTGAAAACAAGAAAAAGGGGTTTTCCTACTCAGATGCATTACTAACCAAAAGAAGTTGTTCCGTAAGGTTGGAAAAGCTCACTTCTCGTTGATACTTTCTACAGAGAGGAACTCCAGAGAGAACTGCACTTGTGATCAAATCCGCAAAGTTATCATCGTACAACTTGACTAAAGAGGTAAGAAAATGTTTGGTCTCAGATTGCATATGGTATTTTTTATAAATCTAAAGTGAATCAGAGTAACACCCATAAATGATATAGAAGACATCAGTTTTGAATAAAACTCAGCAATCCTCGGAGATTACGGTAACTAACCAGTCAAAGTACCCAAAAGCCATCATTTTAATGATATTTTTTTATCCATTTAAGTAATGGTCCGAGTAAGAGGTAGGCAAATTTTTATTGTTCAGCGCCAATTTGAACTTCCCCACAAAAAATGTCATGGTTTTTTGCCGAGACTGATAATATTGATATTAACCTATGGCCCGGAGAACACATTTTTAAATATAAAATGTCCAAAAACCTTGTTTTGAGACAAAGTTTCTTTTGGACTAAAAGATCTCGTACTATTTTAAGTGCGCAAACAATAGCCAATAGACGCTTCAAATTTGCCATGTTCCCCACATAAATTAAACATTTTGCTACACTAAAGTTCAGGAATGGTTTCATGAAGAAGAAGTCAGACATTAAATAAAATACCAAAAATGCGCACAATCTTGAAGTTATGGCAGATTTTCTTGTTTCAACCAATGAAATGGACGGTTAATGAAAGATCACAATTAACACCTTTGTGCAATCCATTCTTCGTCGTTTGGTTCCCTACTTCTTACCATTGCTTAAATGTACGTTATAACTGTTTCGTTAGTTATATAAAGTATGTTACTATATATGTGTACCGTAAACGAAAATTTCGTCGTCTTTAGTTTCTCTAAAAAACTCTGAAGAAAACAAGGTCAGAATAAGTAATTTCTCAATCTCTCGTTTTGATGAAAAATTCGTTGTTTATTAATTGTTTCCCGCCTTGTTTATGACAAATAGTGGTCTAGCTATTTTCGGGTCTATAGCTAGTTTCCCGATTTCTGTCGAATTTTTTTCTTTTCAAAAGCTAGGCAAACTACGCTATATGTACAAGCTCAGTGATCTATTGTTAAACCTTTGATGTCTGCCAAACATTGTTGCTCAAAACACTCAAACAAAAAATCGTATTATTTGTTGAAATAATCACCCCTGCTCGAATAACCGCCCCTCCCCCTCCCCCCTTAAGTTTTGACCATGGGAAAGGCGACAATATATGATCATTATTCAACAATAATAATGGTAGACAAGTATCGGTAAGTCAGTCACATGAGTTGAAATTATAAAGTTTATTATAAAATGCAATAAAGGCTTACGGCAATGACCGAAAGAGTATTTCCTTTGAATAATTAATAGCCTCGCTCATGGAATGAAAAAGGATTGCACAAAATTAAAACATATAAATCTGATATCTGAATTAATGATGACAATTTTTTCCTCATTGATGTTTTTACTATTAATTCATGTAGAAAATGAAGCCCTACACGATGGTGTTGTGTTTGGTCGTGGTTGTTGTTTCACCAATCACCAAGACTGTGTGCAACAACTCATCTGCAAAACACGTAAGCTCCATAACTTACTATATTTTTGCTTCCATTAACACGTGCGCTATTTGTTTAGGTGACTCGAAGTAGTTGTTTTCAGACCGCACAGCACATTTTCATTTGGCGCAATGGACAACTTAATGCGCACCAATGGACTTGGTTTCTACACCAAATACGAGGATACAATTGAAGTGGTGTTATAATTTAATCGATCAATGTTTTTAAAATAGCGAAAACCGAACATCGTCAAAAATGGTTTTCCACTAATATCTCGCAAAATTGATCAGCTTCAGACAAGCGGTAAACTGTATAGAAAAATTCAGACAAATTCAACATTTCAAAGTGATTTTAGCAGATTTAATCTATTCTTGGACATAACGACAGCTTAAAAAAACACCACGAGAACACTGTGGAAATATTTCTAAAATATACACTTACCTTACGTGAAAAAGCCGACTTTCAAATCTTCATCGATGTCAAGATATATTTTGTTCTTTCCAAATCTCTTGTGAGACATATTCTCCGCAACTTGTACATTAGAAGTTGTTTTTGAAAATCTCAAAAACGCAGGATTATCTTTGCTTGGCATTTAAGTAGGGCATTACTTGTTCTATACACAGCAATATTGCAACAGTTCATTGAAATACAAGCACTAAAACGACCCGAAACTTAAACCTGATGTTGAACGAAACGCCAGCTCAAAACTTGCATTGAGACAACGATTCGACTAGCTAATAATTAGCATATTGCATTCGCAAATTGTTCACAGCACGTGCAATTGCGTAGCATATAAATTTGCATAGAGTTCCACGCTACATGCATCAGGAACCGGAAATAAGATTAAATTCTTTTCTTTTCTTTATTTGGTGATGTTTACTGCTAATTAGTTGATATTATTTCCCAAATATTATGCTTGCAACCTAAAAACATACAAATATTAGAAGTGAAGCATTTTATCAAGCCGTTTTTGAATAAATTACAAACAATTAAGTAATATGCTTAATTACATCACAACGATTTCCTATCAGTAGATAAACTGAGTTCAAGGTTTTGTTTTTGGTCAGTTTCAATGTTATTGGTGTTACCATGGCAACGATATAAAAATAAGACTGAAATCAGTTTTTTTTTCTGAAATATCTCTTGGTTATAAGGATTCCAGGCACCCAAATACTATGTAACAAAGAACATACCAAGGTAAAGTAGATAACATAGAATTAAAACTCTTTGATTGGAGTGATTTGGAATAAAGGACAGGAAATTGGCAAATTCGCATTATTTATGTTTTCGCGAATTATTCGAAAACGACTTGATAATTTTTTTTGAATTTATCCTTAATTGTTTTTTGTTTTAGTTTGTAGTTTATTGTCTATATAGTCCCGTGTCTAGAGCTACTCGAGCTCGAAATATATTTTGGAAAAATTGATTTCAGCCATCTTCGTTTACCGTCGCTATGGCAACACAAATCGAAGTGAAATAGACACAAATATAAACTTTGATTTAAGTCCAATAACTAGTGTAAAAACCGTTTTGTTTGGTCAAGAGCAAGTTGCTGAATTTGTGGAATGAAAAACAGAAGCGTGGTCAATAAAAAACTATATCAAGCCACCTTAAGTTGTCCATTGCGCCAAATGAAAATGTGCGGTGCGGTCTGAAAACAACTAGAGCGATAGCACTAAAACCGTGAAACAAGTACTAACTAAAAAGTACAAATAGTACTAATGAAACAATAGAAAACAAAGGGTTTTGCTACTATTTGTCTCTATTTAGTTACTAAGTTATTTCACGGTTTAAGTGTTATCGCTCTACTTCGAGTCATCTTAATAAACATTCCGACTAGCACTATAAATTAAGCATTAGAAAGGGCAATCGGAACTAGCACAATTCAGTACTACTTAAGATTTTGTCACACGTTCTCGAATTTCAGTATAGATCACCATTCTATAGAGAAAGAAAGAAAGAAAAAGGAAAACATTTTATAACAATTTTAATCAGTTTACAGCATAAATGGTCGCTCAAGACAGCTTGAAAACAAAGAAAAAGACAAGTTACGTTGGTAATTCCCAAACGTCTTCACGGTCACTTCCGAGAGTGGTCACCATTTGACAGCTTTTTTATTCAGAGTATGCATATCCAATCAATCATAAATGTTATGATTTCTCTCTAGTCATCAGATTTTTCCTGTTTGGCGGGTCGTCCTGGTATACCCGGTCTCCACGGCCAACCCGGCGCTCCTGGTCGAGATGGACGTGAAGGTCCTCAAGGTATACAAGGACCACAAGGACCACAAGGAGTCCAAGGATCTTCAGGAAAACAAGGACCCCCCGGATCCGCCGGGAAAACAGGTGACCCCGGTCCTCAGGGACCCCAGGGAGCAAAAGGAGAAGTCGGACCCAAAGGAGACAAGGGAGAGCCTGGACCGAGAGGACTTCCATGTCATTCAAACTGGAAGGAATGTTCATGGAATGCAATAAACGAAGGCAAAGACAACGGGCTGATTAAAGTTAGTACATTCAAATCTATGCTCGCCTGGGTTCAAGGGTTTATTATCTCGTTCCGACGTTAATTCGTTTGCTCGACATTTGATTGTAATGACAAAAGACCGCTTATATGAAAGCATATAGAATAAAACCTCTAGAATCAACGGCGATTAGTTTCACAACGGCGGTGTTTTTAACATCGATCGATCGAATTCATTTTACGCCTTTGAGATTGAAGTGTTTCTAGTGAAGGCATTTTGAGGTGGGAGAATTGAACTTATTGATATTGACGTCAATTAAAAACATTATATTGTTAAAGGCTAAGGAATCATAGTCAATTGAAAAGACCAACGTGGGCACAAAGAAATTTGAAATATAATGCGTTTTATTGAACGCGGAAAAGCGGGAAGCCATTTTAAAAATGCACTAAGTATTGTTTAATAAATATTGATACATCTTACATTTGGAAACCAGATCATTTAAAGTAATTCCGTAGTTTTGCACTGCGCACGATTCCAAGATGGCGGCCAAATAAAAAATACCATACATATTATTTTGTTCATGTAGGATTCACAAAGCCAATACTAAACGCTATTAGTTAACTTTACGGTCATGCTAACTTTATAGTCCAATAAAATCAGAATTTCATCAGTTATGATTAAATTTTGATTTTTATTAGACTAGTGTATACCATAGCTGTAAAATAATTGAATAGGTCTTCATATCCTTACAATTGAAAAGTCATGATTTTCACATGGGTTTAAATTGTTCCATTATTTCAATGCAGGATTGTGCTTTTAACAAGAATTACACCCACACCATCCTCCATGTCTACTGGAACGGAGACTTCAGGATCTCTGGATGTGACCATTGCTGTAAACGTTGGTACTTCACTTTCAATGGTGCTGAGTGCCAGTTCCCTGGAGCCATTGAAGGTGCGCTGTACATGTGGCGCGGAAAGAACCAGAATATTCACCGCGTCCGCCATATTGAAGGTCACTGTGACAAGATCAACAAAGGTCAGGTGCGTGTTGGTTTCAACGTAGGAAACTGTCTTGACAACAGACTTACGCCTGCTGACGCCTTCACTGGTGGGTCGGGGACCACAAGTCGTCTGTTCATAGAAGAGGTGCCCAGGCCCCAGCCGTGACAGCCTGCCAATTCATCACCAGCACATGCTTTAATATTTATCTCGAGTAGTTTTCCAGTGACCTTTAATCATTAGTCACTTGGTCTGATTATCACTACAACAATGAGAGCTTACAAAATGATTGCATAAGTTTAGTCGTTTTTATGCTATTATTATTGTAGTGATAATTGGAAGAAGTGCATAATGATTGAAGGGCGCTGGAAAACTGCCCTGGATAAATCAACTGATGTAACAGAGGATTTAGAATAAGTTCATGTCTTGATGCTGTAGTAAGGTGATGGGATGAATTAAAGAAATGATTGATTGAAATGAGCTTGTTGTGTTAGTGAACTTTATCAAAACATTGAAGAGAATAACAAACCAACATCATGACGAGTACTAAACAATAGACCATGACACTAATAACAGCAAAACACTGATAAAAAGAATTAGTTGCATGTAACAAATGATATTTTTTTGCATTTCAAGTCTTTTCGGACACCATCTCTAGTCAATACTGAGGTGTCATAACGATACGTTATATATTAGCAATGCGCACTAGTCCGTTGGAAGAAGCACAATACACAGGAAGCACAGTTGACGCCTTTATGAGCGGAATAGCGCACAATCAATGCTTTATTAGCGTTGCGCATCACACCGACGGCTGGAGAACGACAGTGCACAGGGAGTCCGGTTCGTTCCTAATGACTCCCCTTAGACCGACATAACAAATGTATGCGATTCATTTGGCGTGAGCGTGACATGAATTGATATCCCTCTTTATGAGTTTACCGTGTAGACTGGAGTTACGCAGAATAAATTAAATACTTCCCGGCTCGCACGCCCTTAAGAAAACATTTGGGAAAAGTCACGTGATGGGGCCGTACGGGTTGACATGAGCAGGGCTGTAAAAACCCGCACGGCCTTACTCTTTTCACCACTCGTTTCGGTTTTGTATAATAGAGATTTTAGCACATTTTATGACAGGGAAAAAAAACCCAGGTCATATGATGAAATGTTTATTGACCTAACTCGGCCGCATATGTACATATTATTTTCACTTTATTTGATGGTCTGTAAACAAACATTTCACGGCGTTTAATGTAATAATGGTACAAGATCGGATGATGAATAATTTTAATTTCAAACAGAATATATGTAAATAGTAATTATGCCTGCTTGACAATGGAAAGACTTCTAGTCCCATAACCAAATTGTTCTATTTTTATAATTTTGGGTTGACAACGCTTTTGAGAACGACTGCACTGATTTGTTGAAAAATCTCAGAACACCATAAAACATCAATTTACGATACCAATAACACAGAAATATTCACCGTGACTAATGGTTCAAGTATGAGGTAAGCAACTTTCTATTTAGACAAGGCGCAAAACTGAAAAAGTCGATCGCAAAAAGTGCAGAAGGCATTTTGGGGTAGAGGCTGGTAACATAACTATTCTAAACTTATTTTTCATGCTGAATCCGAATATGACTGTTACCAAGACGTATTCTGCAATCTTATACGTGTAAATGACGTATTTTGTGAATTGCTACAGTCATTTCATACTAACGGCTTTTTCATGTAATTCCAAAAGTTCCCAAACTTAAAAACAATTACCATGGCTGGAAAGAGCACATCCAAATCAATAAAACTATAAAGTTTGAAGGATATCAGTTGAAAAATCAAGGAGATACGAATTTTCAAAAAATGAAATTCTGTATAAAAACACTTACAGTTATGCAAGAGATACAAACAAATTTTGATTTTTGAAAATTCGTATCTCCTTGAATTTTCAACTTATATCCTTCAAACTTCACAGTTCTACTGATTTTGATATGCTCTTTCCAGCCATGGTAATTGTTTTTAAGTTTGGGAACTTTTGGAGTTACATGAAAAAGCCGTTAGTATGAAATGACTGTAGCAATTCACAAAATACGTCATTTACACGTATACGATTGCAGAATACGTCTTGGTAACAGTCATATTCGCATTCAGCATGAAAAATTGGTTTAGAATAGTTATGTTACCAAGCCTCTTCCCCAAAATGCCTCCAGGTATCTGATTTTTCGAAAATGCGCCTTGTCTAATTGTTCTGCGCCAATTTCAACTTCCCCACAAAAAAATGTCTCGGTTTTCAGACTAATATATGCTATGGATTGTACATTTTGACTAAATAAAAAGTGCAAAATCCCTTTTTGATACAATTTCTTTTGTACTAAAAGATCTTGTCTGGCCATAAGCGCGAAAAACAATAGCCAAGAGATGTACGTTTCCAAATAGAAATTTTGCTATACGTACAAAAACTCAGGCAAGCTTTTATGAAAAAGGGATTAGATATAGATATCAAATAAAACAGAATGCGCTGAAATGAAGTTATGGTAGACTTTCATGTTTTAACCAATGGGATGGACGATTTACTTAAACAATATCACAATTTTCATTGTGAAACATGCACCTTTCTGCATTCGTCCTCATGTGGGTACTTCTGGCAACTGAAGAACCACAATTACTGAATTTGATCGATTCACTTGGACAAAGAAAGAGAAGAAAGAAGAAGAAAGAGCTGAATGAGCAATGAAATGAGCCTTTCAGGAGCATTTTCGTTTTGAACGCTCTAAAGGTGCCGGCTCAGAAAGTCGGAGAAAAGATGATTGGGCACTTCATTCATTTACTGCATGTGCATGTGAGACAAATATCACCTATTTTCTTTTCGAGGTTGGGGCCGAACTACTGTAATCGAGTTTACCGATGTACACTTGCATTACACAGTCCGTAATAATAATAATAATAATAATAATAATAATAATAATAATAATAATAATAATAATAATAATAATAATAATAATAATAATAATAATAAATTTTCTTGGAAAATTTGAAAATTCCACACAATTAGAAGAGAAAGTTTGTACTGAAGCAAGTAAAGAATACCTACGACGAGTGTCCGTTATTTGGACAAGCAACATCTCAATACCAAGGAAAATCAAAGCAACCAGTACATTTGCATTACCAGTACTACAGTACCACATGTGGACAGGCGAATGGACAATAAATAATCTAAAAGAACTTGACAGACGTACCAGAGAAATCATCAAAAACAATGGAGGCATGCACAAAAGTGAGTCAACAAAACTGCTCTACCTTCCCGAGGAATTAGGAGGAAGTGGCTTGAAAAATGTAGAAGACACATTTAAAACAACAACGATTAAAATGGCAAATTACCTGAACAATTCTGAAGACAAAAGAATTCAATTAGCAAGAACAATTGAGATGAACAAGATCGATAAAGGAAGAAAATCTATTTTCAAACAAGCAATGAAATACGCAGAAGAATACAACATACAATGCAGATTTAATGCAACAGGAACTGAGTTAATCACTCACGACAGTAAAACCACTCATACCAAGACAGCAAGCCCACAAGCAATAAAAGATCTATTACGCTCGAGTGTTAACAGGAAGTACCTCGAAGAATTTCAAAGCCAACAGTGGCTAGGAGCACTGACAACTAAACAACTCAACGACCCGGAAATGTCAAAAAGAGCCAATGACGTTCACAAAACATGGAAGAACATACCCGACGTAGTACATAGTGTGAATAAGAGCATAAGACAACAGCTCCTGCCAACGAAGGCATACCAGCAAAGCAAATTACAAATGCACGTTACTGACAGCAAATGTCGCATGTGTCATACAGCTATTGAATCTACAACACATGTGCTCTGTGCTTGCCCAAGAATTGCACAGACCTTGTACAAAGCCAGACACGACAGGATGCTTAGACCTATCTACCATTACCTCCTATACAGATACGACTTCCAAGAAAGCGATCATTCCAAGCCTTGGTATCAACAAAGTATTCCAGAATCAATCGTAGAGAACGAGAAAGCCAAGATAATTTGGGACCTGCCCTTTCACCTTGATAAAGCCCCTGAAAATGGAGCCAATAGAATCGACATGGCTGTACTAGACAAAGGAAACAAAACATGGATCTTGGTAGAAGGAACCATATGCAGCGTTGGAAGCATCGAAGAAAGAACAAGATACAAGCAAGAAAAATACACAGAACTAAGAGCAGGCATAAAGAACATCTACAGAGACTGTACAGTTACCCAAAAGAACGTTGTATTTGATTTTCTCGGAGGTTATCACCATCTATTAGAGAAAGAAATGAACTCTGTGACAACGAATAGCCAAGAAACAGACTATCTCCTTAAGAAATCACAAAAATGGATCCTTTCCCAAAACGCAGAAATTACAAAAAAATTCTATGAGTTCACAAAATAGCAAATTAAAAAAAAAGTGATGTTTAGCATATAAGAAAAAAATACAACAAAGCACAGGTGCATTCCCGCTTTGTTGCATGTAATTAGATTTGAATTGAAAACAAAATAAAGATGCCATAATAATAATAATAATAATAATAATAACTTTATTAAAGTCTCTAATCTTATAGCCGGGCACAAGTGCCCTACTAATCGGGGAGACAAAATAATAGGAAAAATAATATCATAACAAAAAATTAATTCATTAAAATAGTAATATTAAAATAAATATTAAATAATATTAAAAATAATATTAAAATAGTAATGTTAAAATGATAATATATATATATATATACACCTACATGTTCTATTTAAAGTTGCAATAGGATACTTTTGTCATTTTGTTCAAAATATAACAAAACTGTCGATCAGGCCGCCTGATCGACAATTTTATTATATTTTAAACAAAATGACAAGGGGCTCTTCATCTTATCCATTTATAATTTATAAAAAATATGCTTCCGTTGTTATCGGGATGATATATGACTATATAAAATATAATTTATGACTATATAGACAACATTTGACGGTTTTTGATGTAACGATACAACGGTCGACCGATGATGAATCATTTTAAAATGGAATAAATCTAAATAAAAATACGTCTTTCATTAAACGTTCCTGAGCGATAAATATAACACGAGTAAAAACTTTGGCACAAAGAGTTCCACAAACAACTTATACCCGTCCAAATTGAAATACTTTGGACATCCGTCCCCAGTGTTTTGAGCAGTTCTGTCGAAAGCTGCATAAATCAGATAAATCAGAGAGGAGACAGGCGCGTCAAAACAGAAGTAAAATGAGTAAAAACTGAACAAAAAATTGAGATAACCTTGTGACTGGCAACAACCTCGTTGTATGTTTTATATGTACGGCGAAACATATCATATGTTTACAGTGTAGCAATTGATGCTCTCGAAAGCGAGAAGGAGACTTAATCTCAATATTAGTAGCACAATATCAATTGAACATCTTTCTATTGTTAAGTTTTGGTCAGCTTTAAAGAAAGTTCAACTTCAAGAGTCTGGAGAAAACATCCTTTCAATTAACAAGAAACGCCCGATATATCACGATATCTTCGCCAGGAACGCCCAGCAGAATATCGCACAGAGATTCGCACAGAGAATCAATACAGACGAAATTTGACGTGATCCCTTTGACAGACTGAATAGTCAAATCGACCAATTAATATATAATAAAACAGGAAATTTGAATGTTTATTCGAAAAATTACACTGTTTATTTCATTTTGACGTCAAGAAAAGGCCACCAAGACCTGGCCGATATTCCCACTTATTTAGGTTTTGGTCCAACTTTGCGTTTTTAAACTTCAAGATTTTTGATTTTTATCAATGGGTATTTTTGACCATTAAATTGGTATTTAATTACACTGCAACTGCTAGTGACTTATTCACTTACAACAGAAAGACAAAGGGCTGAATGATAAATAAATATATCACATTTGCCAACCAGAAAACATTAAAGGGAGCTACTGGAAAGAGACAGGAAAGCAAAACAGTTACTTTACAGAAATTCTTCTTTCAGATAATCTTTCTTTGTTAATAAGATTTTGTTTTTGGTAGCATCGCTTAATATTCTAACAATCTCATAATATGTTACTGAATCATATCCCGATAATTAACACTCGCCCTCTGAGAAGATCAATTAAACCCTGACCTGCAGGACGTCTTTGTTAACCACTCTCTTTTGACTAAACCGGAGAAAACAAGAAAAAAGATATTCCGTTTCCAAGCTCTAGTCACGCCGGACTAAATTTCCGTTTTGAAAGAGAAACTCCATGGAAGCTAGAAACCGCCGCCAACTTATCAAAGTCAAACCAAGGACGTACCACTTATTTACTTAAAGGTAAGGAGATATTTGGACAGTTTTGTCTGGCTTCTAATTTGCCTTTAATCAGTACGCCTTGCTTTCGTTTTATATACACTAGGAGCAGTAGGAGGTATTTAAGAAGCACGTAATTAAACATTAGTTTGCGATCTAAACATACCCTTTTTTTCTCTTCTGTCTAAGATTGTCCTTTTTTGTCTTTTCAAGTGATATATTCTACGGGAAGTTATACACCGGGGGCCGGTTGTACGAAGGTTGGATAAAGTTATCCACCGGATAAGAGTTAGATTTTGTGTAGATTTTATCCGCGGGATAAGGATTTATCCACTGCATGGATAGCGCTATTCACCCTTCGTACAACCGGCTCCAGGAGATTATTTTTTCCATAAGACAATAGTAATAATGAGTCAGAGCTATACAATAGCATTGTCACTACAATACTACAATACGTGAATATAATATATTTTCCCCAAACAGGCCTATTCCGGGCCCTAAAATCGCCCCAAATCGCCCTAAATCGCCTTAAGTTTTGACCATTTTGGGGGATAATTTTGCTTAAATCGCTTAAAATCGCCTACGATCGCCCAAAAGTAGGCCTCCAAACGCCATCAATATTTTGTGGTATTGCCATCTCAAAATCGCAATTAGTTTTGTATCGCGGTTCTGAACTGAAGATTCTTTGACAAAAATCAGGAGAAACTCATCCGCTTTCGGTGATAACAAAATTCTTTTTAAAAAAGCTCGCGTTCTTACATAATGATCATGCCATCAAGTGCGCGCTCAAAACTCTTCAGTCTTAAGAATTTTCAAAACTCCTCATTTTCTCTAACGTTCGTAATAAATATTACTTAATATTACTTATTACTTAGCTTTTCAATTAAGAGCCAAATGAGTGACAAATTGTTTTGACTGAAAAACGTCAATTTGCGGTTTTCAAAATTCAAACATAAACAACTCATGCAACGGACGCGTACTGCCGAATATAGACAGCTACTTATAGGATAAGGAAAGTAGCCGTTTTATCGGAATTTTTTTCAAGCATTATTGTTAGATTTAATTTTCCGTTGATTTGAATGGGATCTAGCGCAAGAAATATCAGTAAAAATAATTTATTATCTCTGCCTATAGTTGACTCTATTTCCTTAAAAGCAAAATCTTCACACAAATGAATCAAATCTATAAATCACTTTCCACTGATAGCCAAAGACAGTTAGCACAAAAAAGTCAATGGTTATAGACGTTGGTGTGGGTTACGCTACTCCAGACTCTAATTTCATAGACTGAATTTAAACTGACATCATTCTGAGATATATGAATGCGGTACATAGAACTTGCGTGAGTATGGTCGAACTAGTCAATGGATATCTAGTGGGTATGCACGACAATGTAAAGAAGAATCGAAGGCGGGACAACCAAAGACTGAGAATCTTAAATCTGTTCAACCACGTATATTAAATTTTCAATTATATTATTCTAAAATGTTATTTTGTTAAGAACAACTGAAGACTTCCTGTTATTAAAGTGGGAAGTCTTCACGACCTGCAGGACGTCTTTGTGACTATTGTGTTGAAGTGTTAAATTTTGACCTAACATGTGAAAACGGGAAAAATGTTTTTTTCCTCCTCCAAGTTCTTACTAAACTAGTTGTTTGGTTGTTTTAGCTCATTTGTCGTTCGTACAACCTTGAGACAGGAACTCCTCAGAAAACTACTCATCACAATTCAAGAACTTGACTAAAAGGTAAGTAAATACATAGATGAGTGCTTTTAGGTATAATTGTATGGTAGCTAGATTATCAAAAGTTATCAGTTGTCGTTCTCCATATCAGCTCCATGCTGAATTAGGGAACAACCGAGCGGAAGTGAAATAATATTGTTTTACCTTTTCTTTGATATGAAAATATCCATGTTGTGTCTAAATAAAGTTTTTCTTGTTTTTATTACTGGGCAATATTAATCGGTTATTACGATTTGATTGAACGATCTGATGTAGAAAATTTGATCTTGAAGAGAACCTTTCATCTAGCGACTGATTCTAGTAACCTGCATTATTCATGTTTGCATTCAAGTTCTTTCCAATTCCATGTGATCTTATCTATTCTTGTAAATTCTTCACAGAGAAAATGAAGTCCTACACGATGGTGTTGCTGTTGTGTGTGGTCGTGTTCGTTGTTTTACCATCCAGTATCAAGTCAGCGTCCAATCAATCACTTGCAAAACATGTAAACATTGACTTTTACTTAAACACTGGACTTTATTCAATATCACCATTCTATTTTTCCGAATTAATATTGCGTCTATTTATAAACATTACAACTGTAGCATGTAGAAGTTAAAACGCAGTCGTATTGAAAAATTGATATCGATCAATTTTTTTTTTTCTCAGTCGGGCTTTGCCTGTTTGGCGGGTCGTCCTGGTATACCCGGTCTCCACGGAAAACCCGGTGCTCCTGGACGAGATGGTCGAGATGGACGTGAAGGAATTCAAGGCAAACGAGGTCCAAGAGGATTCCAAGGATCTCCAGGACCACAAGGATCTCCTGGTAAAACCGGTAAACCCGGTCCTCGGGGACCCCAGGGTGCCAAAGGAGAAGTCGGACCCAAAGGACCGAGAGGACTTTCATCACATTCAAACTGGAAGGAATGTTCGTGGAAAGTCATCGATGACAGCAGGGATAACGGGCTTATAAAAGTGTGTAATTATAGTTTCATGCACTGATAAAAAAGATAGTCATATTATGTATGTGTAGAATTATGATTTGCCCGTTCTTACTGTTGAAATCCATGGCGCTACAGGGATACGGTTCCGCAAAAAGGAGGAACGAAAGACCATTTCATTTGAATATACTTAATATTCAGCTTGATAAATATTCCCTTAATTTATTTCATCCCTTTTTCAGGAATGTGTTTTCGAGAAGAAATTCAGCCACACAATCCTCCATGTCTACTGGAACGGAGTTTTCAGGATCTATGCATGTAACGTTTGCTGTAAACGATGGTTCTTTACTTTCAATGGTGCTGAGTGCAAGTCCCCAAGAGCCATTGACGGTGCGCTGTACATGTGGAAAGGAATGAACCAGAATATCCACCGCGTCCGCCATATTGAAGGTCACTGTGACAAGATCCACAAAGGTCAGGTGCGTGTTGGTTTCAACGTAGGAAACTGTCCAGGGTACGGCAATGCTGACGCCGAGACTGGAGACTTTGCCACAAGCCGTCTATTCATAGAAGAGGTGCCCAGGCCCCAGCCGTGACATCCTGCCAATGCATCACCAGCACATGCTTTATCATGATTTATCTCGAGTAGTTTTCCAGTGACCTTTAATCATTAGTCACTTGGTCTGATTATCACTACAATAATAATAGCTTACAAAATGATTGGATAAGTTTAATAATGATTGAAGGGCGCTGGAAAACTGCCCTGGATAAATCAACTGATGTAACTGAGGATTTAGAATAAGTTAATGTCTTGATGCTGTAGTAAGGTGATGGGATGAATTAAAAAAATGACTGATTGAAATGAACTTGTTGTGTTAATGAACTTTATCAAAACATTGAAGAGAATAACAAACCAACATCATGACGAGTACTAAAGGATAGACCATGATACTAATAACAAAACACTGCTAAAAAGAATTAGTTGCATGTAGCAAATGATATTATAATGCTGCATTTCAAATCTTTTCAGACACCATCTCTAGTCAATACTGAGGTGTCATAACGATACGTTATATATTAGCAATGCGCCGACAACTCCGTTGGAAGACTGAGCACAATACACAGGAAGTCCATTTCATTCTTTTATGAGCGGAATAGCGCACGATAAATGCTTTATTGGCGTTGCGCATCACATCGACGGCTGGAGAACAACAATACACAGGGATCCCGGTTCGCACTTGATGACTCCCTTTAGAACGGCATAACAAATGTCTGCGATTCATTTTGCGTGAGTTTGACTTGAGTTGATATCCCTCTTAGCGTTATGAGTTTACCGTGCAGACTGGAGTTACGCAGGATAAATTCTATACTATAGTTTTATTTTCACTTTATGTGACGGTCTGTAAACAAACATTTCACGGTGTTTCATATATTGGTACAGATCGGATGATGAATAATTCTAAAACATAATATATGTAAATAGTAATTATGCCTGCTTGACAATGGAAAGACTTCTAGTCCCATAATTGTTTTATTTTCATAATTTTGATGAACGACGACACTGATTTATTAAAAAATGTTCACCATTTTTTAACACCATTAAACATCAATTTACACTCAGAAAGAAACACCGTGACTAATGGTCCGAGAGTAAAAAGTATACATACAGTCGCTTGAAAAAACGTTGTTGTTGACCTGCTCGGCGACTACGCGATTAGCGCGAACTGGATCATGGGTAAAAACCACTGAAGCACTTATTATTTAGCTCACGCTGTAGAATATAATCATGGAGAATATGTAGCTCAATTTTCATTGTGAATCATGCACTTTTCTGCATTCGTCGTCGTGTGAGTACTTTTTACAAGAACCATTATTGAATTTGATCGATTCGCTCTGACGAGATAGAAGAAGAAAGAGCTGAATGAGTAATGAAATGAGCCTTTCAAGAGCACTTTCGTTTTAAAACGCTCTAATGGCGCTGAAACTCGCGCGGCAACAAAGACTCCGAAAACGGCAAAAACAAGAGATCGTTATCAACAAAAAGACATTATCATAGAATCTTGAAATAAGAAAAGATGATGGGGCGCTACATACATTTACTGTAAATTCGGAAATGGGAGTCTTTCGTGTCAAACTAGAACTCAGAAATGTACAAATACAAGGACTGAAATAACTTTATGACAGGCAATTTAACAGTATTTATTTATGTAATACCATGATCACCTCGGGATCTATTGTTTTTGGAGGGACGTTTAATCGCTAACATCCCTACCTCATGAATAGAAAGAGGGAAAATTAGTTCTAATATTCCCTCATTAATTATGAATGAGGGATGATTAGAACTAATCGTCCCTCATCCATAATTAATGAGGGACGATTAGAACTAATCGTCCCTCATGTTATTCATGAGTGGTTGTCCCTCATTTAACGCAATCATCGGGACGATCGGGACAACTTTGCACGCTGTCCCGAAACTCTGTAACTTTCCAACGCACCGATACCTCTTACCACTGCACACTCTTACGCGTGTGGGATCTATGCATTCTATTTTGCGCATGAGCATAACGACACAAAGAAAGCATTTAGCTTTCGAATTGATTAACAACCTATAAATACTTGTTCATTGTAAATATATAACAAAGAAATCTATTTTCGAAAGTCCCCAGAGAACAGGGTTACGCACAATTGGTAAAAGAATTGTATAATATTTTCAAGTTTTGGATGAACAAACAGCGAAGTATATATTTCGTTTATTTCCTCGGTGATCATGGTATTACAAAGTAATACCATGACTTCTTCGGGATATTAGTGATTAAATGTCCCCTCGGCTTCGGGGACATTTAATCACTAATATCCCTCAGGGTCATGGTATTACTTATAATTTTCATTTGCACAATTAACTGGATCGTGAAACATATTATATAAAGACTAGACGCATGATTGCGTGAACCCAGGCACTCTCAGGCAGAGATGCTAATAATACCGCTGTAAGTGTCGGAATTGCTGTAAGTGTCGGGACCCCTGTGTACTTCAATGTTGATCTGATGGCTTGTAATCATTAAAGAAATGCACAACTGTGTGTTCCTGAGCTTTCAGACAATTATATATCAGATTTAGCGCAGAAATTTCAGTTATTGTGATTGATCGCAGCAAGGCGCGATAAGTTCATGTAAGTTGCATTCGAATGTTCAGTTTTCCTCAGTCTTCACTGAAAGAGGTAAAATCTCTTTAGAAGCCCATATGATATCGTTAAAATTTCAGGTGAATGCGGCTCTGACAATAGTTCAGTTAAATCCACATATACTTATGCACATGATGGTACAGACATTGTGTCAAATATTGATTTTTACCCGGTCTTTTAGCCCGTCTTTTAGCTGCTAGGGAGAGATTGCCGAGATTTCAGTACATCTTTTCCTACACAAATTTTACAAATTTTAATCAGTTTTATAATCACTGCGAACACTGAGCTGTTTGCGATTGTATCAGTTGAAAAAGCAATAGATTTAACTAAAATGTACTTCTACATTTCTAAAACTTGTGTTGTCGTCAGCCCGTTTGTAAACCACTGTGTCTTAAGGGACTGTACGTTTTTAATGAGGGAGGGTGGGCTGGAGTATTTTGGGGGAGGGTCATCAAAAAAATATTCAATGTTTGTGAAGGGTCAAGCCTGTCTTTTTCCATGTAAGGGGGAGGGTCACCTCTTTAGAAACGAGTGGAAATCACATACATTTCTCCGGACTTACTTTGTATATATCTATTTGTACATTCAAACATTAGCCCTTTCAAAACCATTGTACCCAGAAGCTGGAACCGAAATGGCTCCTGTGCACACTAGTAACATATCAGTGGATTTAATTTTCATGTGTTCTAGTGTATGAATGTGCTGAGTAATGTTTGTACAATTAGCTATATTATGGTATGCTGCGACAATTGTCACTACATACTGTTTATTGCATGGCTGTACATCATCCATCATACTTTAATTGTTCCTTATGTGAAATTACTTTTATTTTGTTCCTGCAATTCTTGTACTTCGCTTGCAAAAAAGTCCATTGATGATGATCTCGTACCTTCAAATATAGACCCCCCTCTATCGTTACAACAATATAATTCTTTATGCAGTTCACATGTGGGAAATCTTACTTCACAATGTAGTATTTGTAAACTCAGTAAATGTTTTTGGGCATATTTAGGTATATTACGTGTCCTGTTTTTGTCGTTTGACTTTCATTTATTTCATCAACAGCGGTTGTGCTAAACTTTACTAAGTCCTTCTAAGATTTTCAGCGAAGCGACTCGCACTTTGCAATTGTGCTCATATGCATGGGAAATGCTTTGATAGTCTTAATATCCATATATTAATATGCCAAAAAGTGGCTGTTTTAAACTCCTTCCCAACAACCATTGTGCAAAGCTGCACGTGCTTCGCAATCATAACAGCTCATACATCATTTTATTTTATTAAAAATAAGGATTTCGAATATCGTGCAAAGGTTCAGACAAAAAAATTGTGCAAATGACATTCCTGCAGTACGTCTCCCATCAATTATCTAATGGTCATCCGTCCCTACCTCACGCATTTATTGGGTTTTGTCACCCAGTAAGCCAAATTGTTTTGAGCGGGCGGAAGCTACAGCCTTGTTTCCAGGCTCTCTAATATATGTATATGCAGCATTGTGTTGCAATCTTTGTTTGGTTGATTTGAGTTGGCTAGGGGAGGGTCACCAATTTTTTTCTGTTAATCAATGAAGGGCCATGGATCTTTTTGAAAAAGCAAGGGGGAGGGTCATCACAATGGAGTTAAGTTCTCTTCCTCCATAGAAAAAGCTGCAGCTTTTAATAATTTCTTCGCGTCTACTTTTAAACAGCCTGGTTTATGCTCCGCTGTACCTCCTGTGCATCCTTATACAAATATTCGTCTGACTGACATTAAAATTACTGTGTCTGATGTACTACAAAATCTACTGTCTCTGGACGTCTCAAAGGCTGCCGGACCTGATGGCATTCCTTCCCGTCTTCTCAGAGAATGTGCAGTACAGCTTGCTCCTTCATTAACTGAACTTTACAGTCTCTCGCTATCTACTGGCCAAGTTCCAATTGAATGGAAAACTGCTAATGTGACTCCTGTTCACAAGAAAGACTCTAAGAACTCTATAACTAATTACAGACCTATTTCTTTATTACCCATTATAAGCAAGGTTCTCGAGAAATTTTGTGTACTTAAAAAGATTTTACCTCATTTTGAAACTCTTCTCTCAGATTGTCAGTTTGGTTTCACAAAAGGTAAATCCTGTGTTTCTCAGTTATTGTCAGTCTTTCATGAAGTCGGTTCACTACTTGATAGAAATACTGAAACAGATATTCTATATTTAGATTTCTCTAAGGCGTTTGATTCCATAAATCATTCAAAGTTACTAGTTAAACTGAAGTTATACGGAATATCAGGCCCTCTTTGGGAGTGGTTTAAAGATTACCTTTGTAATCGTAAACAATGTGTAGTTATTGATGGTACAAAATCTAGTTACACGTCAGTTATTTCAGGAGTCCCTCAGGGCAGTATATTAGGGCCGTTTCTTTTTGCTCTGTATGTAAATGATCTTCCGGATGTCACATCGGCGGGTACGTGTACGGTACTTTTCGCGGATGACACCAAATGCTTCCGTGCACAGAGGTCCCAACAAGACCATCTCGCACTTCAATATGATTTGAATGGTCTTGTTTCTTGGAGTCATGATTGGGACCTAAACTTTAACCCTGCTAAATGTGGCGTCTTGAAGATCTCCAGAAAGCGAAATCCGCCTTTTCGTAATTATACTATCGAGTTTGACATCCTCAACGAGGCCAACTCGCAAAGGGACCTAGGAGTTATCATATCAAATGATTTGACATGGCATAACCATGTCATCTCTGTTATTGCCAAGGCCAACAAGGTCTTAGGATTTCTTAGGCGAAATACGCCTACCTCTGTAGGAGTTGATCTGCGTCGTGCTCTGTATCTGTCCCTAGTACGCTCTGTTTTGTGCTATGGGAGTCAGGTTTGGGCTCCTCAGTCCAGCACTCGGGACTTGCTTTTGATTGAACGTATACAGCGCCGTGCGACTAAGTACATCCTTACACCCGGTAAGGCTGGTACTGTAGATCTATCCTACAGAGATAGGTTAATTAAACTAGACATGGTCCCAATTTGTTATTGGTTTGAGTACTTAGATCTCGTATTTTTTTACAAATGTCGTCTCAAACTCTTTAGTCTTGATATCTCCAAATATGTAACTTCTTACGGAAATGCTTGTAGATCAACAAGGAACGCAGTAGCTCATATCAATTACATACCTAATATTACAAAAACGTCAACCTTTAGAGACTCTTACTTTAACCGCATAGTTATCCTTTGGAATTCTCTGTCTTCTGATATCAAGAACTGTACTTCCTTGTCATCTTTCAAAAAGAAACTCCATGCTCACTATAAATCGCTTCTCACTACAGCTTTTGATCCAGATCGAATTAGGACTTTCAAAACAATCTGCTCTAAATGCAGACAAACTAACCCAGAAATTGTTTGCTGTCGATAGGAAATGTTTTTGCTTTTTTGTATTTTTGTATTTTTAATCTATATTGTAATTGTATTGTCTATGTGTAATTGTATCTTGTATGGGGCTTTGCTTGCATGGACTAAGAGTCTTTTCTTTGCCCTGTCAAAGTTATTAAATAAAAAAAATAAAAAAAATTTTGTTTTGGTTGAGATGAAAAACTCCAGCCCGCCCCCCCCCCCCCCCCCCCCCTCATTAAAAACGTACAGTCCCTTAGAAGACGGTCATGACAAATCGTTCAAAGATCAAAAGATCCAAAAAAAAAAAAAAAAGATCGTATACCCAAAAAAATGAGATCGCATACAAAAAGTTATTCTTTAACAATTAAGAACATAATAATTAAAGTAAAAATTTGCTTCACTCAGATCAAAGTACCGAATATTAGTTGAACTGTATGTGTAAACAACGCTGGAGAATTATAAATTCTTTGGCCAAATTTTGGAAGGTCAACTAGCAGCGTTCGTCACACAACGAAGTTCTTATCGGTATTCTGCTTGGCTCACGATCAAGTGTAAATGGACGACGACGCTTACATAGATGGTTATTTAGTTCAGTATTAGATAGCTTTGATATATTATATCGTAGGTTCACTCATAGATAGCTTTCAGTTGATGTAGCATGATTCTCGATGAAAGGTTTACTCATAAATGTTCGCTCATAAATTGATAACTCGTACAGTTCGCGGACGCCCTTCCGAAAAAGCTCGCCATCTTTTAGTGTGGGCCTACCACGAACGCCGTGTGCATATTTTGTATGTGCTTTGAGCGTATTATCGATAGTATTTGTCCTTGCTTTCAGTCGCTGAAGCTTCGTTTTCTCCGCCATTACCAGATAACACACGTAAATGCCCGTAGATAAGCTCGCGCATGCGTGTTAAGGACATGACTGCGATTTTCGACTGAACGCAACAAAAAAAGAAAACGAAGCTGGATTTTCAACCCAGGTCCCCCTACGGGGAGTGCCTGGGTAATAAATTGATTCTCTTAGAAAGCGAAGAGTAGACATTCAATAATATAACTCCAGATTTTAGACTGATGTTATCAATTAGCATTTCTATTTAAATTTGTATACATTTTTATATTTATATTTTGATATTATTATTTATATTTATTTTGTATTTAATACGCAATTTAGCCTTCTGGCTGCAATGTATGTATAGTATAAAGAACGAGAGAGAGTGTTTTGTCGGATATAAAGATCCGAGCCGTAGGAGAGGATCTTTATACCGATAAAACACGATCTCGAGTTCTTTATACGGCTTAAAAAACTCCAACACATATTAAAGTTGTTCTCTAAAAGAAAATCAAAATTATCTTCATTTATCTTGGAGAAAATCGAGGTTAAAGTTGATGTAAATTAGGCCGCGGAATCTTTATCAGATATATAAAGACACTCGTCACGTTTCATTGTGTTTGCCTTATGAATTATTAATGAGTTTTTTAATTTACAATAAAGCATCATCGGCATCATCATCGATCTCAAATAAAAAGACGTTTTTCTTTTGTCACCTAAAATGTTCTCATGAATTATGATTATGTCAAAATATTTCTTTATAAATTGAATATATTCTGACAAAAATGATGCGAGACGTGAGAAAGTTATCTTTGGAATATCCATGGATAAACTAGTCAATCCTCAGTTGTAATGCTCAGATCAGTACTAATTTCAACTGTAGTGTTAAGACTCAAGAGAGACAGACAGACAGACAGACAGAAGAGAGAGAGGGGGGGTGGGGAGGGGAGAGGAGGGAAGAAAAGGAAAATATGAAATGCACGTCGTACGTCTTCATGTGCTTCTTGGGCGGAGGGGAAGGGAGGGAAGGGGAAGCATTAGAATTTCCGGTGATGTTGTTTTCGAGCCGTTTCCTGTTAGGTATGTTGGTAATACCAATTTTTTTATATCGATTTCCGTAATAAACGGCTTTCCGTTTTCCTGGTTTTTGAAAGTTTCCGTTTCGATCGTAATGTTGATCTCACGGTTCCTATCGACATTCTCTTTTAGCTATATTTTGTAATTATAATAAACTGGTGGCTAGTTGTCAGTCAGTCGTTGCTACTAGTCAATGAGGTCAACATCCTAAAACCCAGTGTCGATAGGACGTATCTAGGGCTAGATCTACTGAACTAGACAGGAGTAAGCAACCATAAGGTAGACCATCCCGACAGTGAATACCTGATTCTGCGACACCAAGATTTGAAGCGTTTTTGTATGAAATAGCGTTCAACTTTTTTGGTCTTAATTTTTTGCCCGAAAAAGGGGAAGAAAACAGCAAAATTTTCTGGTTTGAAATGGGGTAAGAGTTTCATCCCATGGACGTGCCGCACACCCCCACCCAAATATGGAGTACCTCCTTCCCCCCTGTGTATGTATATTGTTGAGATGATCTCAACACGCATTAATATTTTCTAGAGTGGATATTTGATTAGTTCTTCCGACCAAACACCTAGAAGATTTCTCGACGTGGTTTATTCAATTAAATTATTAGTCTATTATTATATAACATGTTCATACACGTAAAAAGCTTTTCCTCTTTACCTAGCTAATTGATTTTTATTTGTCGACATTTTTTCTTAGTATCAGGGTCAGTTTTAACATACATTACTCTGTCGTATTTTGGTAACCTTCAGTTATAAAAATGAGACTTGATGGTTCTTCTCCAGGGCATTTTTTCTATTGTCGGTAATTAGTTTTATCATACAATACTGACAACTCAATACGGAAAAACTAAGTCCCACAGCGTAAAAAGACGCATTCTTAATTTTGTCAAAGCAAAGTTATAATTTATATAATTAAGATATTTTTAAAGAGAGCGAAAAGATTTCAGATTAAGAATACTATTGTACGTGGACGTATCCATTTCTACAGAAATCACAGTTTCAACGTACGCATAGAATACTAGGATGTAGTGGTAGTAATGTGTGTGAGAGTACCTGAAAACTAACTGTATAGCAAAGTGCTCGTCCACTATAAACAAAGCATTTATCATTAGACTGCCAGCCATGCTGTTAATTTAAAACTGTTTATTCACCTGCAATAAGACTGCTTGGTGCAACATATTTGAAGTACTACACTTTTGTCTTCTTTACTTACTTGTCAGTCAGATTCAATGATCAAATTCAATATTAGTCAGTTTATTAACCCAACATGTGAGAACAAGAAAAAGGGTTTTTCCTACTCAGATTCATTACTAACCAAAAGAAGTTGTCCCGTAAGGTTGAACAAGCTCACTTCTCGTTGATACTTTCTACAGAGAGGAACTCCAGAGAGAACTGCAAAGAGATCAAATCCGCAAAGTTATCGTCGTACAACTTGACTAAAGAGGTAAGAAAATGTTTGGCCTCAAAATGCATATGGTATTTTAAAAAAATCTAAAGTGAATCAGAGTAACACCCATAGATGATAGAAGACATCAGTTTTGTACAATACAGAGCTCGAGTCTCAGCAATCCTCGGGGATCCCGGCCATTAACCAGTTACAGTGCTCAAAAGCCATCATTTTAATGATATTTTTTATTATTCCATTTAAGTAATCGTCCGAGGCAACTTTCAATTGTTCTGCGCCAATTTCAACTTCTCCACATACGAAAGTCTTGTTATTCAGACTGATAATATTAATCTATGGATAACACATCAGTTTAAATATAAAATGTCCAAAAACCCTGTTTTGAAACCGTTTCGTTTGTACTCAAACATCTTGTCCAATCATAAACGTTCAAAACCATAGCCAAGCTAAGAGATACTTTAATTCCAATTTGCAAAGTAAATTAAAAATTTCCTTGTACTACAAAATACAGGAAACCTTTATGAAGAAGGAATTAGATATTAAATAAAATAGGGGAAATGTGAAAACTTTTGAAGTTATGACAGATTTTGTTGTTGCAACCAATGAAATATGATGACCAAATACACGGTTAATGAGATATCACAATTAACACCGTTCTGCATTCTTCGTCGTTTGGTTGCCTACTTAACTTCTTACCATTATTACTTAAATTAATACACCGATTTCTTTAGTTGCCAAGTCTGTTAGGTACGTAATGCAAACTAAAATGTCGTGGTCTTTAGTTCTCGAGAAAAACTCTGAAGAAAAAATATGAATTTCTCAACCTCTTGCGTTCATGAAAAAAACATATTTTTAAGTATATTTTTTAAATTATGTTTTTCAGTTGTTTCCTGCCTTGTTTATGACAAATAGCTGTCTTGTGTTTCCCGATTTCTGTCGATCTTTTTTTTTCTTCTTCTTTTTAAAAGACAACCTCGTTATTTATGTAGTTATTGTTAGACCTTCATTATATCTGCAAACATTGCTCAATACTTGAACAAAGCATTTGCTTAAGTAATCACCCCTGCTCAAATAACCGCCCCTCCCCCTCCCTCCCCTCTATAGATTTGACCATGGGCATGGCAACAATATTATAATACAAAATAATAATGATGGATGAATTACGGTAAATCAGTCACATGATCATAGGTTGAAATTATGAATTTTAAAATGCAATAAAGACTTGCCGTGATGACCAAACGAACAATTCATTCAAATAATCGCCCCTCTTGAATTATTGTCCCGTTTGCTAAAAAAAGCAACAACATTTGCCTGTAGACATGACTAGTTTGCATACTATTTGATACTGGAATAGAAAAAGTCTTTGCACAAAAACGCATATCTGATTTCCGAATTAATAATGACAATTTTTCCTCATGCATTTTTTTTTTACTATCAATTCATGTAGAAAATGAAGCCCTACACGATGGTGTTGTGTTTGGTCGTGGTTGTTGTTTCACCAATCATCAAGACTGTGTGCAACAAGTCACCTGCAAAGCACGTAAGCTCCATAACTTCACCATATTTTTGCTTCCATTAACACGTTGATTAAAAGCTAGTATAATGTAGAGTGTTGTGAGTACAAACACAAGAAGCGTGAACATTACTTAACTTATTGCGATGTTGAGACGCTACAACCACAAAATATTTTTGGCTAGTTGCATTGTTAAAAAAATGTTTTCTATATTGGGCGGAGTCACGTAGCGACGACCGATTAATATTTCTTTCATTTCATTCTTCTTCTTCTACTACTACTACTTCTTCTTCTTCTTCTTCCCCCCCCCCCCCCCTTTTTTTAATTGTGTACTTTCTATTTCAAATATCAAAAAAATGTAATTGCGGAAAAAGAAATTTTTCAGACCCCCATCTTGGATTTATTGAGGTAGCGCGCTAGCGTGGATAACCCAATAGATTCAAGATGGCGTTCTAAAAATAGTGCCGTTTTCACAGTCATACGAAATCTACTCTACCCCAAAAGTCTCACGGTCACTTACGAGAGTGGTCGCGCCTTCGACAGCTTTTTTATTCAGAGTATGCATATCTAATCAATCATTGTTATGATTTCCCTCTAGTCGTCAGATTGTTCCTGTTTGGCGGGTCGTCCTGGTATACCCGGTCTCCACGGCCAACCCGGCGCTCCTGGTCGAGATGGACGTGAAGGTCCTCAAGGTATACAAGGACCACAAGGACCACAAGGAGTCCAAGGATCTTCAGGAAAACAAGGACCCCCCGGATCGCCTGGTAAAACAGGTGACCCCGGTCCTCAGGGACCCCAAGGTGCAAAAGGAGACGTCGGACCCAAAGGAGACAAGGGAGAGCCTGGACCGAGAGGACCTTCACCTCATTCAAACTGGAAGGAATGTTCGTGGAAAGAATTCAGTGATGACAAGGATAACGGGCTGATAAAAGTGAGTAATTATAGTTCCATGTATACTGATAAAAAGGTTAGGTTTTCTGACTAAGCTATAGACTCTAGCTCCTACGCATTTGTAGATTTATGATTTGACTATTCATATTGTTGAAATGTATGGCGGTACAAGGATATATATGTGGTTCAGCAAATCTGGGGGATAAAATGTCATTTCACTTGACTATGCTTATTAGGCTTCATTTGTATTTTGTATAGATCTCGAGTTCTTTATACGGCTTAAAAAACTAGCTCCAACACATATTAGAGTAGTTCTCTAAAAGAAATTCAAAAATATCTTCATTTATCTTGGAGAAAATCGAGGTTAAAGTTGATGTAAATTAGGCCGAATCTTTATCAGATATAAAGACACTCGTCACGGTGGCGATTTTCATTGTGTTTGCCTTATGAATTATTAATGAGTTTTTTAACTCAGTTTATTGCATCTTTTCTTTCAGGAATGTGTTTTCCAGAAGAACTTCAGCCACACCATCCTCCATGTCTACTGGAACGGAGACTTTAGGATCCATGGATGTAACGCTTGTTGTAAAAGATGGTTCTTTACTTTTAATGGTGCTGAGTGCAAGTCCCCAGGAGCCATTGACGGTGCACTCTACATGCAGACAGGAAAAGGCCAGAATATTCACCGCGTCCGCCATATTGAAGGTCACTGTGACAAGATCCACAAAGGTCACGTGCGTGTTGGTTTCAACGTAGGAAACTGTCCAGGGTTCGGCAATGCTGACGCCTCCACTGGATGGAAGACCAGAAGTCGTCTGTTCGTAGAAGAGGTACCCAGGCCCCAGCCATGAGTGCTTTCCATTCATCACCAACACAAGCTGTAATATTTATCTCGAGTAGTTTTCCAGTGACCTTTAATCATTAGTTACTTGGTCTGATTATCACTACAACAATGATAGCTTACAAAATGATTGGATAAGTTCAGTCGTTTTTATGCTATTATTATTGTAGTGATAATTAAAAGAAGTGAATAATGATTGAAGGGCGCTGGAAAACTGCCCTGGATAAATCAACTGATGTAACTGAGGATTTAGAATAAGTTAATGTCTTGATGCTGTAGTAAGGTGAAGGGATGAATTAAAGAAATGACTGATTGAAATGAACTTGTTGTGTTAATGAACTTTATCAAAACATTGGAGAGAATAACAAACCAACATCATGACGAGTACTAAAGGATAGACCATGATACTAATATCAACAAAACACTGCTAAAAAGAATTAGTTGCATGCAAGAAACAAATGATATTTTTTGCATTTCAAATCTTTTCAGACACCATCTCTAGTCAATACTGAGGTGTCATAACAATACGTTATATATTTGCAATGCGCACTAGTCCGTTGGAAGAAGCACAATTCACAGGAAGCACATTTCACGCCTTCATTTTATGAGCGGAATAGCGCACAATAAATGCTTTATTAGCGTTGCGCATCACACCGACGGCTGGAGAACGACAGTGCACAGGGAGCCCGGTTCGCTCTTAATGACTCACCTTAGAACGACATAACAGATGTATGCGATTCATTTGGCGTGAGCGTGACATGAATTGATATCCCTCTTTATGAGTTTACTATACTGTACCTTTTATTTTCACTTTATGTGACGGTCTGTAAACAAACATTAAACACGGCGTTTAATGTAATAATGGTACAAGATCGGACGATGAATAATTTTCAAACAGAATATATGTAAATAGTAATTATGGTTGCTTACATTGGAATGACTTCTAGTCCTATAACCAAATTGTTCTATTTTTATAATTTTGGGTTGGCGTTTTTGAGAACGACTGCACTGATTTGCTGAAACATCTCAGAACACCTTAAAACATCAATTTACGATACCAATAACACATGAATATTCACCGTGACTAATGGTTTGATTAAGAAGTAGACAACTTTCTATTGTTCTGCGCCAATTTCAACTTCCCCACAAAAAATGTCTTGGTTTTCAGACTAACATATGCTATGGATTGCACATTTTGACTAAATATAATGCGCAAAATCCCTTTTTGAAACAATTTCTTTTGTACTAAAAGATCTTGTCTAGCCATAAGCGCGAAAAACAATAGCCAAGAGACGTACGTTTCCAAATAGAAATTTTGCTATACAAAAAACTCAGGCAATATTTAATTCATGAAAAAGAAATTAGATATTGAATAAAACAGAATGCGCTGAAATGAACTTATGGTATAGATTTTCATGTTTTAACCAATGGAATGGACGGTTTAAACAATATCACAATTTTCATCAGTGTGAAACACGCACCTTTCTGCATTGGTCGTCGTGTGGGTACTTCTGGCAAGAACCATTACTGAATTTAACCGATTAGCTTTGTACGAAAAAAGAGAAGAAAGAAGAAGAAAGAGCTGAATGAGTAATGAAATGAGCCTTTCAGGAGCATTTTCGTTTTGAAGGCTTTAAAGGTGCTCAGAAAGTCGGAGCCAAAAGATGATTGGGCACTTCATCCATTTACTGCGTGTGCATGTAATACGAATATCACCTATATTCTTTTCGAGGTTGGGGCCGAACTACTGTAATCGAGTTTACATGTATACTTGCATTACACAGTCTGTAAGAAAACGTTTGACGGTTTTCGATGTAACGATACCATGGTCGACCGATGATGAATCATTTTCAAATGGAACAATTCTAAATAAAAATACGTCTTTCGGCATTAAACGTCTCTGAGAGATAAATGTAACACGAGTAAAAACTCTTGACAATCGGAGAATTTAGACAACTTGTACCCGCCCAAATTGAAATACTTTGGTCATCCCCAGTGTTTGAGCAGTTCTATCGAAAGCTGCATAAATCAGATAAATCAAAGAGGAGACAGGTGCGTCAAACCACAAGTAAAATGAGTAAATAACTGAACAAAGAATTGAAATAGCCTTGTGACTGGCAATAATCTCGTTGTATGTTTTATAAGTACGGCGAAACATATCGTATGTTTACAATGTAGTAATTGATGCTCTTGAAAGGGAGGAGGAGACTTAATCTCAATGTTATTATATTAATATTATATTAATATAAATAAACAAAAAAAAATAAACAGTTATTTTTCATAAAATAAACATTCAAATCTTTGTTATTATATAATATAATAACAAAGATTTGAATGTTTATTTTATGAAAAATAACTGTTTATTTCGTTTTTGACTTCAAGAAAAGGCCCCCGAGACTGACCGATATTCCCACTTAAATAGGTTTTGGTAAACTTCATGAGTTTTGATTTTTATCAACGGGTAGTTTTTTATCATTAAATTGGTATTTAATTACACTGCAACTGCTAGTGACTTATTCACTTATAATATAAAGACAAAGGGTTGAATGATAAATGAATATATCAAATTTGCCAATCAGAACACATTAAAGGGAGCTACAGGGAAGAGACGTGTAGGAAAGCAAACCTTTACAGAGATTCTGCTTTCAGATAGTCTCCTTAAGTTGACAAGGTGTTCTGGTGACATCGCTTAATATTCTAACAATATCTCATAATATGTTATTGAATCATATCCCGATAATTAACACACACTCTGAGAAGATCAATTAAACCCTGACCTGCAGGACGTCTTTGTTGACCACTCTCTTTTGACTAAACCTGAGAAAACAAGAAAAAAGATATTCCGTCTCCAAATTTCCGCCTTGGAAGAGAAACTCCATGGAAGCTAGAAACCAACTTATAATTACCACAATCAAACCAAGGACGTACCACTTATTAACTTGAAGGTAAGGATACATTTGGACAGTTTTGTCTGGCTTCTAATTTGTCTTTAATCAGTACGTGCGCACGCCTTGTTTTCGTTCTATATACACTGGGAGGTATTTAAGAAGCACGTAATTAAACCTTAGTTTGCGATCTAAACATCATTTCTTGGGGGAAGGGGTGGGGTCGCATCCAGTCATTTGATACCGTGCCTGAGTTCCCCTAAAGTCTCAAGTCAAACTATTTTAATTTCTTTCCTGTCTAAAATAGGGTCTTTTCTTTTTGTCTTTTCAAGAGATATATTCTACGGGAAGTTATATATACCGGAAGTCGTTTTTTCATAACACAATAGTGACAATGAGTCAGAGCTATACAATAGCATTGAATTGTCACTAGCCTTTGTTCCTCATCTTTTAAGTGGACTATAATACGTTGGTATATTTTCCCCAAACACCGTCAATATTTTGTGGTATTGCATCTCAAAATCGCTATTAAATGTTAGTTTTGTATATCTGAAGATTCTTTGACAAAAATCAGGACAAAATCATCTGTTTTCGGTGAAATAACAAAATTCCCTTCAAAAAAACACGCGTTAATTTTTCTTTAGATTTTTGTGTGTTTTTTTCTTCCAAAACTCCTCATTTTCTCTAAAGTTCGTAATAAATATTACTTATAAATATTACTTATTACTTAGTTTTTCAATTAATGGTCAAATGAATGACAACTTGTTTTGGCTGTAAAACGTCAAATTGCGGACGGTCATTTTGAGACGTCAATAATACAAAATTATTGTCGTCGTTTCAAAATAAAAGGAAGTGACAGGAAATCGCGATACTGGACGATGTTTGCGCATGTCATGATAACGAAATATTTTAAATAAAAGTTATTTATAAATCTAGTTCGAATTAAGAAGCACTGTTTAGGTGTGACCGCCTTAAGATTTTCTGAAAAAGATGGCTAAAATGATGGCTGGACAATGAGCTGTATTTAGAACCGTGTCATAGCTGCCAGGTTTTAAGTCTGAAAAGATAAACTGATATATAAACGAAAGCTGCACAAAGACCATACACAAGTAGCCACAAGAACTCTATTTTTAGGGTCTCTGACTAAAACGGTGTTATTTTTCTGTATTTGAAAGGATGAAAAATATCTAAAAAATGACTGATATACTGTTAATTCTTAAATTGCAGGAACGTTGTATTTTGGTCTAAAAATGAAAAGCAATCACCTGCTGGGAGTTACCCCCATGCTACTATAATGAGTTTCTGTGTTGATGGAATTATGAATAAAACCACTCTGCAAATTATAACCGGGAAATGATAGCACATTTGTCATTTTTAGACGAAGCCACACTTTACTCATAGAAAATTAACAAAGATAAAAATCGAAAAAGAAAGAAACGCGTACCAAATTGTTGTTAAACCGCATGACCGTTTGCTGTTCGTCTACCTTTTGCGTGCACTAAACATGTTTAGAATTACAAAGTCTATTTAACGTCCATACGCCGGATCGGCTACTAGCGCACCCGAGTCCCCAAACTGGCAAAGGGATCAGGAATCTTTGATTTGTAGATGTGAACATGAGTACATGGAAAAAGGGTTGAACAAAACGTATAACGGCGATTGTTCCTTTCAGCGGTTTTCAAAATTCAAACATAAACAATTCATGCAACGGGCGTACTGCCGAACATAGACAGTTACTTATAGGATAAGGAAAGTAGCCGCCGTAGTTTTGTCTGGCGGAATCTTATTCAAGCATTGTTAGATTTTCCGTCGATTTGAATGGGATCTAGCGCAAGCAATATCAGTAAAAATAATTTATTATCTCTGCCTATAGTTAACTCTATTTCCTTAAAAGCAAAATCTTGACACAAATGAATCAAATCTATCGATCATTTTCCACTGATAGCCAAAGACAGTTAGCACAAAAAAAGTCAATAGTTATAGACGTTGGTGGGGGTTACGCTACTCCAGACTCTAATTTCATAGACTGATATATATGAATGAGGTACATAGAATCGAACTTGCGTGAGTATGGTCGCACTAGCTAGTCAATGGATATCTAGTGGGTATGCACGACAATGTAAAGAGGAAAGCGGGACAACCAAAGAACGTGAATCTTAAATCTGTTCAACCACGTATATTAAATTTTCAATTATTCTAAAATGTTATTTTTTAAGAACAACTGAAGACTTCCTGTTATTAAAGTGGGAAGTTTTCACGACCTGCAGGACGTCTTTATGACTATTGTGTTGAAGTGTTAAATTTTGACCTAACATGTGAAAACAAGAAAAATGTTTTTTCCTCCTCCAACAGTCCGGTTCATATCCAGTTTTGGAGATATTTTGTAAATTTTTTTTTCCAGAAAATTATGGCAAACATTTCTTTAAAAGCGCGGAAGATAGTAAAACCTTCGAATTAGTGTATAGTGACAACGGTATTTTTATTGCTGAAAGACCCGTAACTTGAACTTGAGCTCGTTAATATGACGTCTTCGAAGCTTTGTCTGACATTGAAAAGACACCACGGGATACCTGCATAATAATAGACTTCACAGCTTGAAAAGTGCTGTGGATATGCATTGCCATTTCAAAGAAATAAGGGAAATTATAGAGACAACTTGATCTTATTTACACACTCCATTTTGTCACGCCAGTCATATCTCCAAAACTGGATATGAACCGGACTGCAGTCCGGTTCATATCCAGTTTTGCTCCAAAACTGGATATGAACCGGACTGCAGTCCGGTTCATATCCAGTTTTGGAGATATTTTGTAAATACTACTTCGGCCAATCAGAGTTGAGGAAATGTGGTTACTATAACAACTGTCAGCTTAAATCATTGACGAACACCACATTTATGATACTCAATTTACAAATTCCATGTTTATGCAGTTACCTTATATTCAATCATATTTTTACAATAACCTCAGTTTTGTAAAACTCTCTACCTTGCCTATCCGGCAAATTAGAATACACATGAGTAAGGAATAAATGTTCTCATGTTAATTTGAACTGTTTTGATTTTGCCGCGGCGATTTCATCGCTGCTGAGAATTAAGTAAATTCTGATAACAAATAAAGGCCAAATTAGGATTGAGATAGTTAAAAACTTTATTCTATCACATCGAGCACTGAATAGGCTTCAAAGGGCTTTCAAAGAGAGCCACACAACGAATAGTTTTAGCAAGTTCAATGAAAATATTTATAGCTAACTTTGAATTCATGACCTTTGGCCGTCAGTCTGTCACGGCAACTCATGACTCTTGCAACAATCGAAAATATCGTTAAAACCTACCCAAAAATTCTTGAGCTGCTCCAAAACTTTATCTTTACGATAGCGATTGTCCAAGAATCCAAAATGAATTGATTTTGGCCATCCAAAGAGATCCAAGGACTCGAGATTTACAAGCACAATTCTAGATCTTGACTGGCAAATAGTTCAGCCGTCCTCAAATTTAAACAAGTCTTGGCCCATTCACTTTTGGGCTGGCACCCAAACAAAACCATCACTGTCTTGTGCAAAAACTCAAATCCTTTCAGAAAATTATGGCAAACATTTCTTTAAAAGCGCGGAAGACAGTAAAACCTTCGAATTAGTGTATAGTGACAACGGTATTTTTATTGCTGAAAGACCCGTAACTTGAACTTGAGCTCGTTAATATGACGTCTTCGAAGCTTTGTCTGACATTGAAAAGACACCACGGGATACCTGCATAATAATAGACTTCACAGCTTGAAAAGTGCTGTGGATATGCATTGCCATTTCAAAGAAATAAGGGAAATTATAGAGACAACTTGATCTTATTTACACACTCCATTTTGTCACGCCAGTCATATCTCCAAAACTGGATATGAACCGGACTGTCCAAGTTCTTACTAAACTAGTTGTTTGGTGGTTTTAGCTCATTTGTCGTTCGTACCGCCTTGAAAGAGGAACTCCTAACAAAACTACTCATCACAATTCAAGAACTTGACTAAAAGGTAAGTTAATACATAGATAAATACTTTTAGGTATCATTGTCAGTGCCAGGTGATCTGAGTGGGCGCGCAAAGCATGATTTTCTAATCTGAAAAAGAATCAATCCCAACATTCTCTGCGCGCTTGGTTTACAATATTTTTGTGATGGCCATTTTGAAAATGTCTCGAGAAAATCAAGAAAATTTTTGGTCAAAAACCGTTTTCTTATCGAAAACGAGTTACGTACAGTGAAGAAGCTGAGAACTCGAATCTTTATGCTGACTAACAGCCGTCCAAGTGGGATGTATCTTGACGTTTCTCTGGTAAAAATGGTTTGAGAAGTTGTCGGTGGCGATAAAATTTGAGTTGGCAGAAACTGAGGGAAGTACTTGTAATCTCTAAAAACATTATTGTTACTTTCGTTAATCAACTTATATTTACGGTATTGCTACCATGTTTGCTTTGTGAAGGCCTTTAGTAACTATAATAAATCTGTTGTGCATATTAATCTTGTCTTGACTTAATTTGACCTAATTTGTTCCTGAAACTGCAGTTTCGATTCTTTTATGGAGATGTTGTGAGCCAATTTTATTCTTGGTTCAATAATTATTACCCCCTTGTTTTTATAATGCATGACCATGACAGAAAGAAAGAAATGAGGAAAATTTAAATTTGAACCAAGGAGAAGATTTAGCCACAACATAAACATTTACTAAAGATTCAGAACTTGGTTGTACATTGGTTTCTAGTTACAATTGACTACTTTCCAGTTATTCCTTCAATTGAAAATTCATTACAAAAATGTCCAGAGCTTTGGGGTCTCTTCCCCTGAAGATGCAGATGGGTCGATGACTGGAAAGCTCAGGGAATTACAGTCTTTGTAACTATGAATTTACATATTTAAAGGAACAATCAAGTCAATTTACAGATGTTCTGCTACACAAGTCTCAAAAATATATGCTGGTTTTTCAAACCTGACCCTGAAAAACTTCACTCAAAGTAATGATGAAATAAACAAAAAGATTTCGGAGAAAACCTGCAATCTTTATACTGATAACAGTTTGCCCACAAGAGCCAATTACTTACATTTACCATCTATAGTGATAATGTATGTTGGTATTCCTAAATGGTCCAAAAGTTGGGGGAGAAAGGGGAGTTAGTGCCTCCTGGCTCCTACGTCCCTGATATAGCCTCCTTTGCAGAGGTTCTAAAGTCATCATGCACTGCTTAGCTTTCCCACATATTGTTCAAAAATCCTTGAAATATAACTTTTAATAAGACCAGGCATGGAAAACACTTTTACCAAACCAAAGACCAACCACATTGTTTGGTATCCTTTTACTAACCTTGCACCTTAGCTAAAGTGGTTCTATTTTTTCTACCAGGATACTGCCCCCCAAAGAAGGCTTAGCCAACAAACAAAATTGAATTACAACCTCTTGGGCATACTTAATATATGAAACTCTATCCAAATGTAAACAAATCCAAGAGTTTATATGAATACCATATTACTTTGAGGGCAAATGAGAGAAGTTTCTTCTCACAGAAAATACACAAAAATGGCTTGATACATGTTCATTGTTTTAAAACAGTTCAATATGGCACTTTACCAAGTTAGGGCACTGCAATAATCTATGTCAATGTAAAACCTGAATTCCATGGTAACATTTTATTTCAGTACTACTTGATATGATCTCTATCTGTAACTTGACAAGTCTAATAAACAGTAATGTTATTGTGGTTATGATTGACAAGGAGTTTGCACTTCAGTTGGCAGAGAGAAAAAAGTACCAATGGATATTGCAAAATACAATGCTGGGCACTTCACCTCACCTTGTGGTGTACAGAATATTCACTACTGATGAATATTACAAAATTGGTTCAAATAAGTATCATTTGCACAGGTTTACAAATTTTCATGACACTGACAAATGGGTATATTCCTGAATATGTTTTATTATAACATCATGTAACGGTAATAATAGGTTAATAACTTAAATAACAAACAAAAAATTCCTAATAAGTTGGATTTTGTTATACCTAGAAGAAACACGAAAGTTAATTTGGGACTCAGTGACCTTGAAAGTTTTTATTTGCAACTCCACAATATCCTTGACTAGCTACATGTATACCGGAAAAATCCATGATCTACAAGAAAGAGTGTCAGAGAAAAAGGCCCAGACATTGCTTAGCTAGCAAACCTGAAGACTGCAGAGGACCTCAGTGCTGATACAGATTTCGTTGATAAATCTTGCGAAGAGTTGAAGAACTCCTTCCGCTTCTCCTTCGAGCCCTTCGAGTTTAGTGTTCATTTTTTAGCCAAAATCCACAGGCATTGATGCAGTAAGGATAAATAAATGTTAATTATTATTTGTTAAACATAGTCTTTAAACAAGGAATCTTTTTATGTGCTAAATACCCAGGAATATAACGATTTCTTCACTTGGTGGTGTCCGCCATTTTGTTTTGCTTTTTCCTCAAATCAAGGATTTGCGCTCGCAAAGGACGCTTGGGATTGATTCTTTTTCGGAAAGCACGATTTGCAATCTGATTGGCTAATCGATTTTCGCCAGATCACCTGGTGGTAGATTATCAAACATTATTGTCGTTCTCCATATCAGCTCCATGCTGAATTAGGGAACTACCGAGCGGAAGTGAAATATAATTGTTTTACCTTTTCTTTGATATGAAAATATCAATGTTGTGTCTAAATAAAGTTTTTCTTGTTTTTATTACTGGGCAACATTAATATATCGGTTATTACGATTTGATTGAACGATTTGTGAACAAATATCTTTTTGATATGCTGATGTAGAAAATTTGATCTTGAAGAGAACCTTTCATCTCATTAGCGACTGATTCTATAACCTGCATTATTCATGTTTGCATTCAAGTTCTTTCCAATTCCATGCGATCTTATATATTCTTCTAAATTCTTCCAGTGACCTTTAATCCTGATTAGTCACTTGGTCGAATTATCACTAACAACAACAATAGCTTACAAATTGATTGGATAAGTTGTGGTTCAGTCGTTTTTATGCTATGATTATGTGCAGTAATACTAAGAAGAAGTAAATAATGATTGAAGGGCGCTGGAAAACTGCCCTGGATAAATCAACTGATGTAACTAAGGATTTAGAATAAGTTAATGTCTTGACGCTGTAGTAAGGTGATGGGATGAATTAAAGAAATGACTGATTGAAATGAACTTGTTGTGTTAATGAACTTTATCAAAACATTGAAGAGAATAACAAACCAACATCATGACGAGTACTAAAGGATAGACCATGATACCGATAACAACAAAACACTGCTAAAAAGAATTAGTTGCATGTAACACATGATATTATGCTGGATTTCAAATCTGTTCAGACACCATCTCTAGTCAATACTGAGGTTTCATAACAATACGTTATTAGCAATGCGCACAACTCCGTTGGAAGACTGAGCACAATACACAGGAAGTCCATTTCATTCTTTTATGAGCGGAATAGCGCACGATGAATGCTTTATTGGCGTTGCGCATCACATCGACGGCTGGAGAACAACAATACACAGGGAGTCCGGTTCACTCTTGATGACTCCCCTTAGAATTAGGATATAACAAATGCATGCAATTCATTTTGCGTGAGCGTGACATGAGTTGATATTGCTCTCAGTTATGAGTTTACCGTGCAGACTGGAGTTACGCAGGATAAATTCTATACTATAGTTTTATTTTCACTTTATGTGACGGTCTGTAAACAAACATTTCACGGTGTTTCATATAACGGTACATGCAGATGGGATATGATGAATAATTCTAAAACAGACTATATGTAAATAGTAATTATTGTTGCTTAACAATGGAAAGACTTCTACTCCCATAATTGTTTTATCTTCATAATTTTGATGAACGACGACACTGATTTGTTAAAAAATGTTCAGAACACCATTAAACATCAATTTACACTCAGAAAGAAACACCTTGACTAATGGTCCGAGAGTAAGAAGTATACAATCGCTTGAAAAAACATGTTGCTGACCTGCTCGGCGACTACGCGACTAGCGCGAACTGGATCATGGGTAAAGACCATTGAAGTACATATTATTTAGCTCACGCTGAAGAATATAATCATGAAGAATATGTACCCAATTTTCATTGTGAAATTAAACATGCACCTTTCTGTATTCGTCGTTGTATTAGTTCTTCTGGCGAGAACCATTACTGAATTTGATCGATTCGCTCTTACAATATAGAAGAAAGAGCTGAATGAGTAGTGAAATGAGCCTTTCAATAGCATTTTCGTTTTAAAATGCTCTAATGGCGCTGAAACTCGGCCACAAAGACACCGAAAACGGCAAAAAACAAGAGATCGATATCAACAAAAAGACATAGTCTTGAAATAAGAAAAGATGATTGGGCGCTACATACAATTACTGTAAATTCGGAAATGGGAGTCTATCGTGTCAAACTAGAACTCAGAAATGTACAAATACAAGGATTGAAATAGCTTTATGCCAGGCAATTTAAAACAGTATTTATGTTTTCATTTACACAATAAACTGGATCTTGAAACATATTATATAACGATAATAAAATTGATTATCTTAGAAAGCGAAGAGTAGACATTCGATCTTAAATAAAAAGGCGTTAATCTTTGTTGTCGCCTAAAATGTTCTAAAATGATATTTTCTCGTTTGAAATGAGGAAAGGGTTTCATCCCATGGACGCGCCGCACACCCAAACCCAATTATGGAGTACCCCCTTCACCTGTTGTATATCATTGTTGAGGTGATCTCAACACGAATTAATATCGTCTAGAGTGGATATATGATTAGTTCTTCCAACCGAACACCTAAAAGATTTCTTGACGTGGTTTATTCAATTAAATTATTAGTCTATTTTTATGCAACATGTTCATACACGTAAAAAGCTTTTCCTCTTTACCTCACTAATTGATTTTTATTTGTCGACATTTTTTTGTTAGTACCAGGGTCAGTTTTAACATAGATCACTCTATCTTATTCTGGTAACCTTCAGTTCTAAAAATGAGACTTGATGGTTCTTCTCCAGGGCATTTTCTCTATTGTAATTAGTTTTATCATAAGATACCGACAACTCAATACGGAAAAAGTAAGTCCCGCGGTGTAAAAAGGCGCATTCTTATTTTTTTCAAAACAAAGTTATAATTTATATAATTAAGTTATTTTTAAAGAGAGCGAAAAGATTTCAGATTAAGAATACTATTGTACGTGGGAGTATCCATTTCTACAGAAATCACAGTTTCAACCGCGTTAGATTTATTTCATTTGCGCGCCAAGCTTTCAGACAGAGTGTCCATCATCAGGTCAAGTGAAAATGTACAACACAAATGACGAAAGTTAGTAACAAGCGGTAACTATGGTCTTTTTTGATGCTTTATTGTAACTTCGTGCTTTAATTCCGCTCACAACAGCGTTTTATAAAAGATGCCTTTGGGTTATTGTGCTCGTATCTCAAAAACACAAATTAATCAGGGTTATTGTGAGCGTATCATAAAAACACAAGGATGGCCAAGCAGTCAGAGCGCCGGTCTGTCACCTCTGTGGTCTTGTGGGTTCGATTTCCAGATGGGACATCACATATGACTTGAGTTTGTAGTTCGTTTTCTCCCTTGCTTCGAGGGGTTTTGCTCCGCGTCCTCCGGCTTTCTTAATTCTATTAGTATTTGGTAAAAACAACTTAGTGAGCTGAGAGTTGTATGCATAAAATATTAGGATTTAGTGGTAGTAATGTGTGTGAGAGTACAGTGGAGTACCTGAAAACTAGCTGTATAGCCAAGTACTCGTCCACTATAAACAAAGCATTTATCATTAGACTACCAGCCATGCTGGTAAAATAGGGGGGAAATGCGCAAACGTTTTAAGTTATGACAGATGTTATGGTTTCAATTTAACCACCAATGAAATAGACGGTTAATGAGATATCACAATTAATTAATACCTTTCTGCATTCTTCGTCCTTTAGTTGCCTTCTTCTTACCATTACTTAATTAAATTCACGAATTCGTTAGTGACCAAGTCTGTTAGATACGTATTGTACGTCGTCATTAGTTCCATTAAAAAGCTCCAAAGAAGATAAGAATCATATATTTCTCAATTTCTCATGTTTATGAAAAATCATGTAATTTTGTATATTTTTGATATCGTTTTAGTTCTTTCCCGCATTTTTCATAACAAACAGCAGTCTCGAGTTTTCCGATTTCTGTCGAGTTTTTCTTTTCAAAAGACAAACTACATTATGGACAAGATCAATGATCCATTGTTAGACCTTCTTTGATGTCTGCCAAAACATTGCTCAAAATACTTGGTCAAAGCATTTGCTTAAATGATTACCCCTGCTCAAATAACCGCCCCTCCACCTCCTCGCTAAAGTTGTGACCATGGAAAAAGTAACAATGTATGATCATGATACAACAATAACTGATTACGGTAAATCAGTCACATGATTTGAAATTATGAAGTTTATACAATAAGTTTTTGTTATGTAATATATAGCCTCGCTCCGTTTCGAAAAAAAGATATTCGCCTGTAGACATGACTAGACAAGTTTGCATACTGTTTGATACTGGAATAGAAAAAAGTCATTGCACAAAAACATATATATGATGTCTGAATTAATGATGACAATTTTTCCTGATGCATGTTTTTTACTATTAATTCATATCATGTAGAAAATGAAACCCTACAAGATGGTGTTGTGTTTGGTCGTGTTTGTTGTTTTACCAATCACCAAGACTGTGTGCAACAAGTCACCTGCAAAACACGTAAGCTTCATAACTTCACTATATTTTTGCTTCCTTTAACATTAATTGATAACGCAGTATAATGTAGAGTCAAATAGTCCATGAAGCAACAGGATAATGACGAGCTTCAAGTATAATACAACATTTTTCATTTTCACACAAGACATGCTACAAACACAAGAAGCGTGAACAATACTAAACTAATTGCAATTTTGAGACGGCACTACTACAAAAAATTGACAGCTCAATAATTGGTTGAAAATATATTCTGTATTGGGCGGAGTCAAGCAGCGACGGAGCCCAATACTTGAATACATATTTTGTGGTTTGTCTTCTCAAAATCGCAATTAGTTTTGTATCACGTTCTAAAGATTTTTTTTGAAGGAAAACTAGGACAAACTCTGCATCCATTCTCGTTGGTTCAAAACAAACTTCTCCTTAAAAAAATATATAAAGGCGGGCGCTCGGACGGAATCATCACATCATCAAGCGCGCAAAGTTTTCCTTCGGTAGATTTTTTCTTGATCTTTTTTCTTCAAAAAACTCCTCAAGTTCTTTTACTTTCGTAATAAATACTATATAAAACGGCAGCTAAATGTTTTCTTTTTCACTTTTTGCTTTGCCACTAATTCCAAAATTCGTGCGCCAATTGATAACCAAAACGTTTGTACGTATTGTGGGCATTGTTCGCGCGAACTTTTACTGTTAGGTTAAGAACTTTTACTGTTTTAGGTTAAGAAGGCGGTACAATTATTTCAAGCTAGGATCAAATTCAAAGAAAACAAGATCTTAATCACATGCATCGATGTTATTTAGCATACGATCTCAACTTGATATTCAAGACGTCCAAATGTGTATACTGCAAATCGATATACTGCGGAGTACAAAGCAAAAACATCTCGCCAGAGTTTAAACTCGGTATATCATTCAACCACTGGCACAAACTACGATTGAAGACTAATTTTGAGAAATCGGCTAGTAAAAGTCAACACGGGTTCAGTAAAACTTACGGAATGGACGCAGGGATAAGTCACTAAGACTCAGTAATATTAAGATAACTGTAAGATCGGCAAACAATTAAAAGTCAACAAAGTTTAAAGAGGTTTACTCGGTACACGCTCATCTTAAATCACAACTTAGTATTGACTAAACTATGGTGGCTTTTGATTAGATTTCGGCAACAACTGAGTTCTACATGCATGAAGTTTAATTGAACTCAAGCGTTTAAAAAGTCCAAACAGTCCAAACAAAACAAACAGCAAAATGAGGTCAGTTTAAATTTCCCGCCATCAATGTGTCAAATCTTTATTCGTGACAGACAGTAATTAAAACAAACTAAATAGAATAAAAGCTTTTCGTGGTATTTAAAGCAAATATTGATAGGCCAGTGGATCAATGAAACAATTCGAACTCTAGACATCTTTTCCGCGTGTCGTCCGTGCATGAGATTTATCCTTTTGCAAAATATCATTTAGGTAACAAACAAAGTTAATAAGGCATATCTTTATGATGTTCAGTTAGTCTGTTGCTCTGTCTGCTTGTAAATTCAAGAATAGATTGATGTGGTTTTAAGTTTTGTTGTTCCAACAAATTAAAGAAACTTCACATTCCACACAAACGTTTTTGTCACCTTTTGCTTAGTCATATTATAGCGCCTGAATTTCAAAAATAATGGTAAAGCAAAAAGGTCATTAAGAATTAAATGAATAACAAATTTGACCGAAGAACTTCGCAGAAAAACCGCATTGTCATATTGAGACTTCCATACTACAAAATATTTTCTAAAAATAAAAGAAAGTGATAGAGAATTGCGATACTTTTCACTTATATTTAGTGACTAACACTATAAATTAAGCATCAGCAGGAGTAATCAGAATTAATAAGCATAATTTAGCACTACCTAATGTCGTTCAAGAATATTAGTACAGATCACAATTCTACATAGAAAGAAAGAAAAAGGAAAATATGCAATTACAATGTGATTAGTTGTATATTAAGACAGCTTAAAAAGAGAAAGAAAAAGACCAGTTACGATACGTTGGTAATTCCCAAAAGTGGTCACGGTTTCTAACGAGAGAGGCCGCCCTTTGACAGCTTTTTTATTCCGGCAGAGTTTGCACATCCAATCAGTCATAAATGTTATGATTTCTCTCTAGTCATCAGATTTTTCCTGTTTGGCGGGTCGTCCTGGTATACCGGGTGTACCCGGAGCTCCTGGACGAGATGGTCGAGATGGACGTGAAGGTCCTCAAGGTATACAAGGACCACAAGGACCACAAGGAGTCCAAGGATCTTCAGGAAAACAAGGACCCCCCGGGTCCCCTGGGAAAACCGGCGACCCCGGTCCTCAGGGACCCCAAGGAGCAAAAGGAGAAGTCGGACCAAAAGGAGACAAGGGAGATCGTGGACCGAGAGGACTTTCATCTCATTCAAACTGGAAGGAATGTTCGTGGAAAAACATCGATGAGGACAAGGATTACGGGCTTATAGAAGTGAGTAATTATAGTTCCATGTACAAGTTTTCTGACTAGTAAGCTAGATACTTTTGAGTTTTTGCAGATTTATGATTTGACTATTCTTATTGTTGAAATGCATGGCGGTACAAGGCTAGGATATATATGTTATTAACCGAAACTGGGGTTAAAGGCCATTTCACTTGACTATGCATGTTAGGCTTCATCTGTATTTTCTCAGTTTATTGCATCTTTTTTTTTCAGGAATGTGTTTTCCAGAAGACCTTCAGCCACACCATCCTCCATGTCTACTGGAACGGAGTTTTTAGGATCCATGGATGTGACAATTGCTGTAAACGTTGGTTCTTTACTTTCAATGGTACTGAGTGCACGTCTCCTGGAGCCATTGACGGTATGCTGTACATGCAGACAGGAAAGAAACAGAATATTCACCGCGTCCGCCACATTGAAGGTCACTGTGACAAGATCCACAAAGGTCACGTGCGTGTTGGTTTCAACGCAGGAAACTGTCCAGGGAAGACGAATTTCGCTGACGCCAACACTGGATGGATGACCACAAGTCGTCTGTTCGTAGAAGAGGTGCCCAGACCCCAGCAATGAGTACGTGCTTTCCATCCATCACCAACACATGCTGTAATATTTATCTCGAGTAGTTTTCCAGTGACCTTTAATCATTAGTTACTTGGTCTGATTATCACTACAATAATGAAAGCTTACAAAATGATTGGAATAAGTTCAGTCGTTTTTATGCTATTATTATTGTAGTGATAATTGGAAGAAGTGAATAATGATTGAAGGGCGCTGGAAAACTGCCCTGGATAAATCAACTGATGTAACTGAGGATTTAGAATAAGTTTGTTTCATTTTTTACTACAGCATCAAGACATTAAGATGTCTTGATGCTGTAGTAAGGTGATGGGATAAATTAAAGAAATGACTGATTGAAATGAACTTGTTGTGTTAATGAACTTTATCAAAACATTGAAGAGCAATGCGCACAACTCCGTTAGAAGAAGCAAAATTCACAGGGTGCCCACTTCACCCTTTTATTTGCGGAATAGCGCACGATAAATGCTTTTTCAGCGTTGCGCATAACACCGACAGTGCAGTGACACGACAGTGCACAGGCAGCCCGGTTCGTTCTTGAGAACTCCCCTTAGAACGACATAAAAATGTATGCGATTCATATATCGCTCTTTATGAGTTCACCATGCAGACTGGAGTTACGCAGAATAAATTGAATACTATACTTTAATCATATGACCCGTATTTCCAGGCTCGCACGTTCTTAAGAAAACATTTGGGAAAAGTCACGTGATTGGAGCCGTACGGGTTGACGTGAGCGGGGCCGTATGGTCCCGTATGGTCCTGCTCGTTTTGACGCGCTATTAATATTTCTATTTGTATAACAGAGTTTTTTTAGCATTTTTTATGACAGGAAAAAAAACATGTCTTATGATGAGTTAGGTCGGGCCGGACGTCAATATGTACATATTATTTTCACTTTATGTGATGTTCTGTAAACAAACATTTCACGGTGTTTCGGATAACGGTACAAGATCGAATGATGAATAATTTTCAAACAGAACATATGTAAATTATAATTATGCCTGCATAACAATGGAAAGCTTATTAATAAGACTTCTAGTCCCACAACAATTGTTTTATTTTTATAGTTTTGATGGACAACGTTTTTGAGAACGGCTGCAGTGATTTGTTGAAAAATCTCAGAACACCATAAAACATCAATTTACGATATTATCCATAACCCAGAAATATACACCGTGACAATATAATCCGAGTGAGAAGTAGTCTATTGCCCTATACGCCTATTTGAACTTCCCCACATAAGAATGTCTTGGCTTTCAGACTTATATATTAACATATATGGATTATATATATTTAAAATGTGCAAAAAAATTGGTTTTGAAACAAAATTCCCTTTGTATTAAAAGATTATGTCGAGACATAAGAGTGCAAAACAAAAGCCAAGAAAAAGAATCAGAATTTAAATAAAACAGAAAAAAATGCGTTAAATTGAAGTTGAATTGGATTGGTAGATTTTCAAGCTTTAACCAACGGCATGGACATGCGTTTTTCTGCATTGGTCATCGTGTGAGTACTTCTTACAAGGAATATCAACGGAATTTGATTCGTTCTGTCAACATAGAAGACGAAAGAGCTAAATGAGTAATGAAATGAGCCTTTCAGGAGCATTTTCGTTTAAAACGCTTTAACGGAGCTCCACTCTGAAACTCGGAGAAAAGACGATTGGGCGCTTCATCCATTTAGTAAATATTCTAGCCTCCTCCGCAGGCAACACTGTTTGCTCAGTGTCGGGTGTTGGGCTTATTGTTTGGTGAAATGCCAGAAGGGATAAGAAGAGTGGGGAGAGAAGGGGGAAAGGCAGTAACTGTGATCGAGTTTACATATTCTCTTGCACTTGCATTATATATACTACAGTTTGTAAGAAACTATTTGACGGTTTTTGATGTAACGATACAACGGTCGACCGATGATGAATCATTTTAAAATGGAATAAATTTAAATAAAAATACGTCTTTCATTAAACGTTCCTGAGCGATAAATGTAACACGAGCAAAAGATCTGGCACCAAGAGCACACCCCAACGAACAAACGCGGAGAATTTAAACAACTTGTACCCGTCCAAATTGAAATGCTTTGGACATCCCCAGTGTTTTAAGCAGTTCTATCGAAAGCTGCATAAATCAGGGAGGAGACAGGTGCGTCAAACCAGAAGTAAAATGAGCAAGTTTTTAACTAAAAGAATTAAAATAGCCTTGTGATCGACTGGCAATAACCTCGTTGTATGTTCTATAAGTACGGCGAAACATATCATATGTTTACAGTGTAGTAATTGATGCTCTTGAAAGCGAGACTGAGGAGACTTAATCTCAATGTTATTAGCACAATATCAATTGAACATCGATCTATTGTTAAGTTTTGGTCAACTTTAAAGTTCAACTTCAAGAGTCTGGAGAAAACATCCTTTCAACAAGAAACGCCTGATATATCACGAAATCTTTGCCAGGAACGCCCAGCAGAATATCGCGCGATTCGCACAAAGAATCAATACAGACGAAATTTGGCGTGATCCCTTTGACAGACTGAATAGTCAAATCGACCAATTAATATATTATATAATGAAACAGGAAATTTGAATGTTTATTTTATGAAAAATAAAACTGCTTATTGCATTTTGACGTCAAGAAAAGGCCACCAAGACCTGGCCGATATTCCCACTTATTTAGGTTTTGGTTCAACTTTGCGTTTTTAAACTTCAATAGTTTTGATTTTTGTCAAAGGGTATTTTTGACCATTAAATATGTATTTAATTACACTGCGATTGCTAGTGACTTATTCACTTACAATAGAAAGACAAAGGGTTGAATGATAAATGAATATATCAAATTTGCCAACACATTAAAAGGAGCTACAGGGAAGAGGCAGGAAAGCAAAACTTTACAGAGATTCTGCTTTCAGATAGTTTTCCTTAGTTAAGCATTGCTTAACATTCTAACAATCTCATAATATGTTAGTGGGAAGATCAATTAAACCCTGATCTGTAGGACGTCTTTGTTAATCACTCTCTTTTGACTAAACCTGAGAAAACAAGAAAAAAGATATTCTGTCTCCAAGCTCTAGTCACGCCGGACTAAATTTCCGTTTTGAAATTAAAGAGAACTCCATGGAAGCTAGAATTAACCGCGGCCAACTTATCAAAGTCAAACCAAGGACGTACCACTTATTTACTTAAAGGTAAGGAGATATTTGGACAGTTTTGTCTGGCTTCTAATTTGTTTTTAATCAGTACGCCTTGCTTTCGTTTTATATACACTAGGAGGTATTTAAGAAGAACGTAATTAAACATTAGTTTGCGATCTATACATACCCTTTTTTCACTTCTGTCTAAGATAGGGTCCTTTTGTCTTTTCAAGGGATATATTCTACGGGGAGTTATACACCGGGGCCGGGCCCGGTTGTATATACGAAGGTTGGATAAAGTTATCCACTGGATAAGAGTTATCCACTGTATAGATTTTGTGTAGTTTTTATCCGCTGGATAAGCATGTTATTCACTGGATAGCGCTATTCACCCTTCGTACAACCGGCTCCAGGAGATTATTTTTTCCATAAGATAATATATAGTAATAATGAGTCAGAGCTATACAATAGCATTGTCACTACAATACGTGAATACAATATATTTTCCCCAAAAAAGGCCTATTCCGGGCCCTAAAATCGCCTAAAATCGCCCTAAATCGGCTTAAGTTTTGACCATTTTTGAGGATAATTTTGCTTAAATCGCTTAAAATCGCCTACAATCGCCCAAAATTACGGCAATTTTTGGACCGGAGTAGGCCTCCAAACGCCATCAATATTTTGTGGTATTGCCATCTCAGAATCGCAATTAGTTTTGTATCGCGGTTCGATCATATCTGAAGATTCTTTGACAAAAATTAGGAAAAACTCATCTGTTTTCGGTGATAACAAAACTCTTTTTAAAAAGCTCGCGTTCTTACATAATAATCATGCCATCAAGTGCGCGCTCAAAACTAGTTAATTTTTCAGTCTTAATTTTTTTCAAAACTCCACATTTTCTCTAACGTTCGTAATAAATATTACTTAATATTACTTAGCTTTTCAATTAAGAGCCAAAAGGAATGACAAATTGTTTTGACTGAAAAACGTCAATTTGCGGTTTTCGAAATTCAAACATAAACAACTCATGCAACGGACGCGTACTGCCGAATATAGACAGTTACTTATAGGATAAGGAAAGAGGCCGTTTTATCGGTAAAAATAATTTATTATCTCTGCTTATAGTTGACTCTATTTCCTAAAAAGCAAAATCTTAACACAAATGAATCAAATCTATAAATCATTTTCCATTGATAGCCAAAGACAGTTAGCACAAAAAAAAAAAAAAAGTCATTGGTTATAGACGTTGGTGGGGGTTACGCTACTCCAGACTCTAATTTCATAGACTGATATATATGAATGAGGTACATAGAATCGAACTTGCGTGAGTATGGTCGCACTAGCTAGTCAATGGATATCTAGTGGGTATGCACGACAATGTAAAGAGGAAAGCGGGACAACCAAAGAACGTGAATCTTAAATCTGTTCAACCACGTATATTAAATTTTCAATTATTCTAAAATGTTATTTTGTTTAGAGCAGCTGAAGACTTCCGGTTATTAAAGTGGGAAATTTTCACGACCTGCAGGACGTCTTTGTGACTGTTGTGTTGAAGTGTTAAATTTTGACCTAACATGTGAAAACAAGAAAAATGTTTTTTCCTCCTCCAAGTTCTTACTAAACTAGTTGTTTGGTTGTTTTAGCTCATTTGTCGTTCGTACAATCTTGAAAGAGGAACTCCTAACAAAACTACTCATCAGAATTCAAGAACTTGACTAAAAGGTAAGTTAATACATAGATAAATACTTTTAGGTATCATTGTATGGTAGATTATCAAACATTATTGTCGTTCTCCATATCAGCTCCATGCTGAATTAGGGAACTACCGAGCGGAAGTGAAATATAATTGTTTTACCTTTTCTTTGATATGAAAATATCAATGTTGTGTCTAAATAAAGTTTTTCTTGTTTTTATTACTGGGCAACATTAATCGGTTATTACGATTTGATTGAACGATTTGTGAACAAATATCTTTTTGATATGCTGATGTAGAAAATTTGATCTTGAAGAGAACCTTTCATCTCATTAGCGACTGATTCTAGTAACCTGCGTTATTCATGTTTGCCGCATTCAAGTTCTTCCAATTCCATGCGATCTTATATATTCTTCTAAATTCTTCACAGAGAAAATGAAGCCCTACACGATAGTGTTGCTGTTGTGTGTGGTCGTGTTTGTTGTTTTACCAACGAGCATCAAGTCAGCGCCCAACAAATCACCTGCAAAACATGTAAACATTGACTTTTATTTAAACGCTGGACTTTTGTTCAAAAGAAGCCTATTTATTTTTCCTTCTACTCCTAATATATATATTTACAGTATTTATAAACATTACAACTGTAGCATAAAGAAGTTAAAACGCAGTCGTATTCAAAAATTAATATCGATCAAATATTATTTTTTTCTCAGTCGGGCTTTGCCTGTTTGGCGGGTCGTCCTGGTATACCCGGTCTCCACGGAAAACCCGGTGCTCCTGGACGAGATGGGCGTGATGGACGTGAAGGTATCCAAGGCAAACGAGGTCCAAGGGGATTCCAAGGATCTCCAGGACCACAAGGATCTCCTGGTAAAACCGGTAAACCCGGTCCTCGGGGACCCCAGGGAGCAAAAGGAGAAGTCGGAACCAAACTGAGACAAGGGAGATCGCGTGGACCGAGAGGGCTTTCACCTCATTCAAACTGGAAGGAATGTTCGTGGAAAAATATCGAAGACGGCAAGGATAATGGTCTTATAAAAGTGTGTAATTATAGTTTCATGTACTGATAAAAAAGATAGTCATATCTGACTAACGCCTTCGGCTCGGATCTTTATCCACCGATATAACACGCTCTCTCGTTCTTTATACATTACGTAGAATTATGATTTGCCTATTCTTATTGCTGAAATGCATGGCGCCAAAGGAATATGTTTAGGGGAACACGGGAATGAAAGTCTATTTCGTTTGAGTATGCTTCTTATTTAGTGTCTTCTGTATTCTCTCAGTTTATTTCATATTTTTTCATTTTTCAGGATTGTGTTTTCCAAAAGAACTTCAGTCATACCATCCTCCATGTCTACTGGAACGGAGTTTTTAGGATCCATGGATGTGACAATTGCTGTAAACGTTGGTTCTTTACTTTCAGTGGTGCAGAGTGCAAGTCCCCTGGAGCCATTGACGGTATGCTGTTCATGTGGCGCGGAAAGACCCAGAATATTCACCGCGTCCGCCATATTGAAGGTCACTGTGACAAGATCCACAAAGGTCACGTGCGTGTTGGTTTCAACGTAGGAAACTGTCCAGGGATGGGCAATGCTGACGCCAAGACTGGATGGATGACCACAAGTCGCCTGTTCGTAGAAGAGGTGTCCAGGCCCCAGCCGTGACTGCTTTCCGTTTGAAAAAAGTTAAAGGTGATTAAAGGTCACTGGAAAATGTCTTGAATAATAAAATAGTTCAGCCTCAATACTTACAATGTTTTGATGCTTACATTGATGTTCATCTTAGGCTAGGTGATAGGGAATAAATAAAAATGACTGCATTCTAAAATTATTCCTTGTTGTTATTATCATTTAGCTTTTCATGTTTACATCAAGTGACACAAAATATGAACTGCATCAGTTTCTGTCTTCCATCCGCCACACCTGACTACCCCCTGGCCGGAGGTTTTGCCGCCAAAAAAGAAAGACACGGAAGGGATAAATACCGAGCTTCGAGGTATTTATCTGCCTTATTATATGATTGAGGAGGTTTTCACACAAAAGCGATTCAAAAAGACAATCACTAATTAGATCATTGTTACCGAATTCCGAGAAGGAAACCTTAAATAATTGTTTTTCAATTCTATTCAGAGAAACACTAACGAACTTCATGATAACACACAAAAGATTTTTTTGTTGAGAAGATTCCATCAGTTAGCTCAGTAGTATAGTGGTTAAAAGCGGGTATAGGAGTGCAGAAAGTCTCGGGTTCGAATCTCTGTCATTTATCAAAGACTTTTTTTCCACCAAAAATCGCTACTTAGTATATTTCTAAGAAAATTTCTAAGTCTTGATGTCCACACATAAATCATCTAAGGAAGTATGGAACGAAATTATAAATTCAAGTGATGTATCTAGATAAATCCCGGGAATTATAAATTCAAGTGATTTATACAGATACATCCCGGAGAAGCTCTATATAAAACCCTTGAATATATAATCATCGTGAATTTCGTGATATAAAGTCCTATGAATAACAAAGAAAACAGACTCAATCATATAATAATGCGTAATACAGTCGAACCGTCCAGCTCGTCAGCGGACACGAAAAAATCCTTATATTTAGCAAACAAGATTTTTAATTAACTCTGGTGGTAGCGCAGCTCTGTACAGTCAGTAAAATAGAAAATCAATAAAGGCAAACATTATGACTCCTCTAAGTAGCACGCATCCCAAACGATTGTGCATGCGCAACATAGAAACTGATAAACAAACTGTAAAATTTTCAAAATTGTTAAATCATTCGTGAAATCCTATATCAGGTATATCTACAGAAATGTACAACTTGGTCTACCTGTGGTTTATCAACAGCGAATCTATGAAAATGCTTGATTTCCCGCTGTTTTTTTTCTTGGGGACGAGCATGAAAAACTCTTAAGGTGTAAACTGTAAGCTAAAAACATTATAGAGCAGACAATGTGCTGTAAGCTCACCAAAGATGAATCTTAAATACAGCTGAACCTCTCTAATACGGACACCGAATGGCCTGAGAAAAGTGTTCGTATTATAGAGGTGTCCTTACTACAGAGGTCAAGCTTATGACGTCATTTCACAGTATCGTACGACAAGAACAGTATTATTTAAAAGTTCATTTTAAGAGTCGAAAAGGTAAAAATCATCTGTTTGCAGATTCTCTTGGTCTACCACTCTATATAAAGCTTGTATTATTGCTTTTTTGTATTTGCTCTTTCACATAATGCATAATTCCAGCTTAGATAATGTTTAAAAGAATTACACACTGTCGGTACTAAAGAGGTAGATTTGAATTTGGATTGCATTTGAATTGTCTTCTCAAGATCGCTCTCGAATCCGATATCAGACCACCTTCTGAAACGAGCCAACTTAGTCAGATCGATCTCAGATCGGTCTAGAAAAATGACGAGCGTTCACCGGCACTGAGATCAATCGCTTCAAGGTGGATCGATCTCAGATCGATCTCAAATCGATCTAAAACTGTAGTGTGAACGAATCCATTGTCATCTTGGATCCAGTTTAGGTGTTCGTTGTCCGTATGACTGTAATATAGAGGTATTTCTAACCAAGAATGTATGGAGAGTTTACCGAGACCTGTGGCTCTGTTCACAATATAGAGGTGTCGTATTATAGAGGTGTCTGTATTATAGAGGTGTCTCTATTATAGAGGTATCCGTATTATAGAGCTGTGTGTATTATAGAGGTGTCCACAATATAGAGGTGTCCGTATTATGAAGGTGTCTGCAGCGAGGAGGTTCCACTGTACTCGGGGAATTTCTTAAAAAATGCACTTAAACAAGTTAACGCTTAGCTTCTTTGTTTACACCGTCATTAACATAGTATACGCGCGAAGTGCGTGACATAGCATGGGTTTACCAGACTGGCGCAGGATACTATCCTGTGTGACTCCATATATTCGCATTATACTAGAGTCTTTAAGCAAACATGTAACCGGTGGTGATTCATATAACGGTCCACGGTCCAAAATGAGTTGAGAAATTTTAAAATAGAATATATTAATCAATTTCTGTCAGGTATTTTGGTAATTTCATTTTTTTACTTCGCAGTTCTGAATACAGTTTCTGTAAGCGACGATACCTTTCCGTTTTTCTGGTTTTTGACAGTTTTCCTGTTTTATGACTCGTAGTGTTGATCAAACGTACGAACCGACAACCTCTTTTAGCTTCATATTTTAGATCCTTAAAAGTGGACACAGTAACCAAGCATAAGGTAAATGTAGTTCCGACAGGAGAACCGATATTCTGTGCAGCGCCAAGGCTTGAAGCGTTTTTATATGTAATAGCGTTAAATATCTGTGGTCTTTCATTTTTGCCCCCAAAAGAGCAATAAAACACTTTTTTAGTTTAAAATGGGGTAAGAGTTTCATCCCATGGACGTGCCGCACACCCCCACCCAAATATGGAGTACCTCCTTCCCCCCTGTGTATGTATATTGTTGAGATGATCTCAACATGCATTAATATCGCCTAGAGTGGATATTTGATTAGTTCTTCCAACCGAACACCTAAAAGATTTCTTGACGTGGTTTATTCAATTAAATTATTAGTCTATTTTTATGCAACATGTTCATACACGTAAAAAGCTTTTCCTCTTTACCTAGCTAATTGATTTTTATTTGTCGGAATTTTTGTTTGTGTCAGGGTCAGTTTTAACATAAATCGCTCTATCTTATTCTAGTAAAGTAAACACCTTTATTCAACTTAAACTCAGGGTAGTCCCTTCAGCACAGACTGATATCAATAGGAGCCCTGAACCTAGTATTGAACCTTCAGGTTCTAAAATGAGACTTGGTGATTCTTTAATAGGACATGTTCTCTTATATAATTTGTTTTATTATACAATACTAAAAAGAGAGTGACATTTTCATATCATCATTTTGAAAAACCAAACCATGGTTTAAAAAAGCGCACTGATTTTTATCAAAGCAAATCTATAATTGATATAGTTAAGATATTTTTAAGGAGAGCGAAAAGATTTCAGATTAAGTATACTATTGTACGTGAGCGTATCCATTTCTACAGAAATCACAGCTGTTTCAACCACGTTAGATTTATTTCATTTGCGCGCCAAGCTTTCAGACAGAGCGTCCATCATCAGGTCAAGTGAAGATGTACAACACGCACGAGGAAAGTTAGTAACAAGCGGTAACTATGGCCCTTTTTGATGCTTTATTGTCACTTCGTGCTAGCCGTTCACAACGGCGTTTCATAAAAGATGCCTTTTCAAATTTATCTGGATTATTATTAACGTATCTTAAAAACACATGCAAGGGTGGCCAAGCGGTCAGAGCGCCGGTCTGTCACCTCTGTGGTCTTGTGGGTTCGACTTCCAGATGGGGCATCATATGTGACTTGAGTTTGTAGTTTGTTCTCTCCCTTGCTTCGAGGGATTTTGTTCCGCGTCCTCCGGCTTTCTTCCATTAGTAAATTGGTAAAAACGCATTAGTGATGAGCTGAGGGCTGTTTGCATGGAATATTAGGATGTAGTGGTAGTAATGCGTGTGAGAGTACAGTGGAGTACCTGAAAACTAGCTGTATAGCGAAGTACTCGTCCACTATAAACAAAGCATTTATCACTAGACTACCAGCCATGCTGTTAATTTGAAACTGTTTATTCACCTGCAATCAGACTGCTTGGTGCAACATATTTGAAGTACTACACTTTTGTCTTCTTTACTTACTTGTCAGTCAGATTCAATGATCAGATTCAATATTAGTCAGTCTATTAACCCAACAAGTGAGAACAAGAAAAAGGGTTTTTCCTATACTCAGATTCATTACTAACCAAAAGAAGTTGTTCCGTAAGGTTGAACAAGCTCACTTCTCGTTGATACTTTCTACAGAGAGGAACTCCAGAGAGAACTGCCCTTGCAGTGATCAAATCCGCAAAGTTATCATCGTACAACTTGACTAAAGAGGTAAGAAAATGTTTGGCCTCAAAGTGCATACTGGTATTTTTTATAAATCTAAAGTGAATCAGAGTATATTTAACACCCATAGATGATAGAAACGTCAGTTTTGTACTAAAAACAGAGTCTCAGCTATCCTTGGGGATCCCGACAACTAACCAGTTAAAGTAGCCTAAAACAATCATTTTTATTTTTTCTCCATTTAAGTAATGGTCCGAGTAAGAGGTAGGCAACTTTCTAAATTGTTCTGCGCCAATTTCAACTTCCCCACATAAGAAAGTCTTGGTTTTCAGACTGATGATATTAAACTATGGATGACACAATTTAAAGATAAAATGTCCAAAAACCTTGTTTTGAAACAAGGTTTCTTTTGTACTCAAACATCTTGTCCAATTATAAACGCGCAAAACCATAGCCAAGCCAAGAGATACTTTTATTCCAATTTGCAAAGAAAATCAAAACTTTTGTTGTACTACAATAACACAGGAAAGCCTTTATGAAAAAGGAATTAGACATTAAATAAAATAGGGGAAAAAAATGTGCAAACGTTTTAAGTTATGACAGATTTTATGGTTTCAACCAATGAAATAGACGGTTAGTAAGATATCACAATTAATACCTTTCTGCATTCTTCCTCCTTTGGTTACCTTCTTCTTACCGTTACTTAAATTCACGAATTCGTTAGTTACCAAGTCTGTTAGATACGTATTGCAAACTAAAGTTTAGTTCCATTAAAAAGCTCCAAAGAAGATAAGAATCATATATTTCTCAATTTCTCATGTTTATGAAAAATCGTGTAATTTTGTATATTTTTGATATCGTTTTAATTGTTTCCCGCCTTATTCATAACAAACAGCAGTCTCGAGTTTTCCGATTTCTGTCGATTTTTTCTTTTCAAAAGACAAACTACGTTATGGACAAGGTCTTTGATGTCTGTCAAAACATTGCTCAAAATACTCGAACAAAGTGTTTGCTTAATTAATCACCCCTGCTCGAATAACCGCCCCTCCCCCTCCCGGCTAAAGTTTTGACCATGGAAAAAAATAACATTATATGATCATGATACAACAATAATAATGATTGATGAATTACGGTAAATTAGTTACATGAGTTGAAATAATGAAGTTTATACAATAAGTTCTTTTTGATGTCATATATAGCCTCGCTCCGTTTCGAAAAAAAGATTTTCGCCTGTAGACATGACTAGTTTGCATAATGTTTGATACTGTAAATTTTTACCAAGAGGCTTGTGAATGCCATTTTAATTAATGTAAATTAGGCACACTTTAATTGGAGCCCAGCTCTGTTGCGTGTCCCTCACCTTTATATATTTTTTATTTTTATTTATTATTTTATTCTTATTTTTATTTGTTGTTTTAATTTGGTGAAACTTTAGTAAATAAATACTGGAATAGAAAAAAGTCATTGCACAAAAAACATATATATACAAAAACATATATCTGAATTAATGACAATTCTTCCTCATGCATGTTTTTTACTATTAATTCATGTAGAAAATGAAGCCCTACACGATGGTGTTGGTGTTGTGTTTGGTCGTGTTTGTTGTTTCACCAATCACCAAGACTGTGTGCAACAAGTCACCTGCAAAACACGTAAGCTCCATAACTTCACTATATTTTTGCTTCCTTTTACATTAGTTGATAACGCAGTATAATGTAGAGTCAAATAGTCCATGAAGCAACAGGATAATGACGAGCTTCAAGTATAATACAACATTTTTCATTTTCACACAAGACATGTTACAAACACAAGAAGCGTGAACAATACTAAACTAATTGCAATTTTGAGACGACACTACTAGAGTGATTGCACTTAATCCGTGAAATTGTACTACCTAAATAATGTCAAATAGCACTATTAAACAATGGAAAACAAAGGACTTTTTGCTATTTAGTACTATTTAGATTTTGTACTTTTTCACGGGTTAAGTGCGATCACTCTACAAAATATTGACGGCTAGTTGGTTGACAATATATTCGATTCTGTATTGGGTAGAGTCGAGCAGCGACGGAGCCCCATACTTGAATACATATTTCCCTAAACGCCGTCAATATTTTGTGGTTTCATAGTCTTCTCAAAATCGCAGTTAGTTTTGTATCGCGTTCTAAAGATTTTTTTTTGAAAGAAAACTAGGATAAACTCATCCGTTTTCGTTGGTTCTAAACAAACTTCTCCTTAAAAAATTAAAGACGGGCGCTCTACGATCTGATGGAATCATTACATCATCAAGCGCGCCAAGTTTTCCTTCAGTATATATATTTTTCAGTTCTTTTTTCTTCAAAAAAACTCCTCAAGTCCTCAGTTTTACGTTCGTAATAAATACTATATAAAACGGCAGCTAAATGTTTTCTTTTTAGATAAATACAATATTCAAATGTCGTATATATAACATTGTTACAGAATTTAGTGTAAAAAGTGCATTGTTAATACAGTTCTAAGCTGACCATGTCGACGAATATTATTCGAGACTGATGGAACTGTAAAATGGTATTCTTTTAGATATGCTGGGCTGTATTTAAACTCACATTCCAAAGGAATGATCGAAGGTCAGCGCTGGTTTCTGGGATTTCGCCGCCATCTTTAAACAGACTCCAAAAATACTGAACAGGATTAGTAGAAACCTATGACATTACTTTAATATTAATATTTTCACTATTTACAACAGCGAAATGTAATTTTGTTAGGTTGTCCAAAAAGGATGCGCTGAGCGGCTCGCGCTTCGCGCTCGCAATATTCCATGTCAACTACATGGTTGAAAAGTGGTACTTTTTTCGGGAAATTTAAAGATGGTACCTACATTACTATTAAGATATAACCGAGCTCTTGACGACTAACTACATCACGTTTCATTCCCCCCCAAAGAAGTTGAAAAAATTCAATTTTGTAAAAAATGGCCATTTTTTTGCCAAGTGGCTCGCACTTTGTGCTCAATGTAGCTATATATAACACTGGCCCAAGAGAAACATCCAAAAACAACTTAGAAACGTACGGTGGTTGAGAACTCCTTTTCTACCGAAATTCGTGCCGACCGGCTCGCGCTTCGCGCTCGCTATAGCTAAATTAAATATTGTATTCTCTCACATCATCTACAAAAAGATCAGGTTATGAGTACGATTTGAACTTTAAAAAACATGCAAGTTTGACTACCATCGAAACGAAGGCTGCGTATTAACATTATTATCATTAACAACCACATTTCTGGTGGAGGGGGGATCGTCAAAAGTACAACCCTCGTTAAAGGGGATCATCAAAATGCTGTAGTGAATTACAGCGGATCAGATGAATTTCACTGAGTCGCAACAAAAATCTTCCACACCCCCCAGGCTCACGAACAAAGGGAGTCACGTGCACGCTAGGACCCTACGGATACGCCCATACATAAAGCATCACGTGTTGCAAATTTACTTTTGTCTTTCGTTCACTATAATGTGACTTGAAATCCCGAGAGCCCCCCCCCCCCCCCCCCCCCCCCCCCCCCCCCCCCCCCCCCCCCCCCCCAATAATTTAGACCTCGCTACGGCCCTGCAAACTAAATAAAATAAAAGCTTTTCGCGGTACTTAAAGCAAATATTTATAGGCCAGTGGATCAATGAAGCAATTCAAACTCTTTTCGCGTGTCGTCCGTGAGATTTATCCTTTTGCACAATATCACTTAGGTTACAAACTCAAGTTAATGAGGCATATGTTTATGATGTGAGTTTGTTCCTCTGTCTGCTTTTGAATTCAAGAATATAGATTGATGTGGTTTTAAGTTTTGTTTCTCCAACAAATTAAAGATACTTCACATTCCACACAAAAGTTCTTGCTACCTTTTGTTTAGTCATTTTATAGCGCCTGAATTTCGAAAATAGAGGTAAAGTAAAAAGATCTATTAAGAATTAAATGACAAATTTGGCCGAAAAACTTCGCTAAAAAAAAAAAAAAAAAAAAATTCGCACGGTCATATTGAGACGTCCATACCACCAAATATATATTGATGCCCAAAATAAGACGTGACGAAAGTGATAGGGAATCGCGATAATACTAAATAGTCTAACTAAAACTATAGATTTAAGCACTAGAAACGGTAATCAGAATTAGCATAATTTAGTTCTACTTATATTAATATCTTTTCACGAATATTAGTACAGATCCGGCATTCTACAGAGAAAGAAAGAAAAATACAATGTGATAAATTCACGGTCACTTCCGAGAGTAGTGGTCCTTTAATTTGACAGCTTTTTTATTCAGAGTATATATATATACATCCAATGATCAGTCATAAAATGTTATGATTTCTCTCTAGTCATCAGATTTTTCCTGTTTGGCGGGTCGTCCTGGTATTCCGGGTCTGCACGGAAAACCCGGAGCTCCTGGACGAGATGGTCGAGATGGACGTGAAGGTCCTCAAGGTATACAAGGACCACAAGGACCACAAGGAGTCCAAGGATCTTCAGGAAAACAAGGACCCCCCGGATCCCCTGGGAAAACTGGTGACAGCGGTCCTCAGGGACCCCAGGGAGCAAAAGGAGAAGTCGGACCCAAAGGAGACAAGGGAGAGCCTGGACCGAGAGGGCTTTCACCTCATTCAAACTGGAAGGAATGTTCGTGGAAAAACATGGATGACGGCAAGGATAACGGTCTTATAAAAGTGTGTAATTATAGTTTCATGTACTAATAAAAAAGATAGTCATATCTGACTAACCTACATACTTTTATGTGTTTGTAGAATTATGATTTGCCTATTCTTATTGTTGAAATGCATGGCGCCAAAGGAATATGTTTAGGGGAACAGGGGAATGACGGCCATTTCGTTTGACTATGCTTCTTATTTAGTGTCTTCTGTATTCCTCAGTTTAATTCATCTTTTTTTCATTTTTCAGGATTGTGTTTTCCAAAAGAACTTCAGCCACACCATCCTCCATGTCTACTGGAACGGAATTTTTAGGATCCATGGATGTGACGGATGCTGTAAACGTTGGTTTTTTACTTTCAATGGTGCTGAGTGCCAGTCCCCTGGAGCCATTGACGGTGCGCTGTACATGCAGACAGGAAAGACCCAGAATATTCACCGCGTCCGCCATATTGAAGGTCACTGTGACAAGATCCACGAAGGTCACGTGCGTGTTGGTTTCAACGTAGGAAACTGTCCAGGGATGGGCAATGCTGACGCCAAGACTGGATCCATAACCACAAGTCGTCTGTTCATAGAAGAGGTGTCCAGGCCCCAGCCGTGACTGCTTTCCATTTGAAACAAAGTTAAACGTGATTAAAGGTCACTGGAAAATGTCTTTAATAGTAAAATAGTTCAGCCTCAATACTTACAATGTTTTGATGCGTACATTGATGTTAATCTTAGGTGATAGGGGATTAATAAAAATGACTGCATTCTAAAATTTTATTCCTTGTTGTTATTATCATTTAGCTTTTCAGTGTTTTCATAGAGGGACAAGAAATATGAGTTGCATCAGTTTCTGGCTTCCATCCACCACATCTGACCCTCCTACCCCCTGGCCGGAGTTTTTGCCGCCAAAAATGAAAGACATTGCGTAATACAGTCGAACCTCCACTAGCGGACACCTTCCGTAAGCAGACACCTCCCAGAAGCGGACAACAACCCTCGGTCCCTTTTCTTAACAAACTTTACATTTTAACCTCTCATTAAACGGACACCTAGCACGTCACGTAAATCTATGAAAATGCTGGATTTCCCGCTATTCTTTAATTTCTCGGGACGATCAGTATGAAAAACTGTGGTGTAAACTGTAAGCTAAAAACATTATAGAAGCAGAAAAGGTGCTGTAAGCTCACCAAAGATGAATCTTAAATACAGCCAAACCTCTCTAATACGGACACCGAATGGCCGGAGAAAAGTGTCCGTATTATAGTGGTGTCCTTACTATAGAGGTCGGACTTATGACGTCATTTTAGAGTATCGCACGACAAGAATTTTGAGTTCTTTTTAAGATTGAAAAGGTAAAAATCATCTGTTTGCAGATTCTCTTGGTCGACCACTAGATATATATCGTACCCGGCGCTTATTAAATTTTTCACGTCTAAAACGGGGCGCTTATTCGGGGGAGGCGCTTATTCGAGGGAGGCGCTTATTCAACGGGAGGAAACGCGTACACAACTGTCAAAGTATGCTTTTCTTTTAATATCAATAATATCAATGTTATACTACTACAACAGTACTGGTATTAGTATGCTATAACGAGGTGCGAGGCGCTTATTCGGGGGAGGTGCTTATTAATTTTTTTTGTCCAAAGAGGGCGCTTATTCGAGGGAGGCGCTTATTCAGCGGAAGGAAACGCGTACACAACTGTCAAAGCATGCTTTTCTTTTAATATCAACTAGACGCACAATGGTGCGTTTACTCGTGCCCAGGTACAATTGAACCTGGCGTGGTATGCAGTGCATCATAAAACATAACTGACCTAATTATCCAATCACATCATTAGATGTTGCAGACCTCTGAGGAAAAGGACGTCTGTGAATTTTTTTAGATGCACTTTAGTTTTTGAAAGTCTTATTATTTCTCCATTTTTTGAAGACTGCAGAAAATGAGCTTGGGATACCTGTGGTCTTACATTACCCAGATGCAAATATTGCATTCACACGGGCTATGGGACATGTGGGAGAGGCACCCGTAACTGCTGTTTATACAAAGGCGAGCTGTCCATGGCAACCAGCAGCTCTTTTGCTTTGATTTGAACAACTTGTGTTCATTGACAACATAAACAGGTTGCCAGTTTAATTCATTTGTGTTACAGAATAGAAATGTTTTAACACTAGCTCCCTGGAATTTCTTTATACAATATCTTTTAAAACTAAACCACATGTTCTTGACTGACCCAACTGTTTATACACAAGCAGCAAGCAGCACCAGAACACTTTGAACTATAGACACAAAATGTTGCGTTCACTCGGGCTACCAGCAAAGGAGCTTCTTTGCTGGTAACCTAAGTAAATGCAACACCTTGGATTGGTAAGCTGTCATCAAAAGTTTTGTTAGTACACTTTGAGCCAAAACAGAGCAGACAACTGCTCCTGAGATATTTATCGATGAGATCAAAAATCCTTTAGTTGCTTGTTTGCCTATTGAAGTTGTAATATTTTAAAATAACAATACAATCTAAGTGATTTTCCTTTGGTGTGAAAGAAAATGACTATTTAGTTTGTATTAGTTGTTTTTGAAAAGACCAAAAGAGTCAGAGAGTTTATTACTAATTATTAGTTAGCCTAATTCTTTCACGGTGAAGGAAAACCACTGTATTGCCTAAGCACGAATTGGGGAACAATATTCTAATATTCTATGCATACAAATCTCAGCTCACTAGTTTTTTTTGTTTTTGTTTTTGTTTTTTTTCCTGAGGTGGGAAAACTGCATGATGCAGAGAATAGCACTCAAAGCAAGGCAGAAAACAAACCAACCATCATTTACGGTTTTTCATCAAGTGATTAATTATTGCATCAAACTTCATTTTATACATCTTCTTCATTAAAGACATGATATCATGACCTCGCTAATAAATAAGATCCCCCTTGCTGAATACCGGTTGTGTGGTTGTCTTGTGTAAATAATTTGTATAGTAATACAGTTGGGATTTGATGAGCACAATAAACAAATAAAGGCACTCATAATAGCACATGTGGCTTTAGCTTAGAATATCAAAATGAAATAAAAGGCATAAATATTATGTTCTGCAAAATTCTGCAGGGTACTAGAAGTACAACTAAATGACTTGATGTGGGCTTCCTGTGGTTGATATCAAAATATTTCAGAAAATGAACGCTCTTGACTGCAAAAGTAATTTAAGCTTAATTCCAGAACAGATAAGGTTTTAAATCCTTCATATTTTTCTTTTTAAAGTACCAAATACAAATATCTTGACCTCATCCGTTTCAAAGAGTAAAATCAAACGTGAGAATAACTCAAAGTCAGCTGCCAGTTTACTGGGTTTCATCAACATTATGAAAATGACAGTCTTAAATTTCAAAAGTCATCCCTATCCCCTATGATAGAGGAGATAAATAACTAAGTCTTAAATGCAGCTTAGTCACGTTTTGAGTTCGGTACTGAAGCGAAATATTTGGCTGCTTCGCCGGCAAGCTAAATTTACATTCAGAACTCATGGAAGTATCGGCCTCGATTCCTAAATTTCAAATGAAGAGGCTTAAATTTTACCTTGATTGAGACTCACGTGAAGCTGCTACAACGCAATTACTGTATTTATAGTGGAGTTTAGGTTATTAAATGTCCGTGACTCGTGAAAAATCCTGTACTGTTTTGGTACTAAACTTGCTGGAACGTGCGCTGCCTCGTTTTCGTGCTTGCCTCGTTTTCATGGCAGATTCTCGACGACGACGAAAGATAGATAGACTAGTAATAATATCAATGTTATACTACTACAACAGTACTGGTATTAGTATGCTATAACGAGGTGCGAGGCGCTTATTCGGGGGAGGTGCTTATTAATATTTTTTGGCCAAAGAGGCCGCTTATTCGGGAGAGGCGCTTATTCGGGGGAGGCGTTTATTCGAGTAAATACGGTAAAGCTTGCATTATTGCTTTCTTGTATTTGGTTTTCACATTTAATACATAATTCCAGCTTAAATGCTTAAACGAATTACACACTATCCGTACTAAAGAGATAGATTTGTATGGATATTGTCATCGTATTTGGATCGCAATTGTCTTGGATCGTGCTCGAACCGATCTCACACCATGCACCTTCTGAAGCGAGCCAATTTAGATCGATCTCAGATCGATCTAGAAAAATGACGCGCGTTTACACTGAGATCGATCACTTCAAACTGTAGTGTGAACGGCACCATTGTCATCTTGGATCCAGATTAGGTGTTCGTCGTCCGTATGTCTATAATATAGAGGTATTTCTAACAAAGAATGTATTGAGAGTTTACCGAGACCAGAGGCTCTGTCCACAATATAGGTGTCTGTATTATAGAGCTGTGTGTATTATAGAGGTGTCCACAATATATAGGTGTCCATATTGTAGAGGTGTCTGTACCGAGGAGGTTCCACTATACTTGGGGAATCTTAAAAAATGCACTTAAACAAGTTAACGCTTCGCTTCTTTGTTTACACTAGCCTGCGTAGCGGCTCTTTGGGGGAAGAGGAAGGGGAGGGGAGGGGAGGGGGAAGGAGGGAAAGGGGAAGGGGAGGGGGACTGGGGAGGAGAGGAGGGAAAGGAGAGCCTGCAGCCAAACCCCTGGTTTTTCCGTTACTCGCGGGCACGAGCGCCCGCGTATTTCTATTGGTCGAAATCGATAGCGTTGAAAGGTTGATATGTTTGATGGAAGTCAGAGTTCAAGATAGCGGAGTTGACGGCGGAGGAGAATATGAAGCTTTTAAATTTCGATCTTAAACAAGAACAAGAACATGCTGTGAAGTCTCTCTTGGCTGGCAAAGACGTCCTTGTGATTTTACCTACAGGTTTCGGAAAAAGCAGGATTTATCAAGCCTTCGCACAGATTAAGGAAAGTGCTGTTGTCGTGGTCATTGCTCCTTTGACGAGCATCATTAATGACCAAATTTCACATCTGAATAATTTGGGGATATCTAGTGTCGAACGTTCTGCTTTAAAAGCTGATGAAATCAAGGATTGTAAATTTCAAATCCTCTATAGCTCTGCTGAGTTAAAGAAGAACACCAGTGAACTTCACAAGCGACAGTACCGTGCATTGTTGTTGACGAGACTCACACCGTTGAAACAGGCGGTGGTCAGGCAAAAGGTAGCGAACTGTAATCTTTTACTATAGCGTTTACTGTTAACTTACATATAAATCTACGTTAAAAACTTATGTTTTCTATGTGTATTTTATCCGTAGGTCGAGAGGTCAGCCCTTTGCATTCCTTTCTCTCAGACGGCTTGAAAAGATTCTCCGAAGAACCGTTCTTGAAATCCTTAAATTTAGTTTGCAAATTCGACAAAAATCATTTACACTCTCAGATCTTGGTTTTGGTCCTCTAGCTGCAGGCTTTTAGGGGTTGAAAGCATTAATAAACTAAAGCATTACACAAATAACCATAAAAATGTCATAAAACCGTCTAATCAATTATGAATTTGTTTTGGTTCGGCAAAGGTGCCAGAACTACACGTGAGTTTGACAAGTAGTAGCTCATCTTTCACTTCCGGTCATTTCTGATTGGTCAAGGAAATTTGATCCCTCGAGTGGGCAGTAACGGAAAAACCAGGGGTTTGGCTGCAGGCTCTCCTTTCCCTCCTCTCCTCCCCAGTCCCCCTCCCCTTCCCCTTTCCCTCCTTCCCCCTCCCCTCCCCTCCCCTTCCTCTTCCCCCAAAGAGCCGCTACGCAGGCTATGTTTACACCGTCATTAAAGGCTGGTTCACACTAGCGTCGGAATCGGAATCGGAAGCAGAAAACAAAGGAAAAGACAAAAGAGTTAAGTCAAGCGTGTGACATAAGACATCGACATAAGCATCGCAAGAAGCATAAGACCAAGCATAAGCATAATCAAAGACAAAGGAAAGAACAAAAAAAAACACCTTTCTTTTGTATTCTAATCCCTAAATTCTTTGTTGTTTTCTTACGATTCCGATTCCGATTCCGACGCTAGTGTGAACCAGCCTTAACACAGTACGAAGTGCGTGACATAGCATGGGTTTACCAGACTGACGCAGGATACTATCCTGTGTGACTCCATATATTCGCATTTGACTAGAGTCTCTGAGCAAACATGCAACCGGTGGTGTTTCATATAACAGTACACGGTCCAAAGTGGGCTGAGAAATTTTAAAATAGAATAAATTAATCAATTTCTGTCAGGTATTTTGGTAATTTCATTTTTTTACTTCGCAGTTCTGAATACAGTTTCTGTAAGCGATGCCTTTCCGTTTTTCTGGTTTTTGACAGTTTTCCTGTGTTGCGACTCGTAGTGTTGATCAAACGTACCGACCGACACCCTCTTTTAGCTTAATATTTTTAATAAACTGGTTGTTTGTTGTTGGTCCATAATCAGGTCGACATCCTAAAACCCAGTATCAATGGGATGTATCAAGATCTAGATCCACAAAAGTGGACAACAATAACCAACCATAAGGTAAATATAGTCTCGACAGGGGATACTCTGTGCAGCGGCAATATTTGAAGCGTTTTTGTATGAAATATAGCGTTTAACTTTTTTGGTCTTACATTTTTGCCTGAAAAAAGTGCAAGGAAACAATAATTTGTTTTGGTTTAAAATGGGGTAAGGGTTTCAACCTATGCACGTACAGCACACCCCCATCCAAATATGGAGTGCCTCCTACCCTCCTGTGTATGTCAGTATATTGTTTAATGGTTTCAACATGCATCAATATCGTCTAGAGTTGATATTTGATTAGTCCTTCCAACCGAGCACCTAAAAGACTTCTTGACGTGTTTTTTTCAATTAAATTATATTAATCTATTTTTTATGCAACATGTTCATACACGTAAAAAGCTTTTCCTCTTTACCCAACTAATTGATTTTTATTTTTCGGAATTTTTGTTTGTGCCAGGGTTAGTTTTAACATAAATCACTCTATCTTATATTCTAGTAAAGTGAACACCTTTATTCAACTTAAATTTTGTGAAGACCTTCAGAACAGACTGATATCAATAGGAGCCCTGAACCTAGTATTGAACCTTCAGTTTCTAAAATGACACTTGGTGATTCTTTAATAGCACATGTTCTTTTATATAATTGGTTTTATTATACAATACTAAAAAGAGAGTGACATATTTCAAATTATCATTTGGAAAAACCAAGCAACGGTTTAAAAAGGCGCATTTTTATCAAAGCAAAGTAAAACTATAATTAAGATCAATGATCTGAAGCTTTCTGTTCGCCAAAAAAATTATAATTAATATCATTAAGTTATTTTTAAAGAGAGCGAAAAGATTTCAGATTAAGAATACTATTGTACTTGGGCGTATCCATTTCTACAGAAATCACAGTTTCAACCACGTTAGATTTATTTCATTTGCGCGCCAAGCTTTCAGACAGAGCGTCCATCATCAGGGCAAGAGAATGTACAATACGTACGAGGAATGTTAGTAGCAAGCGGTAACTATGGCCTTTTTCGATGCTTTATTGTCACTTCGTGCTGGCGGTTCACAACGGCGTTTTAATTATAAAAGATGCCTTTTTCAAATTTATCTGGGTTAATGTGAACGTATCTTAAAAACACAAGGGTGGACAAAACGGTCAGAGCGCCGGTCTGTCACCTCTGTGGTCTTGCGTGTTCGATTTCCAGATGGGGCATCACATGTGACTTGAGTTTTTAGTTCGCTATCTCCCTCGCTTCGACGGTTTTGCTCCGCGTCTTTCAGCTTTCTTCCATAGTAAAAACAAATTAGTGAGCTGAGAGTTGTATGCATAGTAATGTGTGTGAGAGTACAGTGGAGTACCTGAAAACTAGCTGTATAGCGAAGTACTCGTCCACTATAAACAAAGCATTTATCATTAGACTACCAGCCATGCTGTTAATTTGAAACTGTTTATTCACCTGCAATAAGACTGCTTGGTGCAACATATTTGAAGTACTACACTTTTGTCTTCTTTACTTACTTGTCAGTTAGATTCAATGATCAGATTCAATATTAGTCAATCTATTAACCCAACATGTGAGAACAAGAAAAAGGGATTGTCCTACTCAGATTCATTACTAACCAAAAGAAGTTGTTCCGTAAGGTTGGACAAGCTCACTTCTCTTTGATACTTTCTACAGAGAGGAACTCCAGAGAGAACTGCACTTGTAGTGATTAAATCCGCAAAGTTATCATCGTACAACTTGACTAAAAAGGTAAGAAAATGTTTGGTCTCAAAATGCACATGGTATTCTTTATATATCTAAAGTGAATCACAGTAACACCCATAGATGATAGAAACGTCAGTTTCGTACTAAAAACAGAGACTCAGCTATCCTTGGGGATCCCGACAACTAACCAGTTAAAGTAGCCTAAAACCATCATGTTAATTTTTTCTCCATTTGAGTAATGGTCCGAGTAAGAGGTAAGCAACTTTCTATTGTTCTGCGCCAATTTCAACTTCCCCACATAAGAAAGTCTTGGTTTTCAGACTGATAATATTAACCTATTGATGACACAATTTAATGATAAAATGCCCAAAAACCCTGTTTCGAAACAAAGTTTCTTTTGTACTCAAATATCTTGTGCAATCATATGATTAAACGCGCAAAACCATAGCCAAGCTAAGAGATACTTTAATTTCAAATTAAAAATTTCCTTGTACTACAAAAACACAGGAAACCTTTATGAAGAAGGAATTAGACATTAAATAAAATAGGGGAAATGTGAAACTTTTGAAGTTATGACAGATTTAAATGTTGCAACCAATGAAATATGAGGACCAAATACACGGTTAATGAGATATCACAATTAACACCTTTCTGCATTCTTCGTCGTTTGGTTGCCTACTTAACTTCTTTCGTTAGTTGCCAAGTCTGTTAGGTACGTCATGCAAACTAAAATGCCGTGGTCTTTAGTTCTCGAGAAAAACTCAGCAGGAAAAAAAAAATACTCAACCTCATATCTTTTTATGTTTTTTATGTTTTTCAGTTGTTTTCCGCCTTGTTCATGACAAATAGTGGTCTTGTGTTTCCCGATTTCTGTCGATTTTTTTTCTTCTTTTTAAAAGACAACCTCGTTATTTATATAGTTATTGTTAGGCCTTCATTATATCTGCATGCCAACATTGCTCAAAATACTTGAACAAAGCATTTGCTTAAGTAATCACCCCTGCTCAAATAACCGCCCCTCCCCTTCCCCTCTATAGATTTGACCATGGGTATGGCAATAATATTATAATACAAAATAATAATGATGGATGAATTACGGTAAATCAGTCACATGGTAGAAATTATGAATTTTAAAATGCATTAAAGACTTGCCGTGATGACCGAACGAATAATTCATTCAAATAATCGCCCCTCTTGAATTATTGTCCCGTTTGTTAAAAAAAGCAACAACATTTGCCTGTAGACATGACTAGTTTGCATACCATTTGATACTAGAATAGAAAAATATCTTTGCACAATAATGCATATCTGATTTCCGAATTAACGATGACAATTTTTCCTCATGTATGTTTTTTACTATTAATTCATGTAGAAAATGAAGCCCTACACGATGGTGTTGTGTTTGGTCGTGTTTGTTGTTTTACCAATTACCAAGACTGTGTGCAACAAGTCACCTGCAAAACACGTAAGCTCCATAACTGCACTATATTTTTGCTTCCATTAACATTAATTGATAACAGTATAATGTAGAGTCAAATAGTCCATGAAGCAACAGGATAATGATGAGCTTCAAGTATAATACAACATTTTCATTTTTACACAAGACATGTTACGAACACAAGAAGCGTGAACATTACTTAACTTATTGCGATTTTGAGACGGCATAACCACAAAATATTTTTGGCTAGTTGGGAAAAACAATATTGTCTTTATTTAGCGGAGTTACGTAGCGACGACCGATTTCTTTCATTTTCTTCTTCTTCCTCTACTACTACTTCTTTTTTGTTTTGTTTTGTTTGTTTCCTTTTTTTATGTACTTTCTATATTTCAAATATCAAAAAAATGTAATCGCGGAAAAGGAAATATTTCAGACCCCCATCTTGGATTTATTGAGGTAGCGTGCTAGCGTGCATGGATAACCTAATAGATTCAAGATGATGTTCTAAAAAAAAGTGCCATTTTCACAGTCATACGAAATCTACTCTACCCCAAAAGTCTCACGGTCACTTACGAGAGTGATCGCGCCTTCAACAGCTTTTTTATTCAGAGTTTGGATATCCAATAAATCATTGTTATGATTTCCCTCTAGTCGTCAGATTTGTCCTGTTTGGCGGGTCGTCCTGGTATACCAGGTCTCCACGGCCAACCCGGTGCTCCTGGACGAGATGGACGTGAAGGTCCTCAAGGTATACAAGGACCACAAGGACCACAAGGAGTCCAAGGATCTTCAGGAAAACAAGGACCCCCCGGAACGCCTGGGAAAACCGGTAACCCCGGTCCTCAGGGACCCCAGGGTGCAAAAGGAGACGTCGGACCCAAAGGAGACAAGGGAGAGCCTGGACCGAGAGGACCTTCACCTCATTCAAACTGGAAGGAATGTTCGTGGAAAGAATTCAGTGATAACAAGGATAACGGGCTGATAAAAGTGAGTAATTATAGTTCCATGTACTGATAAAAAGGTTAGGTTTTCTGACTAAGCTATATACTCTAGCTCTTACGCATTTGTAGATTTATGATTTGACTATTCTTATTGTTGAAATGCATGGCGGTACAAGGATATATATGTTGTTCACCGAAACTGGGGTTAAAGGCCATTTCACTTGACTATGCTTATTAGGCTTCATTTGTATTTTCTCAGTTTATTGCATCTTTTCTTTCAGGAATGTGTTTTCCAGAAGAACTTCAGCCACACCATCCTCCGTGTCTACTGGAACGGAGACTTCAGGATCCATGGATGTAACGCTTGTTGTAAAAGATGGTTCTTTACTTTTAATGGTGCTGAGTGCAAGTCCCCTGGAGCCATTGACGGTGCACTCTACATGCAGACAGGAAAAGGCCAGAATATCCACCGCGTCCGCCATATTGAGGGTCACTGTGACAAGATCCACAAAGGTCAGGTGCGTGTTGGTTTCAACGTAGGAAACTGTCCAGGGTTCGGCAATGCTGACGCCTCCAGTGGATGGAAGACCAGAAGTCGTCTGTTTGTAGAAGAGGTACTCAGGCCCCAGCCATGAGTGCTTGCCATTCATCACCAACACAAGCTGTAATATTTATCTCGAGTAGTTTTCCAGTGACCTTTAATCATTAGTTACTTGGTCTGATTATCACTACAATAATGATAGCTTACAAAATGATTGGATAAGTTCAGTCGTTTTTATGCTATTATTATTGTAGTGATAATTAAAAGAAGTGAATAATGATTGAAGGGCGCTGGAAAACTGTCCTGGATAAATCAACTGATGTAACTGAGGATTTAGAATAAGTTAATGTCTTGATGCTGTAGTAAGGTGATGGAATGAATTAAAGAAATGACTGATTGAAATGAACTTGTTGTGTTAATGAACTTTATCAAAACATTGAAGAGAATAACAAACCAACATCATGACGAGTACTAAAGGATAGACCATCATGACACTAATAACAGCAAAACACTGCTAAAAAGAATTAGTTGCATGTAACAAATGATATTATGCTGCATTTCAAATCTTTTCAGACACCATCTCTAGTCAATACTGAGGTCTGATAACGATACGTTACAACTCCGTTGGAAGACTGAGCACAATACACAGGAAGTCCATTTCATTCTTTTGTGAGCGGAATAGCGCACGATAAATGCTTTACTGGCGTTGCGCATCACATCACATAGGGTGGCATGGATGGCGTAGAAGGTAAAACGTTCGCCTCTCACCGCTGTGGTCCAACTGAATCGGGTCACTGGTTTCGAGTCCCTGTGGATGCCACATGTGAGTAGAGTTTGTTTGATGTGTTGTTCTCTACCATGCCACGAGGGTTTTTCTCCGGGTTCTCCGGTTTTCCTCCCTCAGCAAAAATCAACATGTGAGATTTTGAATTGTATGCAGAGTATATCGAATGTAGCGAGTAGCGAGTGTGCGAATGAGTCTCGGAGATATTATCAGAAATGCTACTCAGAAAATCCGAGGATAAATAAAGATTTCTTTTCTTAATTTATCGACGGCTGGAGAATAACAATTCACAGGGAGTCCGGTTAGCTCTTGATGACTCCCCTTAGAATTAGGATATAACAAATGTCATTATGCGATTCATTTGGCGTGAGTGTGACTTCAGTTGATATATATCCCTCTTTATGAGTTTACCGTGCAGACTGGAGTTACGCAGGATAAATTCAATGCTATACTTTTATTTTCACTCGGTGACGGTCTGTAAACAAACATTTCACGGTGTTTCATATAACGGTACATGCAGATGGGATCTGATGAATAATTCTAAAACAGACTATATGTAAATAGTAATTATGCCTGCTTGACAATGGAAAGACTTCTAGTCCCATAATTGTTTTATTTTCATAAATTTGATGAACGACGACACTGATTTGTTAAAAAATGTTCAGAACACCATTAAATGCTAATTTATTGAAATAATGCAATAAATTATAGTTAATTGGCAACTCTGATGGTGAGGTGAGTCTGAGCCAGGGCCATTTCCGGTCCCATTGTGTGACATAATCATGTTGTTTGACTACTATATATAGCTACACATCCCTCGTGACCTATGTCATCCAATAGGCATCATTGTAAGCGATATGTTGACATGTTAATTTCATGACATTCATTCCTGTGTTGAGCAGCCAACACAGTCAGAAGTCAAAATTTTTCAGCCTTACTTAAACGCAAAAATTTTCGCTGGATCTTCCACTAACTTCTCCTTCACAAGTCCAACTAGAGTCTGAATCGCTCAAGCGGAAAAATTTCGTGACAGGAGTCGAAGCATGCCGCCCACAAGGCGATCATTCCAGCGTACACGTGCCGAGGACACAGCCACAGTCATCCCCGAATCAACGGATTTGAATGTTCTCCCACTCAGTGAACTTCGCTCTCTATGCCGGAAGCACGGCCTCTCGAGTGAGGGGAGAAAACAAATGCTAACAGATCGTCTAAATCATGCGAGGCAGTCCCAAACTCTGCCATCGATAATCGAACAGATCGAAGATGGCGCCGACCTCATGGGACGCCAAGAACCAACACATACCTGTAGTTTACATAACACCGCGCCCCAATCTTCAGATGGCATCGACCTCGTGGGACAAAACTCTAATGGACCCTTGCTTAGCGTCGAACAGCTGGCTCAGGTACGCTCAGTTGTCGAAGAATCGATTAATGGCGCCATCGAAAAGGCTGCCCAAGCTGCCGCCCACGCTGCGGTGAACGCTTTCTCGTCCACCAACACCAACAGCCAAACCACTGCCAACACAGCGGAACCAGTAACTCCAGTTCACGCTCCTAGCGAACCTTCGCTCACACAGCTCCAAGCTATTGGACTGGAAGCACCATGCGTCTCTACCGAGGACTCCATACACGAATTACCTTCCAAGCTGGTAAAAGAAGCCCTGAGCGGTGAGTTTATGGAACTTTCTAGATTTTTACCGAAGAACATTAATTTATTGGGTACTCGTGATGAGCCCCTCACCTTAACAGTAGACAACTCAGTTATAAAATTAAGTCACTCTAAGAAAACTGCGCCTATAACTAACATAGAGGAGTGGACATCTGCTTTCTCGGCCTATATGAGTGTAATAATTAGCAAAGAGCCAGAGAGAGCAGCTGAGCTATTGGAATACATGTCATTGATCCGCTATGCAGCTAAATACCACCAGGGATTAGGGTGGTGTGTCTACGACGTTAAATTTAGGCAAAAAGCAGCCAAGAACAAGGCTCTCAAATGGTCAATTATTGACAGTCAATTATGGCTTAAAACCTTCACTGTGTCTCCTTCACGCATGAAGGAAGAGATTGGTGTTTTCCAATCAGGACCCTCTTCAGCAGGTTCAGGAAGGGACGACAACCATACCTGCCATAATTACAATAGGGGATATACCTGTGCCAGAAACCCCTGTTTGTTTGCCCACAAGTGTAACAGACCGGGATGTGGGAAAGACCACCCAGGGTACAAATGCCCCAACCAGCCTGCTATCTCAGAAAGGTCTGGGTCTAGCAGTGACAGTTCCCGGGGAGGGGAAAAATCATCATCCAGGCACTACACCCGGCGGGACAAGTAACCTCAATGATATTGTCACCCCAGTTAATGTTCCTGTGTTACAAAAGGCTCTGTTCGGTCATCCCAATCAGTTATTTGTCAATAAGCTATGCTCTGAGCTTACTGAGGGGGCACGTATAGGTTATTTAGGACCAAGGACTCCACGTTTTTCCAACAATTTACCTACTGCTTTTGAAAATCCGGCCATAATTTCTAAGAATTTAGCTGAGGAGGTTGAAAAGGGACGCACAGCTGGTCCTTTTCCATCTCCTCCCTTCAAAAACTTTCAAGTTTCCCCCATTGGCCTTGTTCCAAAGAAACACTCTGAAAAATTTCGTACCATTTTTCACCTCTCATTTCCAAAATCTGGATCATCAAGTATTAATCATTTTATTAATAAAGATGATTTTTCTCTTCAATACATTACCATCGACAATGCCATAGAAGCCATTCAGAATTTTGGCCCAAATTGTTTTATGGCAAAAACAGATATTGAGTCTGCATTCCGACTCTTCCCAGTCCATCCGGATGATTGGGAGCTTTTAGGTATGCATTGGAATCAGCAATACTATTTTGATAAGGTTCTTCCTTTCGGTCTTCGTAGCGCACCCTTTATTTTTAACCAACTGGCTGACGCAATTGAATGGATCTTACAGAATAAATGTGCAATATCCTTTGTTTGCCATATGCTAGATGACTTTCTCATCATAGAGCCTAGTAGCAACACTGACTCCCCTGCATCTCTCTGCAGGGCAAGCTTATCCAGCATGCTCCTAACTTTCAAAAACCTGAATGTTCCTATCTCCCTGCCCAAAACAGAAGGTCCTACTCCACTCATTCAGTTTATGGGTATTATCCTAGATACTAATTCTATGGAGGCTAGATTACCTCGAGATAAAATAGATCGGATTCAAACTGCTCTTCTCTCCTTTGGAATCAGAAAGTCTGCCTCACTTCAGGAATTGCAATCTTTGATAGGAACCCTGAACTTTGCTTGCAAGGTTATTCCACCGGGAAGACCTTTCCTTCAGCGCATGATCATGCTCACAAGAGGGGTATCAAAGCCCCATCACCATATTAAGTTGAACTCTGGTTTTTACAAAGACATTGAAATGTGGAAACTTTTCATCCAACAGTGGAATGGCGTAGGTTTTTTCTTGTCCCCTCACTGGGACACCTCTGATTCCTTGTCTTTGTTCACCGATGCTTCTGGGTCTTTGGGTTATGGAGGCTTTTTTGCTAATGCATGGTTTCAGGGTCAGTGGCTACCTCACCAACAGCTGGGTCAGCCTGGCATTAGCATTCTATGGCAGGAGCTATTCGCAATTAACATTGCCTGCCATATATGGGGACCCCACTGGGCTTCAAAACGCATTAGGTTTTATTGTGATAATCAAGGTGTGGTTGAGGTCATCAATTCTAAAAGGTCAAAAGTTCCTAGGGTTATGGACCTAATACGGGACCTTACGTTATGTACTCTTAAGCATAATTTTTACTTTCGGGCTGTGCATATCCCAGGAAAGAGTAACAACATTGCGGATTCTCTTTCTCGTTTTCAGATGGGCCGATTCCATCAACTAGCCCCTCAGGCCAATGCAAAACCAGAGCCTATCCCAGCCGAACTAGGCAATCTCTAAACAGTGAGGCCCAGATATACATGGGGATGGCTCTTGCTTCGAATACACAAAAAACATACTCCTCTGGCATGCGACAATTCTTGGCTTTTTGCCAACAAATGAATATTACACCAAAATACCCACTTGACGAAGCTACACTAATTCACTTCTCTGTTTTTATGGCCCGAACTGTACAACACGGTACTATCAAAAACTACCTATCAGCTGTTAAACATCACCATTCAAGCAATGGCTATGCTCTTGCATTACAGACTTTTCTACGCCTCCAACTTGTCCTCCGTGGAATTAAACGAGCTCAAGGAGAAAACAAAAAGGTGCGCAGGCCTATCACCTTGGCCATCCTTAATCTGTTCTACTACCTCCTTAACATAGAACGAACAGATAACAAGGATTCACTAATGTTATGGAGTTACGCAGGATAAATTCAATGCTATACTTTTATTTTCACTCGGTGACGGTCTGTAAACAAACATTTCACGGTGTTTCATATAACGGTACATGCAGATGGGATCTGATGAATAATTCTAAAACAGACTATATGTAAATAGTAATTATGCCTGCTTGACAATGGAAAGACTTCTAGTCCCATAATTGTTTTATTTTCATAAATTTGATGAACGACGACACTGATTTGTTAAAAAATGTTCAGAACACCATTAAACACCACTTTATACTCAGAAAGAAACACCGCGACTAATGGTCCGAGAGTAAAAAGTATACATACAGTCGCTTGAAAAAAGCGTTGTTGCTGACCTGCACGGCGACTACGCGACTAGCGCGAACTGGATCATGGGTAAAAACCACTGAAGCACTTATTATTTAGCTCACGCTGTAGAATATAATCATGAAGGATATGTAGCTCAATTTTCATTGTGAAACATGCACCTTTCTGCATTCGTCGTCGTGTGAGTACTTCTTACAAGAACCATTGTTGAATTTGATCGATTCGCTCTTACAGTATTGAAGAATTACAGAAATAGCTGAATGAGTAATGAAATGAGCCTTTCAAGAGCATTTCGGTCCGTTTTAAAACGCTCTAATGGCGCTGAAACTCGACTCCGAAAACGGCAAAAACAACAAATCGATACCAACAAAAAAGACGTTATCATAGAATCTTGAAATAAGAAAAGATGATTGGGCGCTACATACATTTACTGTAAATTCGGAATTGGGAGACTTTCGTGTCAAACTAGAACTCAGAAATGTACAAATACAAGGATTGAAATAGCTTTATGCCAGGCAATTTAATAATATTTATTTTGTGTTTTCATTTGCACAATTAACTGGATCGTGAAACATATTATACAAAGATAAATTAATTATCTTAGAAAGCGAAGAGTAGACATTCCATCTTAAATAAAAAGGCGTTAATCTTAGTTGTCGCCTAAAATGTTCTCATGAATTATGGAATATAATAAATGGAATATGTTTTGACAAAAATGATGCGAGACGTGAGAAAGTTATCTTTGAAATATCCATAGATAAACTAGTCAATCCTCAGTTGTAATGTTCAGATACTAATTTCAACTGTAGTGTTAAGACTCAAGAGAGACAGACAGACAGACAGACAGACAAAAGAGAGAGGGGTGGGGAGGGGAGAGGAGAGGAGAGGAGAGGAGGGAAGAAAAGGAAAATATGAAATATATCGTGCACGTCGTACGTCTTCATGTGCTTCTTGGGGGAAGGGGGGTGGGGGAGGGGAAGGGAGGGAAGGGGAAGCATTGGAATTTCCGGTGATGTTGTTTTCGAGCCGTTTCCTGATAGGTATGTTGGTAATACCATTTTTTATATCGATTTCCGTAATAAACGGCTTTCCGTTTTTCTGGTTTTTGAAAGTTTCCGTTTCGATCGTAATGTTGATCTGAACGTACCGCACACCCCAATCCAATTATGGAGTACCCCCTCACCTGTTATACATATATTGTTGAGGTTATCTCAACACGCATTAATATTTTCTAGAGTGGATATTTGATTAGTTCTTCCAACAGAACACCTGTAAAAGATTTCTTGACGTGATTTATTCAATTAAATTATTAGTCTATTTTTATGCAACATGTTCATACACGTAAAAAGCTTTTCCTCTTTATCTAACTAATTGATTTTTATTTGTCGACATTTTTTGTTAGTCCCAGGGTCAGTTTTAACATCGATCACTCTATCCTATTCTGGTAACCTTCAGTTATAAAAATGAGACTTGATCGTTCTTTTCCAGGGCATTTTCTCTATTGTAATTAGTTTTATCATATAATACTGACAACTCAATACGGAAAAACTAAGTCCCGCGGTTTAAAAAGACGCATTCTTAATTTTGTCAAAACAAAGCTATAATTCAGTAATATATATAGTTAAGATATTTTTAAAGAGAGCGAAAAGATTTCAGATGAAGAATATTATTGTACGTGGGCGTATCCATTTCTACAGAAATCACAGTTTCAACCACGTTAGATTTATTTCATTTGCGTGCCAAGCTTTCAGACAGAGCGTCCATCATCAGGTCAAGTGAAAATGTACAACACCCACGAGGAAATTTAAAGTTTATAGCAAGCGGAAACTATGTCCTTTTTTCGATATGTTAGGCCAAGTTCAGACGTCGAACTTTTGCCGCGTCGAATCTAATTGTTGCATTTTGTGGATGAGAAGTGCGGCTTCTGAACCAAATGAATTTGACAAATTAAATTCAAACTGAATTTTTCAATTTAACACTTAATCAAATCTGTCAAATACAGTAGGTTCAGACGCCGCACTTCTCATCTACAAAATGCAACAATTAGATTCGACGCGGCAAAAGTTCGACGTCTGAACTTGGCCTTATTGTCATTTCGTGTTGCATGGCCGTTCACAACGGCGTTTTATGAAAGATGCCTTTTCATATTTTTGTGGGTTAGTGTGAACGTATCTTAAAAACGCAAAGGTAGCCAAGCAGACAGAGTGCCGGTCTGTCACCTCTGTGGTCTTGCGTGTTCGATTTCCAGATGGGGCATCACATGTGACTTGAGTTTTTAGTTCGCTATCTCCCTCGCTTCGACGGTTTTGCTCCGCGTCTTTCAGCTTTCTTCCATAGTAAAAACAAATTAGTGAGCTGAGAGTTGTATGCATAGTAATGTGTGTGAGAGTACAGTGGAGTACCTGAAAACTAGCTGTATAGCCAAGTGCTCGTCCACTATAAACAAAGCATTTATCATTAGACTACCAGCCATGCTGTTAATTTGAAACTGTTTATTCACCTGCAATCAGACTGCTTGGTGCAACATATTTGAAGTACTACACTTTTGTCTTCTTTACTTACTTGTCAGTCAGATTCAATGATCAGATTCAATATTAGTCAGTCTATTAACCCAACATGTGAGAACAAGAAAAAAGGTTTTTCCTTCTCAGATTCATTACTAACCCAAAGAAGTTGTTCCGTAAGGTTGGACAAGCTCACTTCTCGTTGATACTTTCTACAGAGAGGAACTCCAGAGAGAACTGCACTTGTGATCAAATCCGCAAAGTTATCATCGTACAACTTGACTAAAGAGGTAAGAAAATGTTTAGATGATAGAAGACAACAGTTTTGAATAAAACAGAGTCTCAGCTATCCTCGGGATCGCAGCATGCAATTAACCAGTCACAGTACCCAAAAGCCATTATTTTAATTATATTTTATATCCATTTAAGCAATGGTCCGAGTAAGAGCTATAGGCAACTTTCTATTGTTCTCGGCCAATTTCATCTTCCCCACATAATTATATTGTAATCATTGTATTTAAATTGGATAGCCTGCTTGTAAGGGAAGGATTTCCTGTTCAGGTCTTCCCCATAACCATAAGTTGTGGAAACTATTAAAGTAAAGTAAAGCCCGGTAAAGTCTTGGTTTTCAGACTAATAATATATTAACCATTGACCTGGAAAACACATTTTAAATATAAGATATCCAAAAATTAAACCCTGTTTTGAAACAAAGTTTCTTTTGGACTAAAAGATATCGTACTGTGTGTACCGCAAACTAAAATATTCGTCGTCTTTCCAGTAGTTCTCAAAAAAATTCTGAAGAAAATATGAATAAGTAATTTCTCAAACTCTCGTTTTTGATGAAAAAATCATCTTATTTAATTGTTCCCCGCCTTATTTATCACCAATAGCGGTCTCGAGTTTCCCGATTTCTGTCGAGTTTTTCCTTTCAAAAGACAAACTACGTTATATGTACAATCTCAGCAATCTATTGTTAAACCTTTGATGTCTGCCAAAACTCGCTAAAAACACTCGAACAAAAAATCGTATTTGTTTAAATAATCACCCCTGCTCGAATAACAGCCCCTCCCCCTCCCCGCTAAAGTTTTGACCATGGGAAGGGCAATAATATATGATGATGATAAAACAATAATAATGATGGATGAATTACGGTAAATCAGTCACATGAGTTGAAATTATAGACTCGCTCAAATAATCGCCCCTCTTGAACAAATATCCCGAGCTTCGAAAAAAAAAATTCGCCTGTAGACATAATTAGTTTGCATACCATAGTCGTACTATTTGATACTGGAATAGAAAAAAGTCATTGCACAAAAACATATATCTGATTTCCGAATTAATGATGATAATTTTTCCTCATGCTTTTTTTCTATTAATTCATGTAGAAAATGAAGTCCTACACGATGGTGTTGGTGTTGTGTGTAGTTGTGTTTGTTGTTCTACCAACCAGCATCAAGTCAGCGTCCAACCAATCACCTGCAAGACATGTAAATATTGACTTTTTAATTTAATCATTGAATTTTTATTTAAAAGATGCGTTAATTGTTTTTCGAATTTCGACAATAGTGGTAAAGCAAAAAGGTCTACTAAGAATTAAATAAACGACAACTTTGACCGAATTCGAAAAAAACTTTGCAAAAAAGTCGTATTGAGACGTCCATACTACAAAATATTGAGGTCTCGAATTAAAAGACAGTGATTAGGGAATCGCGATTTTTTTACGTTTTATTTACTAAATAGTCTGACTAACACTATAAATTAAGCATCAGAAAGAGTAATCAGAATTAGCATAATTTAGTTCTACTTAATGTTGTTCACGAATATTAGTACAGATCATCATTCTACAGAGAAAGAAAGATAAAGGAAAATATGTAATTACAATGTTAAGACAGCTTGAAAACAAAGAAAAAGACCGGTACAAGTTGGTAATTCCCAAAAGTCTTCACGGTCACTTCCGAGAGAGGTCGCCCTTTGACAGCTTTTTTATTCAGAGTTTGCACATCCAATCAGTCGTAAAATTAGTAGTAGTAGTAGTAGTAGTAGTAGTAGTAGTAGTAGTAGTAGTAGTAGTAGTAGTAGTAGTAGTAGTAGTAGTAGTAGTAGTAGTAGTAGTAGTAGTAACTTTATTTTAACACGGTAAATTCATCAGAAATTCATCAAAAATACAATTATAAAATATATACTAATGGTGATAAATACAATACTTATAACTAAAACAATAATATAAATCTATACTAACATAACTCTGCTTTACATGAATGCCGTGTGCTATAAAAAATAAAAGCTAGTTTATGACTAAGAAAAATGCTGACGGCAACCAGTTCGAAAACCATTGAGAGTTTGTGCTTGCCGCAAATCAGGTGGTAAGCTGTTCCAAAGCACCGCACCTTGGTAACTAAAACTGTTTTTTAGATAGTTTGTGCGGGGCAAAGGAACAGCGAGTTTGCCCACGGTGTCTCTCAGTTCGTATTGAGTTATATTACTCCTATCAGTAAAGATAGATTGCAAATAGGTAGGTACAAGACCGTTAAGAGATTTGTACACCATTACTGCTTCTTGTATTTGCCTTTGAGATTCCAATCTTTTCCAGCCGAGCCGTTCAAAGAGAAGTCCGGCATTTGTGTCATAGCTGGAAAAGGTTAGAATACGCGCAGCGCGGTTTTGCAATTTTTGTAGTTTGTCAGAAAGGGTCTTATTACAGTGTCCCCAAACAACACTACAATAATCAAAATGAGGTTGTATTAAGGCACTGAAAACAGAGTGCAGCGTGCTTTGAGGAACAAATCGTCTACACCTCTTTAAAGCTCCCAGGCCAGATGCAATTTTCTTAGCAATTGTCTCGATGTGCACATTCCAAGAGAGATTTTCGTCAATGTGCACACCAAGAGATTTAGTGCTAGAAACTTGCTTTATAGATTTATCATGAATTGAAAGGCTAGGAGATTTGTCAAAAGTACTTAACCTTTGTCTTGATCCGATTAACATAAATTCTGTTTTGCTTGCATTTAATGTTAATTTGTTCGCGATAAGCCATTCATTGACCTTAGCAAGATCGCGATTTAAGACCTCATTAATCGTGTCTACACAGTTACTGGCAAAGGTTAAGAGAGTATCGTCTGCGTACATTCGAGGCTTAGAAATTGAGAGACAATTTGGGAGATCGTTGATATAGATTAGAAACAGTAGTGGCCCTAAAATTGTTCCCTGTGGAATCCCACAAGTTACTGATTGGCTGTTAGAGAGCGAACCATTTACGAAACATTTTTGTTTACGACTATCCAGATAAGAACGAAACCAACAATGAGAAATTCCTTGTACGCCATATTCATGTAATTTAGATAAAAGAATATGGTGATCGACAGTGTCAAACGCTTTTTTCAAATCCAAGAAAACTACTGCGTTGACACTGCCTTTGTCAATATTGTAAGCCCAGTCATTCGTTACCTCAAGCAAAGCGGTAACCGTAGAATGAAGGGAACGGAAACCAGATTGTTGATCTGATAACAACCCATTTTTAGTGAGGTAATCGTAAATCTGATCGTATATAATTCGCTCGAAAACTTTCGCTACGACGGGTATAATTGAAATGGGACGATAATTATTAAGATCAGAGCGAGCCCCCTGTTTAAAAAGTGGAATAACTTTACAGCATTTCCACTCATCGGGGAACACACCTGAATTTATTGAGCGATTAAAAATAGAGCAAAGTGAATTGGCGATCAAGTCTGCACTTTCACGTAGCAGTCTTGCTGAAATCTTGTCAAGGCCAGTTGCCTTAGATTTACAAAGTTTCGATAGTAGCAAAAACACTTTTGAGGGATTTGTATTGTTAAGTAGAAAGCGGTCTTGAGTACCCTTAACATATTGTAAATGAGATATACCATTTGTGCCCGATTTAATTTCATTCGCGAGTTTGGGACCAATGGTAGCGAAATGGGTATTAAAGGTTTCTGATAAGAGTTGAGGATTATAAATAGACTCACCCTCATTTTGGATTTCTTTGATATTAGAATTTGCGGTTTTCCTTGATGTGAGCTCATTTACAATACGCCAAGTTTGACGAGAATCCCCCTCATTTTCATGCAGTGCATCCTTATAATAGGTTTCCTTAGCTAGTTTTATATCGATATTTAATTGGTTACGGCACTGCTTGAATTTAAGCCAATCGGAAGCATCTTTAGATTTTGATGCTTTTAATTTAAGGATGTCTCTGTCATGCATCCGTTTTTTCAATTCAGGTGTGATCCATGGTGATTTGAACGCGCGAGTGCGCTTAACTCGCAATGGGGCATGCTTATCAACACATTGCAAAAACATTGTTTTCCAAGCTTCCCACATTGCATTGGGGTCAACACAATTTTCAATGCTATGATTTCTCTCTAGGCATCAGATTTTTCCTGCTTGGCGGGTCGTCCTGGTATACCGGGTCTGCACGGCCAACCCGGCGCTCCTGGTCGAGATGGACATGAAGGTCCTCAAGGTATACAAGGACCACAAGGACCACAAGGAGTCCAAGGATCTTCAGGAAAACAAGGACCCCCCGGATCCCCTGGGAAAACTGGTGACAGCGGTCCTCAGGGACCCCAGGGAGGAAAAGGAGAAGTCGGACCTAAAGGAGACAAGGGAGAGCCTGGACCGAGAGGACTTTCACCTCATTCAAACTGGAAGGAATGTTCGTGGAAAAACATCAATGACAACAGGGATAACGGGCTTATAAAAGTGCGTAATTATAGTTTCATGTACTGATAGAAAAGATAGTCATATTTGACTCTAAATAAACTGAGAATACAGACGACGCTTAATAAGAAGCATAGTCAAACGAAATAGCCTTTCATTCCCCTATTCCTCTAAACATATCACTTTAGCGCCATGTATTTCAACAGTAAGAATAGCCAAATCATAATTCTACAAATACATAAAAGTATGTAGTTTAGTCAAATATGACTATCCGAGTCAGTTTATTTCATCTTTTTTTTTCATTTTTCAGGAATGTGTTTTCCAGAAGAACGTCAGCCACACAATCCTCCATGTCTACTGGAACGGTGCTCTCAGGGTCCATAACTGTAATCACTGCTGTAAACGCTGGTTCTTCACGTTCAACGGTGCTGAGTGTCAGACTCCTCGTGCAATAGACGGTGTCGTGTACATGATGAAAGGTGCGGGTACTCAAGATCCTCACCGTGTCCGCCATATTGAAGGTCACTGTAACAGAATCCATAAGGGACGTGTTCGTGTGAGCTTCAATGTGGGTAACTGTGCCGGGTATGGCAATGTTGACGCCTACACGGGATGGAACTCAAACAGCCGTATTTTCGTACAGGAGGTGCCCAGGCCCCAGCCGTGACTGCTTTCCATTTGAAACAAAGTTAAACGTGATTAAAGGTCACTGGAAAATGTATTTAACATTTTAAATATTGAGGCTGAACTATTTTATCATTTTTTAAAATGATAAAATAGCTCAACTTCAATACTTACAATGTTTTGATGCTTAGATTGATGTTAATCTTAGGTGATAGGGGATAAATAAAAATGACTGCATTCTAAAATTATTGGTTGTTGTTATTATCATTTAGCTTAGAAGTCTTTACATAAAGGGACATGAAATATGAGTTGCATCAGTTTCTGGATTCCGTCCACCACAACTGGCTCTCCAATCCCCTGGCGGGAGTTCTCGCTGCCAAAAAATAAAGACATTGCGCGTAATAAAGTTCGACCCACCACTAGCGGAGACCGTCAGTGAGCAGACACCTTCCCATAAGCGGACAGCATCCCTCGGTCCCTTCTTTTCACAAACTCTACATTTTTAACCTTCCATTAAACCGACACCTCTCGTCGGCGGACACCAATTCTGGTCCCGAGAGTGACCGCTGAATGGTGGATAAACTTTAAGTGTTTCTGGTGTGTAGCGTATGGAGAGTAGTTAAGTCTTTTGATCATTCTAAGCACTCGCGAAAAAATCTATCATAAAGATACGTTATTAGCATTGCGCACAACAACGTTAGATTTGGCGCACCTGACTCTCCACTTAGTAACACGTGTCCAAAAAGAATTTGCATGCGCAAATTTTCCAGAACAAAATTACATAGAAAAACAAACAAAACTGTATTTTAACTGAAAATTGTTGCTATGTTTCACTAATTTTTCATAGTTAAACTATTCGAGAAATCCTAGATCAGGTGTATATACAGAAATGTACAGCTTGGGCTACCTGTGGTTTATCAACAGTGAATCTGTGAAAATGCTGGGTTTGCCACTGTTTTTTCTCGGGTCCACGTGTAAGAAAAACTGTGAAGCTGTAAACTGTAAATTAAAGACATAGAAGCAGACATGCTCATTAAAGATAAATCTTAAGACCCTCTTAAACACAGTGGAACCTCTAATACAGACACCGCTTTCGTGTATTTGTTCTTTCACATTTAGTACATCCATCTTAAAAGCTCAAGAAATTACACATTGTCCGTAATAAAGAGGTAGATTTGTATCGATTTTGTCATCTCGGGTCCAGATTAGGTGTCCGTTGTCCGTGATAGAGAGTGTCCGTAGTATGGAGGTATTTTTTTAACAAAGAATGTATGCAGAGTTTGCCGGAACCTGAGGATCTGTCCACAATATAGAGGTTTCCGTATTATAGAGGTGTCCGAGCCGAGAGGTTTCACACCATCATTAAAAAGTACGAAGTGCGTGACCATAGCATGGGCTTACCAGACTGGAGTAGCGCAGGATAAATGTAAAATATATACATTGGCATTATACTACAGTTTCTGAGCAAACATGTAACCTGGTACCTCCCACAAGCGATCACCCATCGTAAATGACCAGCCGATAGTTAGTCTATTAGTAAATTAATAGTAAATTAATTAAATTAATAAATTAATAAATTAAGTAAATTAATAGTAAATTAATAGTAAATTAATAGTAAATTAATAGTAAATTAATAGTAAATTACAGCCGATAGTTAGTCTTTTCGATTGCAACCACTAGATAGTAAATAACTCCAGCTCTCTCAATGCAAGGTCCTCACTTTGCTATCATACATCGGTATAAATGTATGTTTTTAATACAGTGCCAAGCTGAGAAATCTCTCTTATTACTGTAAAATATAAATGACTCTTACATGGAGAATTGATGAGAATAAATTTTCTGCAGTTTCCGAAAGAACTCAAAATTTAGACCCCCTGTGGTGTTTCCTCTCGTAGGTGACCACTGCCCTTAAGCAACCAACTTAACTTGACATTTTGGATGGTAATTATGAGAGTCTCAACTTATATCTCAATAAAAATATCCCTTCATTAAACGCATACAAGGACCTCCCCACCCAGCTCTAAGCGCAAACTTACCAAGAATATTGCCACGACTTTTAAATATCTTATTTGAATACTTTGGACTTCCTTTGTGTTTTTGAGCCATTCTATCTGAAAGGTGCATAAATTATGAAAATATAGCGGAAATGGGAGACTTTTCTGACAAACCAGAACTCAGAAATGTACAAATACAAGGATTGAAATAGCTTTATGACAGGCAATTTAACAGTATTTATGTTTTCATTTGCACAACTGGATTGTGAAACATATCATATAGAAATAACTTCATTATCTTGGAAAGCGAAGAGTTGAAATTCGATCTCGAATAAAAAGGCGCTTTTCTTTTGTTGCCTAAAATGATCTGATGAATTTTGATTATATCAAAATGTTTTCTTATAAATGGAATATATTCTGAAAAAAATGATGCGAGACGTGAGGAAGTTATCTTTGAAATATCCATAGATAAACTAGTCAATCCTCAGTTGTAATGTTCAGATACTAATTTCAACTGTAGTGTTAAGACTCAAGAGAGACAGACAGACAGACAGAAGAGAGAGAGAGAGGGGTGGAGAGGGGAGAGGAGAGGAGGGAAGAAAAGGAAAATATGAAATATATCGTGCACGTCGTACGTCTTCATGTGCTTCTTGGGGGGGGGGGAGGGGGGGGAAGGGAGGGAAGGGGAAACATTGGAATTTCCGGTGATGTTGTTTTCGAGCCATTTCCTGTTTTCCTTGGTTTTGAAAGTTTCTGTTTCGATCGTACTGTTGATCTGAACGTGCCGCACACCCCAACCCAATTATGGAGTACCCCCTCACCTGTTATACATATATTGTTGAGGTGATCTCAACACGCATTAATATTTTCTAGAGTGGATATTTGATTAGTTCTTCCGACCGAACACCTAAAAGATTTCTTAGTGACGTGGTTTATTCAATTAAATTATTAGTCTATTTTTATGCAACATGTTCATACACGTAAAAAGCTTTTCCTCTTTACCTAACTAATTGATTTTTATTTGTCGACATTTTTTGTTAGTCCCAGGGTCAGTTTTAACATCAATCACTCTATCCTATTCTGGTAACCTTCAGTTATAAAAATGAGACTTGATCGTTCTTTTCCAGGACATTTTCTCTATTGTAATTAGTTTTATCATATAATACTGACAACTCAATACGGAAAAACTAAGTCCCGCGATTTAAAAAGACGCATTCTTAATTTTGTCAAAATAAAGCTATAATTCAGTAATATATATCATTAAGTTATTTTTAAAGAGAGCGAAAAAATTTCAGATTAAGAATACTATTGTACGTGGGAGTATCCATTTCTACAGAAATCACAGTTTCAACCACGTTAGATTTATTTCATTTGCGTGCCAAGCTTTCAGACAGAGCGTCCATCATCAGGTCAAGTGAAAATGTACAACACCCACGAGGAAATTTAAAGTTTATAGCAAGCGGAAACTATGTCCTTTTTTCGATATGTTAGGCCAAGTTCAGACGTCGAACTTTTGCCGCGTCGAATCTAATTGTTGCATTTTGTAGATGAGAAGTGCGGCGTCTGAACCTACTGTATTTGACAGATTTGATTAAGTGTTAAATTGAAAAATTCAGTTTGAATTTAATTTGTCAAATTCATTTGGTTCAGAAGCCGCACTTCTCATCCACAAAATGCAACAATTAGATTCGACGCGGCAAAAGTTCGACGTCTGAACTTGGAATGGCCTTATTGTCACTTCGTGTTGCATGGCCGTTCACAACGGCGTTTTATGAAAGATGCCTTTTCATATTTTTGTGGGTTAGTGTGAACGTATCTTAAAAACGCAAAGGTAGCCAAGCAGACAGAGCGCCGGTCTGTCACCTCTGTGGTCTTGCGTGTTCGATTTCCAGATGGGGCATCACATGTGACTTGAGTTTTTAGTTCGTTATCTCCCTCGCTTCAACGGTTTTGCTCCGCGTCTTTCAGCTTTCTTCCATAGTAAAAACAAATTAGTGAGCTGAAAGTTGTATGCATAGTAATGTGTGTGAGAGTTCAGTGGAGTACCTGAAAACTAGCTGTATAGCGAAGTGCTCGTCCACTATAAACAAAGCATTTATCATTAGACTACCAGCCATGCTGTTAATTTGAAACTGTTTATTCACCTGCAATCAGACTGCTTGGTGCAACATATTTGAAGTACTACACTTTTGTCTTCTTTACTTACTTGTCAGTCAGATTCAATAATGATCAGATTCAATATTAGTCAGTCTATTAACCCAACATGTGAGAACAAGAAAAAAGGTTTTTCCTTCTCAGATTCATTACTAACCAAAAGAAGTTGTTCCGTAAGGTTGGACAAGCTCACTTCTCGTTGATACTTTCTACAGAGAGGAACTCCAGAGAGAACTGCACTTGTGATCAAATCCGCAAAGTTATCATCGTACAACTTGACTAAAGAGGTAAGAAAATGTTTAGATGATAGAAGACAACAGTTTTGAATAAAACAGAGTCTCAGCTATCCTCGGGATCGCAGCATGCAATTAACCAGTCACAGTACCCAAAAGCCATTATTTTAATTATATTTTATATCCATTTAAGCAATGGTCCGAGTAAGAGCTATAGGCAACTTTCTATTGTTCTCGGCCAATTTCATCTTCCCCACATAATTATATTGTAATCATTGTATTTAAATTGGATAGCCTGCTTGTAAGGGAAGGATCTCCTGTTCAGGTCTTCCCCATAACCATAAGTTGTGGAAACTATTAAAGTAAAGTAAAGTAAAGTAAAGTCTTGGTTTTCAGACTAATAATATATTAACCATTGACCTGGAAAACACATTTTAAATATAAGATATCCAAAAACCCTGTTTTGAAACAAAGTTTCTTTTGGACTAAAAGATATCGTACTATATGTACCGCAAACTAAAATATTCGTCGTCTTTAGTTCTCAAAAAAATTCTGAAGAAAATATGAATAAGTAATTTCTCAAACTCTCGTTTTGATGAAAAAATCATCTTATTTAATTGTTCCCCGCCTTATTTATCACCAATAGCGGTCTCGAGTTTCCCGATTTCTGTCGAGTTTTTTCTTTCAAAAGACAAACTACGTTATATGTACAATCTCAGCAATCTATTGTTAAACCTTTGATGTCTGCCAAAACTCGCTAAAAACACTCGAACAAAAAATCGTATTTGTTTAAATAATCACCCCTGCTCGAATAACAGCCCCTCCCCCTCCCCGCTAAAGTTTTGACCATGGGAAGGGCAATAATATATGATCATGATACAACAATAATAATGAAGGATGAATTAGGGTAAATCAGTCACATGAGTTGAAATTATAGTCTCGCTCAAATAATCGCCCCTCTTGAACAAATATCCCGCGTTTCGAAAAAAAATAATTCGCCTGTAGACATAATTAGTTTGCATACCATAGTAGTACTATTTGATATTGAAATGAAAACAAGTCGTTGCACAAAAACACAAACCTGATATCTGAATTAATGATGACAATTTTTCCTCATGCATGTTTTTTTTTTTTTCATTTTTCAGAAAATGAAGCCCTACACGATGGTGTTGCTGTTGTGTGTGGTCGTGTTTGTTGTTTTACCAACCAGCATCAAGTCAGCGTCCAACCAATCACCTGCAAGACATGTAAATATTGGCTTTTTATTTAATCATTGATTTTCATTTAAAAGATGCGTTATAAATTTTTTTCGAATTTCGAAAAAAGTGGTAAAGCAAAAAGGTCTATTAAGAATTAAATAAATGACAAATTTGACCTAAGATACTTCGCAAAATATTGAGGTCTCAAAGTAAAAGAAAGTAATCAGGGAATCGCGATACTTTTCACGTTTTATTTACTAAATAGTCTGACTAAGTCGCTGTTTATATGGAGGCAAGTTGTACCTGCTAGCCGGGATACCTCTTTTGTTTGCTTTTCCCTGGGGGACTTAAAACAAAAGAGTTATCCCTGCTACCAGGGACAACTCGCCTCCAAATAAACAGCCCCTAACACTATAAATTAAGCATCAGAAAGAGCCAGAATTAGCATAATTTAGAACTACTTAATGTCGTTCAGTATTAGTATTAGTACAGATCACCATTCTACAGAGAAAGAAAAAAAGGAAAATATGTAATTACAATGTGATTAGTTGTATATTAAGACAGCTTATTTCTTTCTAGTCATCAGATTTTTCCTGCTTGGCGGGTCGTCCTGGTATACCCGGTCTCCACGGCCAACCCGGTGCTCCTGGACGAGATGGACGTGAAGGTCCTCAAGGTATACAAGGACCACAAGGACCACAAGGAGTCCAAGGATCTTCAGGAAAACAAGGACCCCCCGGATCCGTCGGGAAAACCGGTGACCCCGGTCCTCAGGGACCCCAGGGTGCAAATGGAGACGTTGGACCCAAAGGAGACAAAGGAGAGCCTGGACCGAGAGGACTTTCAGCTCATTCAAACTGGAAGGAATGCTCGTGGAAAAACATCGATGACGGCAAGGATAACGGTCTTATAAAAGTGCGTAATTATAGTTTCATGTACTGATAAAAAAGATAGTCATTTCTGACTAAGCTACATACTTTTATGTATTTGTAAAATTATGATTTGCCTATTCTTATTGTTGAAATGCATGGCGCTAAAGGGATATGTTGAGGGAAACAGGGGAATGAAAGGCCATTTCGTTTGAATATGCTTCTTATTTAGTGTCGTCTGTATTCTCTCAGTTTATTTCATCTTTTTTTTTTTCATTTTTCAGGATTGTGTTTTCCAGAAGAACTTCAGCCACACCATCCTCCATGTCTACTGGAACGGAGTTTTCAGGATCAATGCATGTGACGGATGCTGTAAGCGTTGGTTCTTTACTTTCAATGGTGCTGAGTGTAAGTCCCCTGGAGCCATTGACGGTATGCTATACATGAGGACGGGAAAGAACCAGAATATTCACCGCGTCCGCCATATTGAAGGTCACTGTGACAAGATCCACAAAGGTCACGTGCGTGTTGGTTTCAACGTAGGAAACTGTCCAGGATACGGCAATGCTGATGCCAAGACTGGATTGATGACTACAAGTCGTCTCTTCATACAAGAAGTGCCCAGGCCCCAGCCGTGACTGCTTTCCATTTGAAACAAAGTTAAACGTGATTAAAGGTCACTGGAAAATGTCTTTAATAATAAAATAGTTCAGCCTCAATACTTACAATGTTTTGATGCTTACATTGATGATAATCTTAGGTGATAGGGGATAAATAAAAATGACTGCATTCTAAAATTATTCCTTGTTGTTATTATCATTTAGCTTTTCAGTGTTTACATCAAGTGACACGAAATATGAGTTGCATCAGTTTCTGGCTTCCATCCGCCACACCTGACCCTCCTACCCCCTGACCGGAGTTCTTGCCGCCAAAAAAGAAAGACACTGCGTAATACAGTCGAACCTCCACTAGCGGACACCTTCCGTAAGCAGACACCTCCCAGAAGCGGACAACAACCCTCGGTCCCTTCTCCTAACAAACTTTACATTTTAACCTCTCATTAAACGGACACTAGCACGTAGGCGGACACGAAAAAATCCTTTATTTAGTAAATATATCTTATTAGACAGTTTTGTGTGGAGTATGGCTCGCCAAAATACTGCGTGACTCGTAAAATATCCAGCCATACTCCACACAAATACTGTCTAATAAGTTATTTATTATCCAACCGACCTTGGTTTTAACCCAAAGGGAGTATTTTCTGAAACCTTTTTATTGTCGCGTGAAGTTGCGTTACTCAACGTGACCAGCAGGACGATTTTTGATTGGCTGATATGCACAAACTGGTTAAACAAGTTTTCTGACAGTTGTATAGTCACGTTCTGTCATCTACGGTCGAATTTTCATCTAAATTCGTCTGTTTTCTGTTAAAATGCGTTGCCCATAAGGCAAACTACGTCTTTTGGAAAATTGGAACTACAAAGCTCTTGACTAAATGAAGTATGAAGGAAATTTGCGACCTTTGAGAGCCGTTTTCATCAAAACAAGTGCCAGTTGAAAGTCTGAAGTCAAGTTGGAAACGAGGTCCAAAAGGAGTTCATTCTGTAGCTTTTGATATCTACAAGTAACTTTGGACAGACCGTGGCAAGTAGTTGGACTGAAATAAGGACTTGTTCGGGAGGAATTTACCGTATTCCAGGTTGAACTTACAGCCATTTGAGTGCTGCTTTGTACGGGACCATCATCATTCATCCATATGAGAGAAAAAGAGCAAGTTCAGTTAGCGGAATATAGATTTGTGTTTCATGCATACCTAAGGGGTTTTTCAAATACCAGTGATCAAGAAAATAAAGGTATGTTCAGTTTATTGATAAACGAGAGCTATTTTTCAGAGTTTTTGTTTTCATTGATTTGTGTTTTGAAGTTTGTAGCTCAAAAAAACGCATAGCTTCCAAAGACCGATAGGCGAATGTGTAGCCAGCAATGAGTTTAGTTCAATCGACTTAACTTTATGAAATTATTTCATTCAAGAAATATTTTAGAGCTTACCAACTTCGATAATATTCGAGGAAAATCAAGACAATTGCAATCAAAACTTTCACGCTTTCACGCTCAAACCTGTCAAACCAGTATAGAGGAGTAAAAATATCGCTGGATAATTTTACTCGCTCCAGTCCTACTCACGCGATATTTCGGTCTATGATGAGTTGGATGATAAAAAAAGATTTGTAATTAACCGGCTCTGGTAGTAGCGCAGCTCTGTACGATTTCTACAAATAGAAAATCAATAAAGGCAAACATTATGACTCCTCTAAGTAACACGCATCCAAAACGACTGTGCATGCGCAACATAGAAAAATAAACAAACTGCATTATAACTGAATCCTATATCAGGTATATGTACAGAAATGTACAGCTTGGGCTATCCAGTGTAGTTTATCCACAGGGAGCCCAAGCTCAATATTTGCATATTTATAGTAAATGTATGTGGCGATAAATCATCCTCCTTTTTTCAACATTTTGCAACAATCATGTCTTTTTTTTACATAGATCTCTTAAGTTTGCCTCTTTCGTCCTTGTGGCTGAGTTTTAGCGCCATTTGAGCGTTTTTGACGAAAATACCCCTGATTTATCTTTGAATTTTTTAAATTTACAGACAAATGTATGTATGACATGTGTGGGGAAATATACCCCCAGCCAATCATTTTCTGTAAAAATTGACAATTTGAAAAATTCATATCCCTGTGGATTTTCATTGGAATTTTCTAATTTTTTGCATAGTTACTACGTGAAACATGCTTTTTAATATTATAGGGACCATTATGTCTTAGGTTGAAAAAAATTGTGCGGCCAATTTGGAAAAAGGTCTCTTAGGCAACCGGAATGGCCACACAATGGTCTGCGCTGGTCGCTACTGGCATGGAAACTGCTATTTCACATGTGATTTTTCAGATCTAATAAACTGAAATACCACTCCTTTTGGCCAATCAAATTGCAGAAATTTCTTAGGTTTTTTACAAACTAATTATTTTGTCCGGTCAATATGATGTAATTAGGTTCAATATTGGTCAGTTTGTTTACCCAGCGTCTGAAAAGCAAAGGGTATTTCCTCAAATCCATAGTTACTAAAGAAGCTGTTCTGTTGTTGATGGTCACTTCTCGTTAATACATCCTTTAGAGAAGATCTAGAGAAGACCTCCAGAAAAAACTGCTCGTCAGTCGAACCAATCAACTTCGCACAACTTGATTAAGAGGTAAGGAAAATGCATGGCCTCAACCTGTATATGGTATTTTTATATATAGGTTTTAGGGGCTGTTTATATGGAGGCGAATTGTCCCTGGTAGCAGGGATATCTCTTTGTTTTAAGTTCCCCAGGGAGAAAAAAATAAAAGAGTTATCCCGGCTAGCAGCTGGAACAACTCGCCTCCATATAAACAGCGCCTGATATTATAGCTCAATCAGTTCTCAACAAGCATTAGCTCTATGATAAGCTGAGAGACCACTATGCCCTATTTATTTTCACCGGTAAAGACATCATTGGTTTCTAATTTCCAGGCGTTAACGAGAAAAATGTACAAGGCTGAGCCATCTGGCTCCACAATAGTCCATCAATATGGCCCAAGTGAACTGCTTGCAAACGACAAGAGATGTGAACTTCAAGCAACGAGTAAAATCATTCATGAACTACTTGTTGACCAATAGTCGCAGCAAAACGATCTAACTTGAGACCTCAAAGTGTACAATTTTCGGGTTTTCCAGGCCAACCTTAATCAATAACAGAATTTCAATGAGCTAGTCGAGGTTTTCCAAACTATGAACTATATAGGAGAATTTATCGTGACGTAGTTCTGGTCGTACGAGCTGCCGAAAAAGAAGCTGGCCGTAGAAGTGGACCCAGTGTTGGCTTCACATTTAATTTAGAGATTTTTGTGCTTACCTAGGGATGTCTATTTAGTTCAACGACGTTTCGAAGAACCTTCGGTCGTCTTCTTCAGGTTGTGTCTTGTGAATATTCTTTGCATAGCACGTTTCCACGCTCCAATAAGTGCATGCATAGTGATTTAAAGGGGTTCTTTTGTCTATTGTTCTATCGGTCTCGATGGATTATATTCTAGGAATTCAGTTTTATTTAATCATGTTTTCCTTTTGAGCTATTATCCCGCTCCTTTCCCATTGTATCTGTCCAGGAGATTTCTGGTCGTTTTGGTGAGGCTTCCGTCTATAGCTACAGCGTAGGTTCTTGCACAAGATTATCGCTATCTAAGTATCCTGTCGCTCCTATGGGCCCACTGTCTAGGATGTAATGTCGTCCACTGTACTCGCAGTAGAATAGTGAAAACATGATCCACTTTAATAATTTCATGATGGACCTCGTACTCCATGTTGTTGTGGACACTTTAGATTCCTCTTTGACATCAAGAGGGATTCTGACATGGTCTAGTGCTTTTTCCATTGGTATTGAATATGAGAAGAGGTTCTTAACGTCGTAGCTCACGATGGTCTCATCTCTTTCTATTCTCCAGTTCTTCACTCTATCTTTTAATTCTTTTGAGTTCTTCACGTATATTGCCCACTGCGTCCCCGTAAGGATTTTAAGATCGGTTATAGTGCCTTGCATATTCTGTCATACGGTTACCCTGCCGTCGATACGACTTCCTTTAAAGGAATGCTGTCTTTGTGTATTTTAGGGTATCCAATTAGTCGTGGAGCGTGACAGTCTTGGGGTTTCAAGTATTTTGCCTAGCATTCTCCCATTTCTCCATTGTGTACCGATTCGTCAATATCTTTCTGCATTGTTTGGATATTTTTCTGTGACGTCCCAGTCTTCATTGTTCCTTTATTGATTGTCGTGCTTTTAGTTCTTCCAATACTTTTTCCATCGTCTTTTCAATCCATAACTGTTTTCTCCTCCTATTTCAGCCTTTCTGGCCATCGCAACCATTGTGCTGATAAGAGAGATGACAAGATGACAAAAGGCCAGATGAAGATTTTGACATTTGGGAGATTTATTTACTTTTAGTTTGACACAATTACAAATTACAATAAACACCCACCACTAAAACTTTGGGAAGAGAATTTCTCACGAAGAAACAGTTTTTTAAGGGCCTGATTATATGAACAGGAGTTATCCATTGTTACTGTACCTTCGGAAAACTCAGACGATGGCAACAGTGGCTAGCTGCGCAAGCGCAGTAGCCACCAAAAGGAAATCTCAGTAAACTTTAGAAGCCATTGCATTGAATTACCACAGGCTTCCCACGCTCTGTGTTAGTACGCCGGGGTAATATGAGTTGGGGTCGTTAGGCTGTCTGTGGTAACGATATATGATCTCAACGGTTTTCCATGTGTTCAAATTTTCTCTTCTGAATTGACGACATTTGATGCTGAAATTTCAAAAATGGCAAAATAAACAAATAAAGTTTAATAGTTACTGAACACTTCTAGCGTGGTTATTCTCAAATGACTACAATATTGAGGAGTAGACGTGTGCGGAACATCTCCGCCTTTTTCCTCTTTTCTCTCCTTATTTGGGGTGAATTTCTTCCCCAAAATTATTACACCTCTTTGCTAAGACACAGGAGTTCGTCTGGACGCAGTTTGAATGTATCGAAGTTGTCTAGCCTTCACGAAAAAACAAGATTTGTATCGTCTTCATTCTGCTTGAGCAAGCTAGAGGTTACGGATGGCAGTACTTCAAACAATAACGTTGTGGAGAACACTAATTGCCTTTTGTGTTCTTGGCCGAAAAGATCTCACAAGAATGTAAGGATAAAGAGATCCAAATGCCCATGTAGTTATTATTCTAACTCTACCGCAACGTTTCATGTTTTGGAAGGTGATTTGACTTTTAAATTAAACCCGGGACCTACTAATTTGCAAGATAGAAGACCACAACAAAACGCCAATACATCTGGCCTTATTCTAAAGAAGAATGACATTAAAACTGTGCATCTCAACGCCAGGAGTCTAAAGAGTATACAGAAAGGCCCTGGTAATGAAAGAATTTGCCAACTAACTTCTTTCCAGAAATTTGTCTTCTGCAATGATTACGATGTCATTGGAGTTACAGAAACATGGCTAAACGACTCTATCAAGGACACAGAAATTCTTGAAAAAGGTTATACGATCTACAGACGCGATCGAATTGGTAGAGTTGGTGGTGGTGTATTGTTAGCGGTTAAAACTTCAATTCCATGTAGAAGAAGATCGGACCTAGAAACCGATTTGGAGATGGTTTGTGTAGAAATGAACCTGACAGGTTCCTCCAAGATCCTAATAATACATCTGTAATACATCTGTTAAAGAAAAAAGAGACAGCTAGGCGAGCAGCAAGGGGAGAGGAAATCCATCTGCTCTGCTGATCTGTACCAAAAATTCAGCGAAAAATATACTTAGCTGGTTTCCACTGATTTTGGCCCATGATATCGCGCGATTTTTTTCCACAGAAAATGAAGTCGTACGCAGTGTTGTTAGTGTTGTGTTTGGTCGTGTTTCTTGTTTCACCGATCATCAAAACAGCGTGCAACAAGACTCCAGCAAAACACGTAAGGATCCATAATTATACCTTTCAATGGCAGGATATAGCCTGTATAGAAAGCGTTTCTTATAGAGGATAGGGAGAAAGTTGATTGTTTGGGATATCTGAAACAACAACCATTTTTCAGGGATTTTAATTTCTCTTCCTAATTTTACGCGAAAATGGTGAATGTTGACTTTTATTGCCGTAGTTGTGCTGTGAACCCTCGACCTTATCAATTTCTCAAGTTTTACATGATTTTACAGCGATGTATGATCTGGAGTTTAATGAGTCAAGCGTGAAAATATTCATAAAAATACTGTGGATATATTTATACTAGAAGTTTTTCTCTCTATATTAGTCAACAGATTCTCCCTGTTTGGCGGGTCGTCCTGGTATACCCGGTCTTCACGGCCAACCCGGTGCTCCTGGTCGAGATGGACGTGAAGGTCCTCAAGGTATACAAGGACCACAAGGACCTCAAGGAGTTCAAGGATCTTCGGGAAAACAAGGACCCCCCGGATCCCCTGGCAAAACCGGTGACCCCGGTCCTCAGGGACCCCAGGGTGCAAAAGGAGAAGTCGGACCCAAAGGAGATAAGGGAGAGCCTGGACCGAGAGGTCTTTCAGCTCATTCAAACTGGAAGGAGTGCTCGTGGAAAAATGTTGAAGAAGACAAGGACAACGGGCTCATTAAAGTTAGTGCATATACAGACCTAACTACCGGATAGCTTCAAGTTAACAATTTCAAAAATGCATTGTTTTTCTCAAATTTAGAATATGTCATGCAGCTTATATAATTCCTTATCAAACACTGAAATAAAAAATGGGTCACCGTAGTCGTTTCCGAGAAGAGCCGTGAAGTTTGAAAATTTGCCGCCATCTTCAATACCGAGTAGAAACTGGGTCCAGTAGAATCTTTACCATCCTTTTTCAACCTGAACGATTTTTTTTCCTCGCTAAAATTCTTTTTTTCCCCCGGCCCTTTGCTAAAGAAATTCCAATTGTTAAAAAATCGAAAAAAGCCATTACCGAAAAAAACAATTTTAGGTAAAAGTGCGCATAGACAATACCCGCGAACGTCCTTAAGGAATATATTTGAAAACTAATTAAAGCTACACGGAATGGGAAGAAGTCGAAACGAGTACTCTAAATGAGCACCCTTTACTCAAATAACTGAGTAAATTTACTCGGATAAGTGAGTCACTATGGATGCACCGATTTACTCAAGTTTGTGAGTTTCGCGCGTTTTTGCAATGTGTGAGGTTAATGGGAATCCAACTCGGATCTCCTGCTCGCGAATGCCGCTCACTAACCGGAATTTTCGAACTGAGCCACACTTCTCCTTATTGTTTCATTTCAATACAGGAATGCATTTTCTACAAGAATTACACCCATACGATCCTCCATGTCTACTGGAACGGAGTTTTCAGGATCTATGGATGTGACGATTGCTGTAAACGTTGGTACTTTACTTTCAATGGTGTTGAGTGTACGTCCCCTGGAGCCATTGACGGTGCAGTGTACATGAGGACGGGAAAGAGTCAGAATATTCACCGCGTTCGCCATATTGAAGGTCACTGTGACAAGATCCACAAAGGTCACGCGCGTGTTGGTTTCAACGTAGGAAACTGTCCAGGGAAGAAGAATTTCGCTGACGCCTACACTGGATGGATGACCACAAGTCGTCTGTTCGTAGAAGAGGTGCCCAGGCCCCAGCCGTGACAGCTTTCTATTCATCACCAACACATGCTTTAATATTTATCTCGAGCAGATTTTCAGTGACCTTTAATCATTAGTCACTTGGTCTGATTATCACTAAAACAATGAGAGCTTACAAAATGATTGGATAAGTTCAGTCGTTCTTATGCTATTATTATTGTAGTGTCATTTAGAAGAAGTGAATAATGATTGAAGGGCGCTGGAAAACTGCCCTGGATAAATCAACTAATGTAACTGAGGATTTAGAATAAGTAAATGTCTTGATACTGTAGTAAGGTGATGGGATGAATTAAAGAAATGACTGATTGAAATGAACTTGTTGTGTTAATGAACCTTATCAAAGCATTGAAGAGAATAACAAACCAACATCATGACGAGTACTAAAGGATAGACCATGATACTAATAACAACAAAACACTGCTAAAAATAATTAGTTGCATCATTTCAAATCTTTTCAGACACCATCTTTAGTCAATAGGTGCCATGAAGTCACATCATTTGCACTGTGCACTACTTCGTTGGGGATTGCTCAAGTACATTACACAGGAAGCCCAGCTTGCACTTTATGAGTTTACTAGAATAGAGGCATTTTACGACAGACATAATTTTGGTCAAAATAATAGATATTTTTTCCCAAGAGAAATAAAATCTTTTGTCATTCGAAAACTTTCTATTGTACTTGCCCACAAACATGGCTGCCATGAAATTCCTACTGATATACCGTGCACGGTAAACTCCGACGACCGGAGAACGACAATGTACAGGGAGCCCGGTTCGCCTTTGCCACTTAAAACGGTCGTAACATACACCGCGCGGTAAAATATCTTTTAGCTGTGGAGGCCTTAGTACGAATTTTTAAGAAACGAAAGACAACTGTTTAAGCTCAAACCTGAATGTCTAAGCTTTTTATTCCGTAAAGTAATAGATTAGTTTCTAATAAACAAATGACCATTGAATCAAAAAGATTGAAGATGCGTCACCAGTTCAGATTTGCGATGTTTTGCTCTGCCAAAGCTAATATTAAGACCACAGGAAACCCAAGCAGATTTTGTCAATGATTTATCAAAAAGAAAAATATCGAAAATAAAAATTTCACAGTACCTTTTGGTATATGTATGGTTATTCTATATTTTAACTATGAGATAAAAATTTCCTAAATAATGGTAATAATAAAACGAAAAAAAATTGAAATAAATATTTCATGCATGGGCTTCCTGTGGTCAAGACACGGCCACGCGAAAGCCCGCGAAATCTGGCGCATGGGCAGACATTTGACCACGCGCGGTACGTGTTGCCGTAACAATGATATCCCTCCTTTACATACGTTTACCAGACTAAAGCAACGCAGGGTGATTGCGTTACATTTACAATCGCATTATACTACAGTCTGGAAACATGTAACGGTGTTTCAAAAAACCGATAAGGGATTAAATGAAAATATGGTCGATCCATAATGGAACGATTTCTAGTCATATGACAGTTCTTTTATTTGTATAATTTTGATGGCCAGGGTATTGGAGAACAACTGCATTTTGTTAAAAATATCTCAGAATACCATAAAACATCAATACTTGAAAGTTGCTTCTAGATACGTCGATTTCGGAATGGAAATCAAGTATAATTTAGCCCGCATTGATTATGGTCTGCGGTTGACTTTATGAGTGAAACTGCGTCCTTTTGCTTTTCTTTGGCGCTCTCTGAAGCAGTGGATCAGCAATTTGTGGATGATTGCCCATATGCATAGTTGAGATAGATGCTTTGTTTTTCTCTTACAAATGAGCAAGAGCAACAAATATACAGAACGATATCTTAAAAATAAACAATGTATCAAAGGCGCTATTAATTATATGTTATTTACTTGCCGTTTTGTTAGAAAGTGAAATACTAATCGATACGTTTTATTCTGTACAGGGGCGGATCCAGAGGGGGTTCCTTGGATGCCCGGGAACCCCTTTCTCATCCTAAAAATAAAACATTTTTTCGTCTAGAAATAAAAATATATATCAAGAACAATACACAGTCGTTTTTCGTTTACCCGACTAATAACCTATGTACTTATTGTTTTGTACAATATAAATGCGAAGTGGACCCCTTCAGTCTGAGCCCTGGATCCGCCCCCGCTGTGACATCATAAATAATAGCCTACGTTGTTTGAGTACATAAAGAGTACTAACGCTGAATAAAACTTGCATATACCTCATTGGTCGTCAACGATCGAGGGGTTAGCCGAGTTTGATTTATAAACGTGCTGTTGAAATATATTTTGCTCATACTGTAGCATTCATATTTTAATGCATGCTTCTTACCAAAGCCGACCGAGCAGGCAAACCTTCCCTCAAATATCTTCGACGAGGGTTATTGTATAATCAAACTCTCATCTGAATGCTTGTTGGGCTTCTTAAATGCGTGCATCGAAGCCATGGGCAAAATCCGATTGGTTGAGACATTTTTTGGGTGTGCATCACTGATTTGAATAATCTTGAACTGCTAATTGGGTTTTGGTCGTTTGCCCTGTACTGTGAGTGCTGTACAAAAGACATGGCAATCTGTTTCATTTCTTTCAAAATAGGCTGGATATTACTATGTGTGTTGTCTTTGTGGGAATTACAACTTGTGCGAGGAATGAACCTGATACTTCAACAACCTGAAGTTATGGAACAAATGAAAATGATACGAGGTTCGTAGTTCTAATTTCTGTTCATTCCTGATTTCTAAGAAGATAACTTGTTGTTTGATCATTATTTGTTGTGGTATTTTTCCAGCCAAAGAAAAAGAAAAGTTTCCCCACGAGCGCAAGATTGAAATTCCTAAAAACGAACCATTCTACTGTAAAACTACAATTGAAAAGACAAACTTAGGGCAAGGTAAAATACAGAGAATAATTTGACTTATAGCTTGATGTCACTGAAAGCAGCCGAAACTTATAAACGTTGCGATTCGATTTGGTTAGCTTGAGATAACATTGCTAAACGAATTTTAATTGCCTAACTTTGATAAACCCGAAATAGTATTTAGAGAAGACGTTTTTCAATGACGAGCAATAATGGCGAAAAGTGCTAAAAACTAGATGGCCTTCGTGTGAGTTTTAATCCAAATTTTCGTTCTGGATTAATTAATACTAAATTCCTTTTTCTATCGGTTAAAATCTGATGTACTAAGATAAAATACCTGTTTAAAACAGATTTTTGAATGTACAAGACTTTTTCTTGACGTTGTGTTGGGATTAAGCTTTTTCAAGCTGAATATAAAGAAAAGATACAGACATACAGCAAATGGAGCTAATGAAGGCCTAAACCTCATTTTAGATCCAAATTTTCGCTTTGGATTAGCACTTTGATTCAACTTTCATCGGCCAAAACTACTCACAAACAACTTAAACCTTCGGACAGAGATGGTTTGGGTTTTGTACAACAGCTATTCTTCAACTCAGGAGTTTTTGTCATTCACTGCTCGAACTTGAAAAAAATCCCCTTTTAAAAAACTACATATGTTATTCCGTAACTATCAAACCACGTATTCTGAGCAAAAAGTTAAAATATTTTAAAATATTTAGAGCATCATTTTCTTTTGGATCCACTTTTCCTTTTTCTTTCCATTTTTACATTACCATTTTTATCTTCATTGGACGTACATAAGAGAAAATGAGGGACGTACGCCGCCACTCTATCTAACATTGTTATTTCGATTCAATGTTCTTACAGGTGAAGATCTGGAGTTTGTGTATCGAGATATCGGAAGGTGTGCCAAAGTACCTCTCTCCCGCTCTCACCATGGTGAACAGGTACGTCGATATATAACTCCTTTTCCATACTATTTTACTGGAGTTACATTTTTTATGTACCAGAATGAGGAATTTACTAAAAGAAATCCATATTGGTATCACCCTGGTCGGCATGCGGTTTTTTCAAGTTGAATTCAAATGAATTGTACTAAATGTCTTGTTTTTGTGGAAATTGTAACATGTTGAAAATGTTTTCGTTGCCGTGCTTGGAATGGCATAGGAATTCGATCGAAAATATCTTCAAGCATAAGATGATATTGAGGTGGTTTATTCAGACGTTTCGCTTTATCATCGAATGAATAATTGGCGTAAGGCTCAGCTCGCAGTACAAAAAAATGTAGCAAGAATGGTCTTAACCAAGCAATAGACGCTAATGATTGTTAAACAGCCAGAAATCAAGTACTCTAATTTTCTTACAATAAATTCAATTTTACATCATTTCCTCAATTTTTCTTCATACAAAGAAGAGTGCTTGTCCATCCAAGAGCCTTTGCTTGCCCACCAAGACCATGACACAAGACGCCATTACCATGTATGGTCCTCGAGCAATGACGAGCGCCCTACAATGTCGATGCAACGACCCGACAAAACCTTGTCAACGCATACCACATCTACGTGTTTATCATGCTGGTACGGTCAACGAGAAAACTGTCGATGTTGGACAATGTCTAGGGGCATGCCATGCGAAGAAAGGTAAGGTTATTGGCAAAAGAAAGGAAATTGTATTCTGTTTTAAGCAGGTCAAGAGCGTTACTGGACGTATTATTTGAGTTTGGCGCGTATATCTCGGGTATAGGTCTCTAGGTAAATGTTGAACCAACAAATCTACAGTGGGTCTACACATCATTTGGATCGAAGGATCAATTGCTCAGAAAATGGTGTATGTGCCCGGCTCCGTAGCTCTGACCGCCTGGCCAGACCCACAATACCAAAAAATTCAGCACCAAACCGAAAAACAACCTTTTATGAATCTTAAAAAGGAAAAGGGGTATTTTGAAGGGTTTTTGGTTTACGTGTCGCCGTAAGACTCATGTTTTTTACTCCAAAGCAAGTTTTACCATTTTTGCCTAAAAAACGGATCTCTTGACGCGATGCACATCCATATTAGCCAAATATTAGGGTCCCTCCCCCCCCCCCCCCCACACACACACACGTCCCCATAAAATATACAAAATCTCTATAAATCTATAAAAAATGTGAGTTGTTTTCATAACCGATCTTAACAGGAGACCAGGATGGCACAGTTAGTTAGTGCGCGGACTTCGATGCGAGGGGTCCCAAGATCTATCCCCAGTGACCTCACATCCTTGTTTCGACTTCTTTCCTTTTCGTATAGCTTTAATTAGCTTTAAATACCCGTGAAACGGAGCACTGATGGAGAGAGGGGGGGGGGGGGGGGGGGGTAAAATGAGCGCACCGTCGGCCTCACGTTTATTAGTCAATTTGTGACTATTGCGAGCTACCGACGCAAAATAAGTCTCTTTTACTTTTTTTAACTTTTTCCCCTTGAATTCAGTTAACAGCCCTTTGAATTGGGTGCTTTTTATGCCGTGTTTTCGGCGCTCTAGCTTGAAACTACAAAACCGTGTGGCCGGTCGACTTAAAGATTTGTAAACCCGTGAATCACCTTTGTGGTGGAAGCATCATTGACCCAAATGCTGGTCACACAGTTCTGTAATTTTCATGCGTCGATTGAAAAGAGGTTTATGTCTAGATTATTGTTCTTGTAGGACACAAAACCTGCCAGGCTACATCTACAACTACCATCAGTATCAGTGGAACTAATGGTAGGTTCCCAAATTGACGAAATTGAGAAACTCTCTTCATATGACTTTCGGAATATGACCCTAAATAACATAACAAAGCTTAAATAGAATTCGGAGCTATATCTTGCTTAACGCCAGCTTCTACTGTGCCAAATATATTCAAAATTTCACTGATTTGTGAAAAACTCGGCGGGGAAATCTTAAGTGTTTGTTTTGCACCTCCCTGGTTCATTGGTGCAGATTTCTTGCCTTTCAATGAGCTTTTACTAAAAACTACAAATACATACCCGAAATCGCTGACATTGAGCAGGATATGACTGTGAAATGTCTATTGCCTAAGCTTCAGTAAACGATAAGTTGTGGTTAGAAGTCTAAATCGTAACGGTACACTGCAAAAACGCACGAGTAAAAAACTTAAAAACTCAAAAACTTAACTGGATTTTGTCAGCGTAAAGGCCCTTTTCAAGCCAAGTCTTTTCCTCCCTCTGAAAAAAGGTCATTATATTGATGCGCTTCTGTTTATTTATTTATTCATTCATTCATTCATTCATTCATTCATTCATTCATTTATTCATTCATTCATTCATTCATTTATTCATTCATTTATTCATTCATTCATTTATTTATATGTATTTATTTATTTATTTATTTATTTATGTATTTATTTATGTATTTATTTATGTATTTATGTATTTATTTATTTATCTATCTATCTATCTATCTATCTATCTATCTATCTATTTATTTATTTATTTATTTATTTATTTATTTATTTATTTATTTATTTATTTATTTATTTATTTATTTATTTATTTATTTATTTATTTATTTATTTATTTATTTATTTATTTTGACGTAACACTGAGACAATTTCAGATTTCCATGGTACGTATTTTGTTGCAGGTGCTCAATGCGTCGACATGATAACCAAGTGCGCATGTACTCGTGGATGTTACCGCGTGTCTTACAAGCAGACATTCAAGGCTCAGAGGTTTGACGAGGTTGCAAATACCAACATAACAGTGGATTTGGTAAGGAATATAGACTTAATTACCCAAAGACCTAATTGCGATACGTTTAATGCTCAAAAGAAATTTGCAATACCACTTCTATAGTGGCACTCTATGATCCAACAATGGTATGGTTGGCCGAGTCATTGAGAGCACCGGCAATTCACCGCTGTGTGGTCCGGGTTCGAGTCCCGGATCACGGACATCGAATCATATGTGAATTGAGTTTGTTTAATGTGTTTTTCTCTAGCATGCCACGAGGGTTTTTTCTCCGGGTTCTCCGCTTTTTTCATTCCTCGGCAAAATCAACATGTGAGTTGAGCGATGTATGAAAAATATTTAATGTAGAGGTAGTGAGAGTGAGTGCCAGCAGAAGAATAGCCACTACGTGGATCTGCTGTAGAAAATCATTGTTATTATTAGTATTTTATTATTAACAACTGCCAAACATTTACATGTTATTTTCTCAGCAAAACGGCTAATTGTAAAGTTAATTGTTTGTTTATTTGTTTGCATTATAGGTAGTTGATGTTGGCCGATGCAAAGGCGGATGTAAACCAAAAAAGAGAAGTACTTCATGTATCTATTGGTAAGTATGGTTAATCGAATGAAGGTAGAAACTCATAAGGGAATTGAGACTATTTTGAGAATAGAGAATTGAGAATATTTGGAATATGAAAACTTGGCTTAAATCTATTTTGTAGTTCATTTGTGTTCGGATTATTGAAGGTAGATTTTGCATTGTTTTTATCGGCTTTTGACACCCTAAACTGCAAACTTTATCGAATTTCTAATGAAAGTCAAGGCTTGTAGGTATATGAGGTTATATATGTTCATTATATACCGTATGTTATATATATAGAAAGAGAATATATAATTAAGGAATATAATGAATTAGATTTACATCTTAGAGAAGCTAAATCGTCGCATATTTTTAAAACAAAACTTAAGTATTTTACAGTTTTAGCATTTTACCCTAGTGCATTTTCATTATTCATATGTTACATTTTTATAATTATATTGTATATTTTTAAATCTCATTTGTATTTATTTTAGGACCCTGAAAATCGTTATTGCGAGTAGGCTCCCTCTATAAGAGCCCATTCACATGAGAGAGGGTGCCCCTATGTATAGTAGGGATAACTCTTTTGTTTTGTGTCCCCCAGGAAAAAGAAAACAAAAAAAGAGTTGTCCCTACTACATAGGGACACCCTCTCTCATGTAAACTGGCCCTAAATATCATTATCAACATCAACATGCGGGACAACAATGATTGGCCAACTTCTCCCAGCATTGTTAGTTCCAACAAGTTGCAGTGGGTTTGAACACCCAAAACAAAACCGTTCAACACTGCTTTTGTTCTGTGACCACCAAAGCCTGTAACATCAAGTAACAGCAAGTGATAACATGACGAGTATGTGCGAACCGCTGGACAGAAGTGCCTCAATTACGGTTTTAACCTGGCTTAGGGCTACCTCTCTCATAAAGAGAGTCGTATATAGTCTACCCATAGTTTTTCGGAGCATTACAGTCGAGTGCAGAAGTACGAACACCTAGAAATTATCCTTACAAAATTATCCATTTGTCCAAGACAATAGAAGTTGGAGACATGCGCAGATGTTATCTTTTGCTGCTACATCAAGTGCCAACATGAAGACGATAGAATGTCCCAGTGAACCATTAAACTCTACAATATCATATCATTTCCACTTATGTACCGTTGCATTGTTTTACTTTATTTAACATTTTATTTATGATTTCCTGCAGGACCAAACAAAATTTAAAGGTTGGCGAATCACGAATGGTTTGCCTTTTCAAGTCTCGCAAGAACTACAAACCGAGATGTTTTCCTCGAGTCTTCAAAACTCGCAAGATACGAGCTGCTAACGGCGACAAACAAACTATTTACACTGTTAAGCGCTGTGGCTGTCAATAACCGCTTTGAGATTGAATATTACATGGATGTGTCGATTAAAACTAACAAAATATTTACACTCTGTGCTTATCGTACTGGCTTAACAAGGTATATAGTTGGGGGGTACCGATCATGGATCATGCGGCAAATTTTGACGCAATCACGCTAATACTTTTTATCACGCATAACGTGCAGGTTCATTCACGAATCACGCGCTATTTTGGGCTCAAATCCCTTCGCTAACCTGACCTAACTAGGACATTAGATTTAGACTTTTACATCCAACGGGGCTAGGATAGAGACAAAATGAACAGAATATAGTTCTGCTCTCCGAGGATCAGACCCTGCAATCCATAGTGACCAATTTGTACTGATATCACTAGGGACATAAGTATAAGGGCAACGGCAAAAACACAGGAAGCCCAAAAATTGAAAAATACCTCATTAATTATGGAAAAACACAGGAAGCCCCATACACAGACTCTGCAGTGCATTTATCACATAGGTGCGAAGAAAGACAAACACTACATCTACTGAGTGTGCATATGTTGCTAGCGCTTATGCTTAAATTCTACACAAAGACCCAGCTGTAAAGAACATTTTGAGTACATTCTGGAGTGTGAAAAACAGAAAATGAAGGGCAAACATCTACTAGGATGCATATACCCGCCCCTAGGGGGTAAAGTTTAATAAGTTTAATAAATATTGGTGACCAGAGAAACGTTCCACAAAAATCTAAGAAACGCTAACCTTAATTTGAAACACTCTGGCATTATATCTAGTGTATATTTGCATGGGGTGTCAGACCACTCGAAGCCCTGCCACAATATACACCGTCCATACTGTACAATATCCAGCTTTTTCGTTCGGTCTTACCATTATATTGTTCCATTTACGGAATTAAAGACTGAAACCTTTCTAGCATGGTCAAGTGTCTTTGGGGTAGCTGTTGTTTGTAAAGAATTGAATGCAAATAACTTTACAGACATGTACACGATGATACAACCATGTTACTGAGCTCTTCTATTTTAGGTTTACCATCGACATAATGCAATATTACCAGAGGCTTGTATGACCGTGCAACACAGCACGGCTCGCTAGGGGCGTCGGGATTGAGTGAGTTAAACAATGCCATAATTGAGGTATGGTGAGTTTGGTTGCCAAGGCTCCATAGAAACGGGCACTTGCCTTTACAATAGTTGGCATAGAAACCAGTTGGTGCATGTATCCAAGTCCATCTCAAATCGCGTTGGAAGTCGATGTAAAACGGGCGCAAACAGCAGCGTGTTTCCTTTGGTCGTTTCTTGCAGTAGTTTGAATCTAAAGCTCTTCGATGTCTGCGTCGCCTCTCGATTTCATATCTATCAGTTGGAAAATACCAAACAAGGACGTAAGGGAGAGGGGGTGGTGAGAGTTCTTTGCTCTGACGCCTTTTCAGATTTCCAGAATCAAGACTCTTTATGATGACATTGACAACGACTTTAGATTCAGACCCCAGAATATGCTCTTTGATGAAAGCAGTTGCATCAAAGACAAGCCAAGAATTATCTTTGGAATGACCGTCCTTGGAATCAATAACTGGGAAACATTCACCCAGGAATGAACTATTCAAAAGATGACTTGCGCAAACCTCAACATTTGCTCCCGTCGGGGGGATGGTTGGGAGGTAGTCTGGATTCATCCGTAGTTCTGCTCGATGAATGTGATTTTCCCCGATCAGCTCAGAAGCATTAAAAATCAGTGTGTTAATATCAACAATGGACGATGTCTTGGAAGTGGGATCTAAAAAAGAAGAAAGAAAGAAAATTAATCTTGTTTTGTAATATAACTATACATAATTTTAGTCATGGCCCGAGTAAGAGGTAGGCATCACTAATGCACGGAATGCACAAAGGTGCTAATTCTATTTCGTTCAATCCATCCATCTCGTTGGCTAAAACATGAAAATCCAACATATCTTCATCAGATATTACATTAATTTCTCCCCGTAGTTCACTAGCTGATTTTCTTTTGTTTAAAAATTTTCTGCGTTTTAATAAAACAAATTTTCTATGTGGGGAACAGGGAAAATTGAAAGCTTTTCTTGGCTATTGTTTTGGGATCGCATGATTGGATGAAAGCTTTTCACACAAAAGAAACTTCCCTGTTAAATAGAGTTTTAGCGCATTTTATTCAATAACATGTTGTTCATAGGTTGACGTATTCTCAGCCTGAAAATCCAACCATTCCTATATGGGGAAGGTGAAAAGCATCGGAACAATAAAGAGTTACCTGCTTTTTACACGCACTGTTACTTAAAATGCTCACGATTGCTATTCGTTTTTTATGTAAAGTTTATAAAGCCATAAGTAAAGACAGACTTCCTGGACACGTTATGTTGCACGTCGGCAACCTGACAGAGAATTAAAAAGACGCAAGATGGCGTCTACCCGTATTGAGCGACAGGAGACAAGATGGAAGCCTTAGATAGCAACACCTTGCTAAACTAAATTAATAAATCAAGCGTCTAACAGTATGTCTGGGCCTGTAAGCTAAAAAGGCTTGCAAATCAATGTGGAGCATACCTTGGTATTTCACGGTCTTCCCGGTTTGTTTAACTAAACGCAGACTAATTACACTTCTAGCGAAGTACGATCCATGTCCACCATGGCGTTCGTTACAGTTATTTTGTTCCTGGACAAACTTTTGTTCAGCTTCATCACTGACGGTTTTAAACGCTTCTAAGTCCTCTTTAGTAGGTGTATCTGAGTTAGTCTTGAGAGACGGTGGATTTGTTAATCCAAGTTTGGTTAAAATCTGACCCCGAACTGCTAAAATTCTGGTGTCCTTGAGCTTAGAAAGACGTGTTCTTCCATCAACAAAGACAAGCAAAGACAAGCACGTGATCAGCAGAATTGCACAGAACGTCTTCAAGGTGGAATCTCTAACCACCATGTTTGCTTTGGGATGCTTTCTTTCCGTCAAACTCTTTTAAGATTGGACTCTAACTTAGTTTTTCACATTGCGTAGATGATTCTCAGCGAAATTGACTTAATTACAAAAAGTCATTAAAGTCATTAATTAGTTAGCCCCACACATTATGACAAAAACCCTTTGTTCTACATCCATGAAAATATTCCCCTGAGAATAGCCTTTTTGTAAGAGAGCACAACAACAAGGCTGACATTATAATAAAAGTTTTCTAGAAGGCTATACTTTAATTTGTTTTGAGCATTTACAGTGACAAATGTTTTATATTTACTTATTAATTCATTGTTATGTTCATTACATTAAACAAACAAAACTTTTACAGAGACTTTAGACTTGAAAAAAAAATCGAATTTTTCGTTATTTACTTACATTTAAAACATTTATAGAAGACCAATTATTTATCAGTTCAGTTTTTACAATTAGTTTTTGTCGAAGATGAGGTTAATTTTTTTTCTTTTATTACTCACATTTTGCTAGGCAACTTATCATTTGGTACTTTATGAGCATGCGCACGAGTCAATAACCTTTACTTCTTTTCTGAGATTATATGTTGTATTGAGGGTTAGGAGTCTTGATGTTTTTGCATAGCATCCTCTTTGTCTTGTCTTGGAGCGAAGAAGACAAACTTTTTCATCAGCAAACGGTGAAATATCTTTGCTCCTGCTCAAAGAGTTAGCCCTACAGAACAAATAGAAAAAAATAATTCGTATACTTTTTCAGATTGTTTAAATAGAATGTATAAAAAATTGAAGGCATTTTAGTATCGTGGCCCCACTACTCCCCCGCACAGTAATTAGCGTAAGCTGTTGCGGTGTTGTGGGCCTGCCTGGGAACGGAAAAGCTCAATAAATCCGCAAACCAAATTATTACAAGTACGGTCGTATTTCTTTAAGTTTAGTATCTCGCGTCTTATGCTGAATCAAGACATGGTTCTTGGAGACAATATGCTTTCTTTGTAAAGTACCCCTAAGCTCTGAAAGGGCCGCCATAGAGCAGATTTCGTATGAGTGTGAAAGAGACCGCGCCGTGCCGTGACCATATAAGTGCCGCATTTTCTGTAAAAACTTTCGAAATTCCTGCCGTACCCTTGCCGTGACCGTGCGGTGCCGTTTTCGCAGTCATAGGAAATCAAGCTACTCTAGAAATGCTATTGCAGTGCAACCCCTATTAAACGTCCGCCATTGGGGAACGGGCAAGTGGCCGCTTAACAGGGTTGTCTGTTTAAAGAGCTTACATTTACAGTATAACTCTGATCAAGGACTTTGATAGCTGGCCGCTAGTTAAGGGGTAGACGCTAATAGAGCAGATTTTGTATGGCTGTGAAAACGGCACCGTACAGTCACGGCACGGTTACGGCAGAAATTTCGAATATTTTTATAGAGATCAAGGCACTGACACGGCCACGGCACGGCGCGGTCCGTTTCACACCCATACGAAATCTGCTCTATAGGTTCAGTTGTCGCTTATTAGGGGTTGTACTGTATTAACATTTATCATCAGTATTTTGCTTAGCTATCATCTATCAATATTTGTGATGGTTCAGCGACAATACAGCTTACTCACCAGTACAAACATTTCCCTTGAATTGTTCCTGGACATGAAGACGATCCTGAACACATGCCAACATCAATTATCTAGAAAAGAATGAAGTAACTTTAAAAAATGAGGTCGCAGAGTGACATATGGAATTGCTTACAAGAAGAGAAGCCATATATAAAAACGCGTAATCTTACAAGCACACGACGTTTTTGGAAAACGGCTTGCGAATCCTTAGCTCTTATCAGGAGAGATTAGTGCTTTAAACATTAACTGAAGAATGACTTACTTTGGTGCTCGATTGGTCTCCATTAACAACTTGGTACGCCTTCTTGTACGAAATTCTGTAACACGAAGATTCACAACCACATTTCTCCACGACTTTGACAGTCTTGCGACCTAAAAATTTCAAAACGTCAAAAGTGAGTAAATGGCATGAGCAGTTACCATAGCAACATCATACATGATTAGACTCACCGTTTGGAGTTTTGATAGCAACAGTCTTTATGGACAGCGGTTGACATCGTTTCTTTCCACAGTTTCCCGCGCATTTACCAACATCTACAACACGCTCGTATCTCGTCCCTTGATAAAATACTAGCAGCTTTGGGCGACGCTGGCAGTTCATTGGTGTTGGTGCGCATGCGCAGTCAACAGCACTTGTGATGTCTTTGATACTGTTTTGTGTTCTCAAGTGTAAGACCTCTGACATAGTAGGAATGCAGGCCTGTGTACCAGGACACACCTAAAGAAAAGCAGACAAAATAAATAAATTTTTAATAGGTTCATTTGTCGTTGTAACTTGTATATCGTTTTTCGTATCAGTTTAATATGCACTATTCTAAAATATAATCATACAACTGCATGCAAGAAATAATTAAAACAAGCGAATAAACAAACTACAAGCATGAAAATAAGCGGACAAATAAACTTACAAATAAGCAAAATATCAAACAAACTGTACACAAGAACTGACAAACAAACAAACAAACAAGAAACGTGCTGCAAACAGGCAAACAAGCAAAAATTAAAAAACAAACAATGTGCAAATAAGCAATCAATCATATCATGTAAATAAGCAAACGAGCTGGCAAACAATAAACCTACTGTAAACAAGTAAATAAAACTTGAGAGCATTATATAGCGCCAAGCAACGTTAATGAAAAACGTAAATCTAGCTCTAACCTTTTGAGCTGCATGATTTGCAGCTGAACCAGACTTAACTAAACCTATCTGACACTGTCCAATAGTAACTTGTGTTGTTCCTGGTGAGATACCTATACAAAGTAAACTTAAATTAGATATAACCAGAATAAACGGATGTTCCATTGAATAAACAAGTGCCCAGGCACTGTACGAGTGTAAAATTCAGTGATAAAACTCAACGCAGAAATTAAGCTAGCCTCAAACGTTGATGACCATACTAAATCTACAGAGACTGAAAGAGCAAAAAATTTATATTATATTGTACTTATGTTATGGAGTTTATGGCCTTCAAAGTAGGCGCATATACGAAGCAACTTTACTTTAGTTCATGATAACACGCTGTATGTCCACAAAATTCTCAAGTTCTACACAACTTTTTGCTTTGCCAATGTAAATTTTTCCCCTTCTTTTTTATTTTCAATTTGATACTGAAATTAAATAGCTATAGAGTACTCTTTTGATGATGATTTTGATTTACATTGACTTACCACTAGGATACGATTCTACTGACTCTACTCTCTGACAAACGCGTTTAGCAATACCACTTTGTTGTATCCACTTTGCAATTGCACTGTCTCCACGATTAGAAGGTTGAACTCCTATAGAATCAAATAATCAGACACGAATTAAGGCTATTACATTTTCAAATAAACAAGACTATTAAGGCGGTAAAATATTTCATACATTTAAAGATGATTTCAGACATTTAAACATTCAACTTGACGTTTGTGTCTAAGATAAATGGAATTTCCGAATTTTTTGGTCAAAATTATTTTCCTTTACCCAAACTTACCGTATCTTGAGTTTTGAAGAACAAACTTTTTAAAAATGTTTTTACTGGCCGTCAGACTTACGGTCATTAAACATGTAAGAACGAAGAACAATTTCATATTGTCAGCACTGAGCACTGGTTATAAAGGGCATTCGATGGTGGACGCAGACTACTACTGGCTTGATCCGTAGACTTCCTAAATATATATATACTCTCAGTTGACTACGATATATTCCTTAATACTGTCTGATTAAAACAAAAGGGACGCTAATGAACTTGTAAGTCTTTTATTTGTATCAGTGGTGTAAATACAGTAAAACAAATATACATAAATGTATAAAATCAAGGGGAAAGAAGAAGAAGAAGAAGCTAGAAGAAGAAGAAGAAGAAGAAGAAGAAGAAATTAAAAGAAATAGACAAAGACGTAGACGTCGGTAGAATTAAGACATGCTTCTACAACAAGCAACATGGTAGACACAGACCGAATTGAAATTCGAATTCATCACGACGCGACAGCGAAGACCTTAATCATTTCAGACAACCAGCCACCGACGCATCATGCACGCAATATGAATAACTAAATAAACTGTTTACACTCAATTAACTTTGTTTGAAATATACCACGTGGACATGAATCAATAGGATTTCATTAAAGTAATAATTGTTTAACTAAAACTTTGTTTGAGTTAAAAAGTGTCTGCAAAAACTGATAATAAAACGAAAGTTGGTTTTCTTGTGATTTTCTGTGCATTTGTTTTATTTTAGTTCTGAGCCATTGAGCATGTGTATGACCACGTGTCTGTGTGCACTTGATAGGTTTTCTAGTACAGACAATTCAAGAAGGACCGCCGGCAAACTGAAGAACTTTTAAATATATCGCTATTTGAATCTATTTCTAATCTATTTGAATCTGAATTTCAATCGATTTTCATCGGTCCAATGCGAGAAAGATCTTCCTATTGAAACCCTTGAAATTAGCGTCACTTTTTAACCGCTCTACAAAAGTTCAAGCACGTTCGTCTATCCCACGACATTTTGATGTCAACAGTTTCCGTTATTCACTTAAAGTTAGAGCATCGTCCATCTCATCCTTCACTTCACAAACCAGCGTTATATGTCGGTTATCTAAAAATAGCGTCAGTTTTTACGTATACGCGGTTGTCCTTGAGACTCGGGCGACGCGTTCGTGAGCAGAAGTAATGTTTACTGATCGGAGACCGGTTTCCAAAAATAATTACGCAAAATAGTTACGCAAAATAGTTACGCAAAAATAATTTTTATGCGTCAAAACTGCTCAATAAACCGAAAACACGTTTATCCACATTGCACCCAAGAAAAATCTATATGCTCCGCTTCAAGTGGTTTTGTGTTTATTAAAGTATTTGTAAGTGCAAAACTCATGCAAAAAAACTTCTGCGAGGCGAGAAAGATTCTGCCAGAATTCTGCCTGAACAGCTATTCTAGTTTTATAAGTTAAGTCAATCAATGTTTTGTTAATTACTAAATTTGTTTGCATGTTTGCTTTTTTGTTTGAGCTTTTAACAGTCCATTAGCAATAATAATCACATTGTTTAACATATACTTGTGAACACTGCCTGAACGTCACTAATACAGCAGATTTCGTATGACTGGGAAAAGGGCACGGTCACTGCACGGTACGGTTACGGCAGGAATTTCAAATGTTTTTATAGACATTACGGCACTGACACGGTTACGATACGGCGCGGTAAGTTCCCCACTCATACGAAAACCGCTCTATGAGGTAACAAACATAAGCATTGCTGCATCTACATGCAACTTTCCTAAGCTCTTTATATCTAGATGAACGAACCTGTAATTCAGGAGTACCGACGACTATATAGTTACGTATAGTTACGTACTATTTTGCGTAATTATTTTATGGGTGGCATGGGTGGCGTACGCTGTTAACGCGTCGTCTTTCACCACTGTGGTCTAGCGGTCAAGGGTTCGCTGGTTCGAGCCCCGCTGTGACCAGATGTGAATTGAGTTTGTTTGATGTGTTGTTCTCTCCCTTGCCGCGAGGGTTTTTCTCCGGGTTCTCCGGTTTTCCTCCCTCCATAAAAATCAACATGTGAGTTGAGTGTTGTGTGCTAAAATAAGAAATGTAGTGGTAGTGAGTGTGAGTGCCAGCAGGTCCACATCAGCCAATAATGGTTGCCAGATATCCAACCTGCTTAAACAACTAAAAGATTTGATTTTGATTTGATTTTACGTACCCAGTAAAGTCCAATCGTACTGTCTGCTCTACAACGCTAAGACAGCACGTTTTACACAGTTTATTAGCAACACCCTCATGAATGTTGATCCGGTTATAGGTCGTGGTCAAGCAAATCAAAAATTCCTTCTAAAAGTTATTTTTCGCTCCAGAAAGTATCAGTATTTTTGCACACGACACCAAAGTCAGACATTCGTACGTCAAGCCTTATATTTTACCCTCTCCACACCCATTTAGAGTCCCAAACACTTCCCGTCTTAGTATCTTTCAGAGGAAAGGCCGTCTTTCCTAATAAAAATACCAAAATCCCGAGAGACTTTCAAAAACATTTCTTTGGATTTCCTTTCCATTTATGGAGATACCAAAAGAAATAAATGAAAATTCTTTCTCGGTAACTGTACGGAATGTTACAAATGCCATTCACCCAAGCTGTGGTTAATATTTAATCCCAAAAATATTATAAGTTAATGTATAGATTATATGGAATGTTAAGAATGTTGTTCCGGCAACTTCAATAGAGCACACTCGGCCCCTTCTCTAGAGGAGCGGAGGAAACAGATGATTTAACTTCAACTGAATGTGGATGTTTGGTTTGGCGAAAAATTGTTGCTTGCACGCTGACATCAGTTGTTGATTTTATCCAATCAGGAATAATCATTGTTGAATCGAAAGAAAGGCGACCCGTGTCTCCATTCTTCTATTCAGTAAATGGTCGTCAATTACTAAATACATTCTAATTAGGATAATTTGTCTGTTAATTACCAATTTTTTTTATTTCTTATATTTGTCATGCATATTGAATTATACGAAAAGACCTCATGTATGGATGTATGTGTATGGATGTATGTAATACTATGTATATAGCAATGAACAGTATTGCGTACAGCCGAGTGCGAGTAAAACTAAGTAGAAATACAAAGTAGTCCAAGTACATGCAGAGCTAGCACAGTGACTAATGCACTATATGCAATCAGATCTGATCGTCAATGAAATCGTTATATTATTATATTACGAATAAGCAGTCCCTTTTCATGGAAACGGGACCCAGCAATTAATTTTGCTGCAGTTGGGTTGAGGTTGCATCAATAAAGGAGATCACGACAATGAATTCAAATCGGCACATGCATTATTCAAAATTCACAGATCTACCAGCTTATCCAAGCATATCATGCTCCAATTTTTGACCAATTTGAATTTACAGGTCGAACTTCTAACCAGTTTTCAAACCACTACCTGTGACGATTTTTAACTTGTAAGGGTTTCATATATATCACGTCTAGTAATCTTCTTTTCATTGTCTGCTTCAGACAAAAATTTCTTTGTTGCATGGGACGCCTAGAGGTGTCTGGAATTGTTAAGGTTCGGATAAACATGACGTCAGGTGAAATCCCGCTATAGACTACGAGAAGGGGGAAGGCTAGTCGGGGCTGGTAGACAATCGATTCTTGTTTGTCTCGTTTCGGTCGTAGTGCGGAAAGTCAGCCCATTTAAGTTGTCATAAGCATGTCGTTATCATTTTGGCTGGACAGTACAATCACAACTGACTACACGACTAGCCATCACACTAGTGGCTGAAGTAGAGAGCAATTTTATCAAAGAAAAGACTCAGTGAAATGAAATGCCACACTATTACACACACACCCAAATTATACAAAGACAAGACGCGTTCACTCTGCGGACTTTCATCCCTCGTCGGTTGAATATGTGCTTTAGAGACTTATCAGCATTTTGTATAGACGAAATTGAACGTACTGCACATTATGACTCGGCCGGCTACGACCGCCGAGTGAAAACGAATGATCCTTCTGAACGAATTAGCTATCAGATGACGTTTTGTGTTATGATATAAAGAAGACGAATTTTTGTGGAATAGGACGGATTATTATTGGCCGTATATTGTATACTAGGGACGAATAACTCGACCAGACGAATCAATTCAAAGGATTTGATTCGTCTAGATATAAATTCAAAGACGGAAAGTTTCACGTGGAGGCTAGAAACATCCCCTCTTGACCGGAGTAATTCGTCAAATAGCCCGTCATTTGAACGTATTTTTAGACGGAGTATATCAAGACAAATAATTCGTCCTGTGTCCGAATTTATATTGAGCGATTTACGCGAGTGACACCGGCAAATAATAAGCAATTCGTCTCTAGTATAGATACGGCCATCTGAAAACACGTCCTAACGACGGCTCTGAACTCGACTGACGAATTTTCTATTTGTATCGTAGTTTTCAAATTATTTTGAAACTGATTAAGCGTCTGGTAAAGACGGATAAGTCGTCTGATCGAAACTGATTCATCTCGCCTAATGTTGAGTAGAAACAAACTGTGATCTTACAAGTCAGCCTACATTTCTGATTTGGCAAATCAGTTGGAGGATTGCAACGAAAACTGAAACTGTTTTATTTAATTGCATACTTTTGATTGACATTGAAATAGACATATAAGATAATAGACATATAAGATAATAAATTTAACATTTTGCCGATTAACAGAGGATAGTTTTCGTATTGTAGTGCCTGAAGGCTAAGTAAACTGGTGAGTTATCGTGTTAGCCTTCAGTTTATTATGTAAGTTTTGTTGTAACTGAAAAAAATGCCATTTTTCCACAGTAGGAAAAGAAAGAATAGAAAACGATATGGTTGATGATAAATACACATAAAACAGTAATTGATTATTTACAAACTTAATTGATTAAAAATTCGAAATTTTTACAGATTAATTTAATATATCAGAAATATACTAAAACAGGTTTAGTAGAAGCAAGTTACAAAAGACGGATTTGCTATGTAGATTCGTCACTCTAATTGCTGAAGGATTAAGTAATTTTTTACATGTTTAGAAAACGGGTGAGAGCATTGAAATTCCGGTAACTTAGCGAGGTCCCGAAAGTAAATATAATTTATAATTCGCTTTTTTATCCATCCAAACAATTGACATTTTTTTTAAATAACAAAGAAGCACTGAACTAACGACCAGAACGTGACACGAGCTACACGAGTAGAAAAGCAATCAATTACTTGAATCAACAGTTTAAGGATGTTAGTATAGTTCGGCTGCATACAGTGACGTACAGCTAAGCTGCGGAATTCAGTTAATGGCTTGAAGTTTGTTATTACTACAAAGGCACCAATTCGTAGATAAACCTTTATTTTTTGTGGTTATATGGAACTTTTATGCCCAAGGCGCATAGCGGCAAATGTAATGATCTCGTAAAATAAAAACCGAAAGCCACATGTGTTGTGATTGTACAAAATACTGAATCGGAAATCTTCCCTTCCGTCTTGTCTATTGTTCGGTGTCTTTAACATAAGTTGATAAACAAGACCTCTTGTGTTTTAGCCAGAGCCGCTGGATTTAAACTACCGCCGGTAATATGAAAAAATAGCGGTAAACTTGTCGGCCGCCGACTTTTTCATTTTTACGTAATTTTCCACAAAGCCGATGTAAATACGCGGGCCGATGGAACTGATTTTTTTTTGTTTGAAAAGTAAATGGCGGTATACTTAAACATTTTCAGCAAATATAACAAATGAATGAAGTTACGGTATCAAGTAAACTATTAAGAAGTGCGTCGGTAAGATACTGAAGATAATAACTTTGTTAAAAAATGAGCATTAACGATCTAAATTATGTAGTTTTTAACCAAGGGCGTTTGAGAAAACAATTTTAGTGTTGGAATTCTCTCAACTCTTTCAGCGGAAAGGAATTATTTTACTTTTTGGCTGAGGTTCAACGTGGAAACTATTTTGTATTCGTTCACTACAAGAAGGAAGGGTGGTACTGATAGCTTGTAACTGAACTCTATCATTGATATCGTTTACGTCTTCCGATAGATTCCCTTTAGGTGACAACCACGAAAACTGAGCTAAGAAAGGCTAAGTATTGTACGTAATGTAAGCGGGAAGTATGATACTGAGAGGAAGGGATACGATACACAACGGATATATGTTAGCCTGGTTTATCATGAAAGAAAAACATAGATAACGTTTTGATAACGATGGGGATTCAAGTTAAGGTTCTCGGGGCTCATAGTCATTCTATCTATGGGTTTGTCTCACTTGCAGAGTAAGGGAAGCACAGGAAGGTATACACAAAGAAAGTTTTCTTATAGCTAAACACGTAGGCTAATTATTAGGAAAAAGTTGGGTAGTAAATATTTGGATCGCTAGTGATACAACTTCTAATTTGACACATTTACTCAATGAAGATGAACAGCTGGCTTGTCTAGTCTGACTTATAAAAGAATTTTTTCCCCTTTTTATTAAGATTGATTATACACGAGTACAATAACGAATTCTCAGTCAGAAATATACCTCACATAGAACGCAGAGCATGCTTGTATTGAGATGCAATATCAGGTTGAACGTGCGATTTAATTTGACTCTGTTAATGTTAAACCACTTTCGCTGAGGGCTCGGATTTTTTCCGAGTTAAAATCCGCACTCGAAGAAGCAAACACATCTAACTAACACATTCCAAGTGACAAAGAACCTAGGAATGCTTCCGATCCCGGTTTATGAACACTAGATGCTAATGAAGAAAGCTAACAAGCGCTTATATTTTCTGGTCCTCCTTAAACGTGCTGATGTGCCTCCTGAGGATATCAAGAATTTTTACTGTACAACAATAAGGCCTGTCCTCGAGTATGCCTCACCCGTATTTCACCACAGTCTCCCTCAGTACTTAAGTGCTGAAATTAAAAATCGAGAGAGTACAGAAGAGAGTATTAGCTATCATTTCACCTTTGATGACTTATGATAACAATTTAGACAGATTTCGTCTATCTACTCTGTTCTCTCGACGTCACGAACATTGTCATGCATTGTTTGATGTAATTTCAAGCCCATCGCACAGACTAAACAGTCTTCTCCCGCCAAGACATGAAAGCCAATACAGTTTAAGAAGAAACAGAAAGTTTACCATTCCAGTATTGAACACTGAACGTTTCAGAAACACTTATATTCCATCTATGTGCAGAGAGTTTAACATTTAATATTTAAATCATCTTTGGACCGTCACATATGTTTTAGATTTGTATAAAGACTTAAAGTGGGATTTCACTTGTATTTTAGATAAATTTTATAACCACTTTGATTCTTAAATTGACCTTTTTGTAATTACGCAATTCAGCCCTTGGCTGCTATGTAGTTATTCAATAAACTATCTATCTATCTATCTATCTATCTATCTATCTATCTATCTATCTATCTATCTATCTATCTATCTATCTATCTATCTATCTATCTATCTATCTATCTATCTAATGAACTGGTGAGTTTTATCTTTGAGTTTTGATCACATGTGAAAATAACCAAAGAAAACGCTTTTAAAAGCTGAAGTTCTACTCAGGCAAAATGGACACAGGAAATTATTCAGTTTAGTGCAGGTCGGAGCTTTTGCAAATGCAAAAATTACTGCGAGGAAAAAGGCTACTAAGATATTGCAGTCTCGCGGTTCAGTAATTCGAATGACTGATTATAGCTCTGAGTAATGCTTTCCGAAATAAATAATTGTTCTACAAATAGCACTAGAACACTCAGAGACACTTGTTCGTGGTCTAAAATTACCATTTTTCCTCTTTGAACGTTCAGCCATTTTAGGTTTGAACTACACGTGGCTCTCCACAATGACGTCTCGAAATGACGTCGGTTGTCATAGTAACGCCTATAAACATCTGTTTGAAATAATATTGGAATGTATAGATTTATTTGGGGACAATTTCCTCGATACAATGCAATCAAAATTCCTTGATATATATAATTTATATGCTCCTTGAGCTCGTACAGAGCAGAGTCGTGGAATGTACAAATATTTGTACAATTTTATTTTGACGCCCTGTTGTGTTTGAAATACCTGGAAATGAGCAAATTCCGCGAGTCAGCCAGTCTGCACAATCCCATAGGATTGTCAGTGAATATTAGACATTCAACCAAGGTTGGACGAAGAATAGAGTTCTCAACAACGATCGAATCCGACTCTTCTGTAAATGGTACGTACTTCATTTTACTTAAAACTCTTAGATATATTTCTAAATCTTCACAGGTTTTTCTTAAATTTTTATTTTGCATACAAAATCGCAAAGTACATCTTTGTTAGCAAGCATTTCCGTTGCTCATGTCACGGACCGCACCTAGATACCACGAATTACGTAATGGCGCGTTGCGTTACGGAGGATTCAGTGTTTTCCATGGTCTGCTAGTCATACATTACAGATGCTTGATATGGTTAGAGATTACATTGTTTATTTCAAAAAATGTATTTACGCAGTACAATTTTATTAGTGATTGGATTTAGTAGCAATAAGGAATAAAAGAGTAAGGTGTTGTTGGTTGGTAACGTAAAACTGAAGCAATATCAGCACCCAACTTACGAAACTAAGTGCGTCACTGCGGCTGAAATAGTACTTGTTCGAAAACTGATTTGATTTGCTAATGAATGCATTCTATTCTAGAGCCAGCTTGCATATATTAGATTTTCTTCCTTCCAGAAGAATGTTTACAACAAAGAAAATAGATAGTTGAGAAAGTTCAGATGACTTAGGAATGACGAATCACCTGTGAATATTAATTGGAGAAAATATTCTTTTGTTGCGAACCCCCGCATTATGAAACAACGTGTTGACGCCAAAATTAATAAATAAAGAAAAATACCTCAAAAACAAACTTTATGACAAGTTTAGTTAATGAAAATAAAATGGATCGGCACTCGAGAAATATACGATAAACTCATTCAGTTTTTGCTCAAAAAGCGTAGCGAGCCGCAGCAGTTTGACGCTTGAAAGACTTGAAGACTTTCAGTCTGTACGCCCACAAGCGCGGGGAGAAATTAAACCTGAAATAATCGCTTCCTTTGTTTAGGTTCCTTTAGAAGGATATTCTCGGTGCTCGTCATTACGTGATGAATCGGAAAAACATCGGGGGTTTTTCGTAAATACGACATGACTCGTATCAAATTCCGTAAGCTTGAATGATCGAGCTAAAATTACATCACTGGACTTGACTCGGATAAATAGTCCCCAGCCCGCAAGTTTGGAGCATCAAAAGCTCAGCGTACCACACGAGTGACGACAATACGCGACATTCAACCTTCCTTCACTGGGAAACTTTCAAAGACTATAGTTAAAATTCCACAAAGAAATATGGCTACAATTGTACAAGTTTTTCTAATCACGTTAACATTTTCTCTGTAAGTAGATATATATACATGAAACTATTCGGGAGATAATTTTTATGCGCTTCCAGTAATGAGATTGACCTCTGTCTTGGTTGGATGTAGGTTTTATTTCTTATATTTTGTAACTATGTGTTGTTGTTTTATAGCGCACTCTCACGACCTTTTACTTTGCCAAGCATCTTGTCAACCACGGTAAGTTCATTGAACCAGTACTTCGCAGTATTTCAGATTAGTTGGCGTGATACAATATTAGTTAATTATGATATCACTTAATTGATAGTTGATAACATGATCTATAAAATAATTGAATTGTCGAAAATACAAAATCATCACGGAAAGATTCAATTTCTCGCTATTTTTACAATTGTGTTGCAAAAAAAAATCCTGCCAGAAAAAAGTCAGCTTAGGATTATAACATTCTTAGCGCTCAAGTTCAAGATGAAGACTGTTGAAGGGATATGTATCCGGTCAACCCACACCACTCTTATCTACAACTCATTTTCCTCAAATCGTCGTAAAACAAGGATTTTATCTGGCAAATTTCGTCTTAAAAATGAGTATTTTCTTTCATTGTGAATAGATTCATGGACTCTATATATAAGCTGCAGTGTCGACTGACTGTCAAGCAGAGCTTCTGCAAATACAGAGTTTAAATTTTTAAGATTTCAGTTGAAAGTATACGTAGCTTGTTGTTCTTTAGAAGAAGAAAAAATGTTCGTGCCAAGCGTAATGGATAGTGACTCAATCAATCGGAAAAGGCGGAGAGTTTGTTTAACAGGCTCAATTATGTTAAGAGATACTTTGTCCTAACAAAACACGGCATGAAGCACTTTTTTCGGCTTTTGTATATTGATAACAGGCACCTAGGTAACAAAACGGAAGCGATTTGAAGCCACTTTCCTCACTTCATCTATTGTACAATACTTGCCGACTTGTACATTGATTTATCCCGCAATAACAACCGCATTGTCTATCCATAAGAAGATAATAGATCATGAATGCATCATACCGGCACACTCAGACAAAAGCAATTTCGTCAAATATCAACAAATACTTAAGAATCCACATAGATCAGCATGTGGAACTTAAATTAGTTCATGGATTTTCCGAAGATAAATGAGTTGTCTTCTCAACAAATCATCATTCAACCTTATGTATCTTGAAATCACATTACTGTTTTCAAATGAGTTGTTGCCAAATTGTAGCAAAAATAAAACGGTCTGTTACCACAAGCGCAGTTGGTGGGATGGATTCACTACAGTGTTCTTTTGTTTGGTGGAACGTTTAGAACACAAAGCCTGATTATTTGTTCTTAAATCCCAGGACCTCACACAGATAGAAGTTTAAAAACGGAACATTGTCCAATAGTATCGTTGAATCATTAAACCACATGGCAAAATAGCGGGTACGGATAGTGGGCTCTCATCGTTTCACACCAGTACCTTAGAGATAGAATCCCGGAAAAGGGAGGAGTTCGAAGAGCGGAGCTCGTGAATATGTTTTCCTTTCGGCCTTCGCTACGCTAGTAGTCCTAGCAAGTAACTTATTTCATTCAAACAAACCAGGCATTCTTCCATGATTGAACGTTGTTTGCGGTCAGACATCGGGCAGGACAGTGTCATTCAGCCAAGATCAAAGAGATCGGATAAACTAACGGACCAGCTCAAAGCTGACATAAGGTTGTCAGCTGTTGATCGCGAAGACCTTTGAGTTTCCGACTGTATTTAAGTAGATTTTATTTACTAATAAGAACATAGGATTATGGTTCTCATGGGGGTCTTGCCTCCAACGGAGATTATCAAATTATCAAATTATCAAATAAGTTACAATTTACTGGGAAATCACTTGGAGCCGGTGGGGATGGCTAAGTGCTGGTAATTAAAAGCAGCTCAAAATCGGAAAAGACACAAGAATACAATTTTGCAACCTATTTCCTTGGTCCTCAGAGAGCAAATTTCACTGAATTATACACGAGTCATTCAAAAGGTAGATTATATAATTCTCGCTTATTCAATATCAACAAACGGTATTCTGCAGTGATCCCTTCGCTTATTCACAACATGAGAAGAGTTTTCACGACTTAGTTGTCTTCTACAGCTCAAGTTTTTATATTGGTTATTTTCTTTCCTTTGTGAGTGTTAGATTACTGTTTCACAAAATATATATATAAAAAAAGAGAAATCTATCATGCATTTGATGCTATTATTGATATATATTTACGTTTTTTCAATGCAGGTAATATCCAATAATGGATTAAACGTTAAGCAAGTGACAAAACCAGGTATTGGCATACCCCAAACCATTCAACTTTACTCCAGAAATAGTGGTAGATATCTGCGACTACACCAGAACAGTGTTGATGGGAAGGGAGCTTCTACAGATCCAAGCGGTAAGATTCTGTGCACGAACATTGCATGGCTATAACCAATTGTTTTTCCCTTGCTCGTTGAAGTTAATGGCGATTTTTGAGTGAAAAACGGGATATTCTCACGTAAACTGCTCAAATTTGGTTCAAATTAAATTGATCACAGCTACGGCAGCCCCCACGCACACTCCAGTATCTTGACCCCAAGGCGCGTACACTTTGAACTCATACACGAGAAATAATCAATCAGATCAGAAGAGCATTTCTATGAAGGTATCACGCAGTTACCCCTGAAGGTATAGCTCTTTTTCTCTGGGGAAACAAAAAGGAGAGAGTACTAGAAGTACCCTACCTTCTAAACATGTTCTTAGTTGGTGCGACGAAAACTAATATGAAAGAATAAATTGAAATCGGAAATATAATGATAAGGCGTAGGAAAGGTTTACGCACGTTCAGGATAAAGAACTGACACAGCCCTTCATGATTAGCTCCGGTAGGATTAGTGCAAGATGATAGGAGTTCAACGATAAAACAACAAACACCAAGCAACTCTAGGCAAATTAGCACGTGCGACACTCCGGGGAGGGGAGGGACTCCCGTATATATTTGGGTAAAGAATGATCGTCGCGAATTTTCATGTTCATCCCTAAAAGGTTCCAAAATGGACATGGCTCAAGCTATTTGTATTCCTAAAAGTTACGTAAAAATAAAACATAACAAATTCAATTTGGTACCGATTTCCGTAAATTGAAGTACGTCTGATTGTGAGTCGCCTTACCGAAAGCTAAGGTACCAAACTCCGTGATTTTGACCCCTAAAAGGCACGATGATCTAAAATATATGGGAGCAGTCCCCCCGCGGGAATGACCTTTCATCGTTAATCACCTTCATTACGACTTATTCATGTCCGGTTGTTTTCTTTAGCTAACCTAGTGTTGGAGTCTGCTGGCTTTGGTGGTCAAGTGCGCATTAGATCTCTCGATGGAACACGTTATCTGTGTATAGCAGGCCATGGTAGTCTGTTCATTAAGGTGAATACTTGAATGACGTTTTTTTTACTAGTTAGTGCGCACTGGAAAACGAGTTTGTTTTTTTTTTCTTGAGAGTGATATAAGGCTCTGATTTTATGCGTAGCTAGTGGTTCCTGTGACTGCATAGAAATACTGAGATTGCGCCTGGCTCGTAGTTGCGCAAAGCGTTTTTGGATGCGTTTTAAAACGGCTCGCCAATGAAGCAAACAACGTATTGTGCAATTTACATTCAGCACACAATTATATGCTCTCTTAGTTAAGGTGGCCCGTACCTATTGATTTGTTTGTTGGGCATGAATTTCAAACGCGTCCTTTTACATCAAAACCTTGTCCGATTTCTGAGAAATTTACAGCCATTTGTCTACAAGCCTTGAAATTTGTACTGGTAATTATTTTTCTGCGAATTAGATCAAGTAATTCGAGATATCAGACAATTTTTAAAAATGGCTTTTTGAGAAAAATTGGTCATAAATCCAAAATTCCAAGGTGAATTTTTTTCCTATTTCGCCAATCAAGTATAAAGGCATAGAGGACTACATACAATATGTATCGTGCCAATTGGTGCCTTAGAAGTTGCGATACAAAATTTGTGCTGCCTGTTACAACGCAAAATTATGTAGTCAAAACTACCGCCAAAATCTCAACAACATTTCAAAAACAGCGAGAACTATATCTGCTAGAAGAAAGACAAATACCTATTGTAACTTGTAAACAAAATATGGAGAGATGAGAAGCTAAACGCCAATGTTATCCTCAAGCAAACTTGGGGAGTAATTTATGTGACCACGAGGCGAGCGTTGCGAATTTGTATTACTTCGACTTCTACAAATTCTGTCGAATTGTTTCGTGAAATTTTCTTCGTATGGGATAGAACAAGATGTTAACATACCTGTTGCCAAGTGTCGTTGTGTTTGCTGCACTAGGTATAACTCATTAAGCTTCAAAAGTAAGCAACTGCATCAAGTCGACGTTTGAGCTGCCAAGGTAAAACCCTCACGGTTTGTTAATTTATTCAAAACGACACCTTACTATCTGTTGCAAAATTCCGCACGGGATCCAGACTTTTGGGAATAAAGACAGTAGCTCTCTGAAGACAATTGCTTCTGAGTCTAAATCCCGTGTGGAATTTTGCAACAGATAGTAAGGTGTTGTTTTTGAATAAATTAACAAACCATGAGGGCTTTACCTTGGCAGCTCAAACGTCGACTCGATGCAGTTGCTTACTTTTGAAGCTTACTGAATTATACCTAGTGCAGCAAACACAACGACACTTGGCAGCAGGTATGTTAACATCTTGTTCTATCCCATACCGAGAAAATTTCACGAAACAATTCGACAGAATTTGTAGAAGTCGAAGTAATATAAATTCGCAACGCTCACCTCGTGGTCACATAAATTACTCCCCAAGTTTGCTTGAGTATAACATTGGCGTTTAGCTTCTCATCTCTCCAAATTTTGTTTACAAGTTACCATAGGTATTTGTCTTTCTTCTAGCAGATATGGTTCTCGCTGTTTTTGAAATGTTGTTGAGATTTTGGCGGTACTTTAGACTACATAATTTTGCGTCGTAACAGGCAGCACAAATTTTGTATCGCAACTTCTAAGGCACCAATTGGCACGATACATGTTGTATGTAGTCCTCTATGCCTTTATACTTGATTGACGAAATAGGAAAAAAATTCACCTTGGAATTTTGGATTTATGACCAATTTTTCTCAAAAAGCCATTTTTAAAAATCGTCTGATATCTCGAATTACTTGATCTAATTCGCAGAAAAATAATTACCAGTACAAATTTCAAGGCTTGTAGACAAATGGCTGCAAATTTCTCAGAAATCGGACAAGGTTTTGATGTAAAAGGACGCGATTGAAGTTCATGCCCAACAAACAAATCAATAGGTACGGGCCACCTTAAGTCTGTGTTCCCACAAATTAGGCGCCCTGAAATTGGACAGATGTATGTTTTTTGTGTGTGTGTTTAAAACAGTTCGTTTGCACCCTATTTATCATCTAATGAAGTCAGAAACTGAAAAAAACTAGAAATCCATGCTGCTTTCATTGAACTACAATAAAACCTGTCCGAAAACCTCCATAATACGAACACCTCTCTAAAACTGACAGGTACTTATCTCTCGAAAATCTTGAATGCATTTCCTCATAAATAAGACCTCTATAAACACTTTCTATCGGTTTTTTGGTGTCCGGTTTAATAAGGTTCCATTGTATTCATCATTCCAGTTACATGGTATTTCATTTTGCATTTCTAACTCAATATTTTCTTTTATTTCTTTTTCCTCTAGACGAAGCAAAAGGCGAATACAGACCATTGTATATTCTTGCAGAAACATTACAAGGGCTACACAGTATACCAGACTAAAATAAACAAACGGTGGTTTTTGGGGATCAAAAATGACGGCAGACCCAAATCTGCAAAGAAGACATTCATTCATCAAAGATCAACACATTTTATGGAGTATTAGAGAAAAGGAGAACGTTTTGTTACAGTTGAAATGAATACAGTTGATGATGAAGACGACTGGCGGGGAAACGAAGCACAACGAGGGTAATCAAAATTACCAATTTACTTAATATGGGAAAAGAAATTATTCCTGCTGGGAAATCAAGAGTAAAATTCACGTCCTGTTCGAAACTAGTTCGGGGGCACAATTCCGGGGAGAGTGGTATGGTGTGGTCGAACAAAAACACCGTTACCCATCCCTGGTGGGCAACACCTTGTCACTTCCTGTTTACACCGTGACGCATGAGTCGTGCGTAACGTCAAAAGTTGCAATAACAATTAGTATTTTACCTTTTGAGGTATGGAAATGCAGCTTGAGTCTAAAAATAATTTATTTATTGAATTCAAAGTTATTATTTATTATTTTTTAACAAAAATGGTTAGATTATGAGTGCAACGGAAGTGTCACGCTAGTTTCTTAAGGACGTCACGCAAAATGCAAATAAGCATTCATTCATTCGATATTCGAATCAAAAGGTATTTTCGCATGATAAAAAGAAAACATACTTCAAAGTTTAGAGTGATGGCACTTAATCCGTGAAACAAAATCTAATAGTCAGTGTCTAATAGTCTAATCAAAACAAAAGAAAACAATAGAAATAGTGTCTACCAATGTCTGTTAGACTAATATCTATTTCACGGATTAAGTGCCATCACTCTATGAGGCTTGAAACAATCAATATGATGTATTATAAATATATTTTATAAAAGAAACTATTTATATTTGAAAATTTGGAGAGTATTTATGAGATTTTATAATATATTTATGAACAGAGATTTATTTATATCAGAGATTTAAATTATTCCTAATATATTGCATGGCATGGTTTGTAAAAGAGTATATATTGCATACAAAGAGTATTTTAATAAATTTCAATTGAAACTTGATTGTGTGAAACAATAGCATTATGTGGCCAGTATTTTTTAAACCGGCAGAATGGTTTGACCCAGGGTCACCTAAAGCCCTTTGAAAAATTCTTTCACGTAAAAATACTTGGCCTTTTCACGAAGGACCTGTCCAGAATGTCCAAAATTGGTTTCACGCACGCGTGACAAGATTTGGCTCGAGAATCACGAAGCACGAATAACGTTACACACATTACTTACTTAAAAACACGTACGTTTCACGAGAAAAATATTACCCTAAATCACGATTCCCTTGGGAAGGGGAGGGGGCAGAAGTTTAGTTTGCCCTATACGGTCTATGAGTTCCCGGCTTAGGCAAATGATCATGCATGATAAAAATCCATATCGATGTATCGATATGTATCAATATGGCTCCTGCACTAGATAAACCTAATTTAAGGGTGTACTGACGTATATCGTTGCTGTGCAACGGTGAATAGGCGCACGCGCGCGCATTTTTTGGCGGGAATCATTTCTTTGGAGACCATTCTTACACTTTTCAAAAATTCACATTCTCGCGAGTTTTGGATTAAATTTCTTCAAACTTCACTGTCTTGCTAATTTTAACATGCTCTTTCCGGCTGTGGTAATACTTTTTCTGTTTTACGAATTTAAAAATACCTGATAAAAGTTCATTGTCCAAGGCACAGAACAAATGGAAGTCGATCCTAACAACTTGAGAATTCGTATAGGTAATCATACGGTTTCGAGTTCAATTTGAGATCTTTGAAAAACACACGAGTGTGAATTAATTCCAAATTGAATGAGAAATCGTACGATTACTTATTAATAATATACATGAAAACATTTCTGTCACAACTCGATCGACAAAAGTTTGAACACTCGGTCAATCGGCGAACAAACTTCGATCAACTAATGTTTTCCAGCTTAAGAAAACTAGATCTAAACTTTCTTTTTCTTACTCTAAACTCTAAAATTTCTAAGGACCAAAAACGTTTTCTTCCCGAGGAATGTTCATCAAATCAAAAAATGAATGTATTGCTTAAAATTTTAAAAACTTACAGTTTTGCATGACGAGTCCAGCCAGTCAGCCTTCCATGTACTGAGTACGATTTCTGAAGTCAAATCTTTAGTAGTAAAATCTGTATTTATCTTTTCTCTTCTGTCCAAATGAGGATAAAACTGTATATATTTCCAGATTTTCAAATGCCAGCTTGGTTTTTCAAGAGAACTGAGTCTGTTCATTTTACACGTCACTGTGCCAGCTTTTGGCAAATCTTGATTCAGTTTGCTGATACGGTTTTAATAGCAAATGGCGGTTGAATCTGTATTCGTACCAAAAAGCAGCTTTGGGCTCTTTTTCTTTGTAATGATAAAGTCCAGGATCTTCACTTGACAACCTGTTAGGCTCCCAAATGGGAAAAAAATACTTTCTTTATAATCCATTGAAGTTGAAACACAGATAACACGAATTTACTGCACTAAATTTGTCAAAGCATCACTTCACTTTGAACAACTGCTTTTGTTTGGAAAATTGGCGGGAAATTGATTTGGCAACGCGCGCCGCCGGTTTGAATGTACAGAATCCCGCCAAAAATACTATCGATAGCGAGTCAGAAATTTTTTTAATGTATGGAAATTTGAAACAGAGCATTATCTCTACATCTAAATTTATTAATTCTTAAGACCATAAGTATCACAAAGATTTAAAGTAGTGAAAAATGATGATAATAATAATATAAAAAATAAATAATATAAAATCTATAATAAATAATTCATAAAAATAAATTAAATAATAAAAATAATCTATAAAAACTTCATTCAATTCAGTCTTAAATGGTTTGTCTCCGCGACATTCAAATCACCGTGTATTAAAACGCCGTTCCTAATAGACCATTTCCGAGATGCGTAGACCACTGACAAAAGTATCGCGGGCACGACTTGAAAACGAGGTATTTTCGGGCACATTTGTTTCTGACAGAAACTTTAGTAAGTAAGGCTAAAATGACATCTTTTTGGGGCTCTCATTTAAGCTGTAAGACAAAACTAAAGGATTCCAGCTTTGTAATGATTTTGATCTAACTATCTGGACTTTCATTTCTGGCTATGAAGCTAAAGAACAGAGTTTTGAAGGGCGATATCAGCTGAGCCGTTTCGGCTCTGTGAAAGGGCTAGCACTGACTACAAAAAAGGCTTTTTATAAGGTATTTTCTTTTATTCTTTATCATGTCTCGTATCTGGAAGTCTACATCAATATTTGATAATATTTCAAGTTAATAGAGCTGATTTTAGAAGATGTTTTATTGGTAACGATCAACGAGCGATTGGATGTTTCACTAAAAAAGCTGTAAGTTGAGAATTTTATGACTTTATTGTACAAAAACATTAATACTCTGATAAACAAAATGATCAATAAATTATTTTCTATTGAATCTTGAATGTTTTTATGAGTTATTCTTCAATTGAAGCATTTATTTTCTCCTTTTATCAATACTCTGTTGTGGGGATTTCTCGGGGATCTTTGACTCAGTGATCGATGTTAATGTCAAAAAGTCGCCAAAAACAGTATATTCTATATATCAGCGGAATTCTATATGGATTCAGTTGTCGATATGTAATGATAGAAGTGATGATTTTTCCATGAGGTCTTAAAATGTGATTGTTTTTGAATCGTCTGTTCAGAAAAATCTTTCTGCTATTTTGTTGACATTGCCCGAAAATGCCTCGTTTTCAAGTCCGTCCGCGATCTTCTTGAAAGCGGTCTCCGCATCTCGGAAATGGTCTATTTAGGAGTGCTCTGTTAATGGTGACAGATATGTGCACAGGTAGCCCAAGTTCACTATGAGAGATGATTTACTAGAGAATATAGGGTGACTCCTCTTATGTGTGGTCAGCGAAAGTCTGCTAAACCCAACGAAAATCGCTGAACCTCACTCAGGAGGTCATTGAGAACAACAAAAAACCACTGTCAGTAAATAGGTAAATTTTATTAAGATTTAAGGCAAAAAATCGTACGTTCAAAAGTCACCCTATATTCTCTAGTAAATCATCTCTCATAGTGAACTTGGGCTACTGTGATATGTGCGCGCCCTAAAATTTGTGTGCTTGTAATTGTTCCGGCTCTACTCATTTATCTAAAAGAAGGGTGGGCAAATCCTCTAAACGAAAATTGATGACGAGATGATATGGTGAAATGACGTGTGACATTGGATACGCCCAGTTAATTTAGTCCTCAGGTTCTAATATTATATAGATCATAATTACCGTGTTATTGTATATATTTTTGTCTTCTTCTATTGTTATAAACAATAAATTGTTATTTTAAAATAGCATCAAACTAGAGCAATAAAGACAATTATATTGAATCCGCACAGAGGGGAGTCACGCATGTTGTTGGAGAGGCCATCGAAAAAAAACCTAAGCGTCTACCACTTCTCTTGATTCTTGAGATGGCGTCCTGTTTTGGTTCAAGTTGAAATTCACAAGATATTATTTCGATTTTTTCGTTGCACTTTCTTGTCAGAACCAGACAGACAGGCAAAGCGGAAACTATGATCACGTGGAGTTGAATACTGCTGTTAACAAGTAACTTATAAACAAACATTCACCAATCACATGCAAATCAAATTTCCAAACAAGCATCCTCGGGTACCAGGGAAATCAAGACGTTCACACAGACTCTACGATAGCCAGATCGAATTATCCTGAACTAATCTAGTTTAAAACTCGTTTGATCTCTGGAGAAATTAAGTACTTTTCTACAATCGAAGAATCTCTAGCCTCATGTGTCCACGTGGGCTTTGCGTGAATGGTACGGAATGATGCAATACAAAGTCGAGCGGTCGCCAACACTGACCCGAGTCACCTATCGTTGTCTTCGCTAGTTATATATAGTGAAGTGTGGTCTTGTATCTTTGCTATGGAACTCTTAATAACTTCAATTAACGGTGCTTTGGCCGAGGAAATGGTTTATAAGGCTACAGTGGAGTTCGTGGAGTCGAGAAAGCTGGTTATTTCAAGTCTATGTAGTAGGTAAGAGATGTCTTTGGATCGAAATGATACAACCTGTCAACTCGATTATTGATTTCGTAGCAATTACCAAATTGAAAACATTTTTCAAGTTGTAGCGCCCTGCAAAGAATCTAAAATATTATCGAGCCATATTAGTAGTTGTCCTTTTAATACCCGTTCCTTGATTCCTAATCTCTCTGGCTTTACAACGAGCTAAATGTAAACAAATCTTTTGAATGGCTCGTCACATGAATTAATTGAAATTCGCTTACGGGACCTTGAACTACTCTGTACTACAAAGGATCGATTATTTAAAGCATAAGATATCAAAAGTAAAGTAAAGTACTTAAATTATCTGTAGCAATTTATAAAGTTTTAAGTTTATGCTCTTCACTAGAAACAACTATCTTCGTATGTAACCTTTGCTTGGAATCTTCTTCGACTTTGATACTCGTGCACGTTACAAACCTGTTTTACTTGTAAAGCGAAGTATAGTACTCTAGCAAACTTGAACTTTAATTGAAGTGACCTTAAAAAGAGCAACAATATTTGAGATATGGTTTGAATAACGCTTCATAAAATACATTGGAATAGATTTGTAAATTAATAATTCACTATCTTTTGTTTTTGTCGTAAAATCTCTGTCTTCATTGTTTACTTATTCTTCTGAGTCAATACGGCTAAGGTGTTTGTCGTATGCAATATATTTTGACCATTTCGTGTTTTACTAAACCAAGACAGGAAATCTTGGTCGTGCCTCTTTACATGGTTTTAAGTCTAAAATGTATTATTATGTTTTTATGTACGATGTTTTTCGGGCTTATAAACTTAAAGGAATAAGCACTCTTTTGTTTAGGCGAAATCCTTCTTTTATGACTTGATTCTGCGATTTATCCAATGGTCAGGGCAAACTACTTGGTCCGGCAAAACATTCCAGTACCCCGCTTGTGTTCCCGCAAGATTTAATTTGATTGACTTAAAAATGTTTATTGGCATGATACGAAACCATTTATAGAAGTGATTCAGAGGCAGTATGACTGCAGTATGATTCTCTGTATGTTTGCTTCAAAAACATTTGACATTTGTGCATATTCTTACAAATACCGTCGAGCATGTGGTCGCCGAAGGGAGGTGGTCGCCTACAAGGAGTAAACACCATAGGAGGCCTAGATTTTGAGTTATTTGATAACTTTATAAACAGCAGTCAGTCATATATATTTCACTGCAATAAATACATTTCCTCAGGATAGTACTGTATTAAAAATTAGGCAATGTATGACAGCAAATACCCTGCGAGCAGAGTCCCCCTTTACCTTCTAATCGAGTGAACGTTCGCTCGATTAGAAGGTAAAGGGGGACTCTGCTCGCAGGGTAGACAGCAAATTGAGGAACTCGCTTGGTAGTAAAGAGGATTATGTATACCAAGTGCTCGCTTAGGGGATGCTCAAAACAAAAGAAAATGACTAACTATCACCTCTAGAAGTGGTCGCTGGTAGTCGCTCACGGGTGTTCCAATTATAGTGATTTGTATGGGGACGGTTTGGTATTTTTGAAAATTGGTAGCACAAGAGAGGTGGTATAGTAGAGGTGGTTGCAAGTGTTAGCTTTGCGGGAGAGAGAGGCACCCACTGTGACATAGGGTGTCTGTAGGTACGTTCCCGAGTTGCGTCACTATATTTGTTTTTTAGATGTGTTGGATTTAAGTAGTTGTTGTTGTTGTTGGTGTTGTTGTTGTTGTTTTGTAAGTAAAGGAAGATGGCGTTGTACTGCAACGGTTTATGTACCATTGATCATTCGCACTCGCCCCTCTGTACATTAGTGCTAAACATGCCTTGCTCGATTGTCTGCAAATAAGACTTTGCCGTCTATGTCATTTTAGGGGGTGTGTTCCGTTGTATCTTGTCGTTTAAATGAGATTATAAAGATGCGCATCACGTTATATCTGACGGGTTATCCCACAGTTTGGCGATTTTCAGACCACTGAATTTTATATATTTTGTTTTTCTTTTCTTTTCTTTTTTTTTGTATTGTATTTAATAGATTCAACAGGGCAGTGAGAGACTCTAGGTCTCGAGCAATGCCCCATACAGTCACAAACACATTTACATATTACATAAATACAAACTATAAAATATATAAATGACCTATCGAAATGGAAATTAGTGCTCTATCGGCAGTAAATGACCTTTGGCTAAATAGATCTACATGAAACAAATGGGTTTGAATGTTCTTATTCTGTCCGGATCAAAGACTAAAAGGGAGCAACTTATAATGTAGAACCACATAGTAAGTTCCTGAGGATGATTTGAATTAACAATGTAGACGAAGTTGTTTTATAAAAGAGGACAGTTTAGTGCATTTCTTAATTTCTGCATGGATGCAATGATTTCCAGAGGACTACTACACGGTTGAAATAGGAATATCTGAAAGTTGATGTTTTAGCTAAATTTGGCTTATAATAGGCAGTACTAACTCGTGCGGTTTCTTGTTAATCTGGAGGACTTAGCGTATGATGTAATGTATTCTACGGAGCCCGATTAGTGCCATGCAAATCTCGCGCTTGATTTTCCTTTTCCCGACTTTTTCTCGCCTTTTTTTTAGAGACTTTTTTTTCCGACTTTTTTCTCCGACTTTTTTCTCCGACGTTTTTCCCGACTTTTTTCTTCGACCCTTTCTTTCCGACTTTTTCCTCGACTTTTTTCCCGACTTTTTTCTTTTCCCGACTTTTTTCTCGACTTTTTTTACCGCTGACCAATTACAGTGCAGGTTCTCTCTCACTCGTGCAATATTATTTATTGCAAAATAATAGAAAATAAGGAGTTTTTGAGGGGAAAAAAAATTATAACGAAAACTTTTGATGGTGTGATGTTTGCTAAGGATAATTTTGTTTTCAATCTGCAATAACAGATGAGTTTCGCCGATTTTTCTATAAAAAACAACAACAACAACAACAACTTCCAAATCGTGATACAAAACTTATTGCGATTTTGAGACGCAAATACCACACTGAATATGATTGTTCAATATTTGTATTGATTGGAGCTGAGTAATATTACATTACTGTTTAACCCTGAATTAAAAGTAGGTTTGAATCCTGACTGATATGTAGGCTGGGTACAGACTAGTGTGGTATTGTATAGGCTGGTATAGACTAGTATAGTATTGTATAGGCTGGTATAGACTGGTATAGTATTGTATAGGTATGTATTGCCTGCTATAGACTTCTATATATAGAGGTAAATAGATACTGAACTTACTATATGGGACAATATACTTAACGATATATGAAGGACCTACCAAAAAAGTCGAGAAAAAAGTCGGGAAAAAAGTCGGGAAAAAGTTAAGGTCGGGAAAAAGTTAAGGTCGGGAAAAAGTTAAGGTCGAGAAAAAGTTAAGGTCGGGAAAAAGTTAAGGTCGGGAAAAAAGTCGGGAAAAAGTTAAGGTCGAGAAAAAAGTCGGGAAAAAAGTCGGGAAAAAGTTAAGGACGGGAAAAAAGTTGGGAAAAAGTTAAGGACGAGAAAAAAGTCGGGAAAAGGAAAATCAAGCGCGAGATTTGCATGGCACTAATCGGGCTCCGTAGTATTCGGTGTTATCAAAACTAACGAGTTTGTAACGGCATTTGTAAAAAAAGACAAGATCCAGATATTCAAACGAATAAGAGTCATAAGAAACAGGAAGTAATTTTATCAACCTATCCCTGTAGGAAAGGTCTTACAATGTAATTCAATACACCCATATTTCAGACAATCTGTCGTCTAGTCCGTAATGACTAGCGCGTGATTGATATTACGGACTGGACAGATTGTCTGGAATGTAGGAGTATTGAGTTATGATTATATCATCTGCTAATCGTCAAGCTAAGCCAGGCTCCCTGTGGTTGCCGTCTACTTTAAAAATCCTGGAAAACACAGCAAACAAATCTACTTAATATCATTGATTTGTACTTTTCTTATTGATTCGCAGGTCTTGTTCCAGCTAGCTACCATTGCAATGTTTTTAAACAACTCTTATTTTAATGTTCTCCGTAAAATTGACAAAAATTGGGAAGAACGTCAATCGAAACGATCCTCTCAAGGAGAAAAGACTTCATTCTGGAAAAGACGTTTTTCAAGATCCTGGTCTCAATCGTCCAGCAGATCCGCACAAACATCATTCAGTAGCGAGGAATCAGGAGTTTCCAGTGGTGACATCAACTCGGGTTACTATGGTGACGATGAAATCGACCGTTGCCCAAAATGCCTTGCGGACTCACCATTGGGAGGCGCCAAAGCGGACATTAAAGATTATGATGTCATAAGTATTGAAGTGAACGTAAGAGAAAAGAAACAAAATGCAAATTTGAGCCGAAGAACTTTGGACTCTGAATCTGTTAATTATGACGAGTTTGTCGTGATTCCCTCTTCGCGGGAGGAGTTTTGTTCAGGAAACTTTAAACACAGCACGCCATTAAGTCAAACGATTCCTAAGAGGAAAGACAGTCAACTGCTTGTGACGTGTACACCTAAGGTTGTGACGTCAGAGCCGCCACCATTAGAACAATGTTCTTGTGTGACAACTCCACAAAAACCTATTCGTTTTCGATTGTATGCGCCTAAGAGAAGCAATAGCAACAGTGAAGTTTGGTGGAGGGAGAATATAATTTGGCAACTTAAACAACGAAATAAAACTCAAACGAAAAACTTCATGCAGCTTCAAGACCACAAAACTCAAGCAGTTAAACCAAAAATACGAATAAATCGAGAATTAGCCGACTATCTTAATAAATACGCCGAGTTTCGTCCACACAATGACGATCTAAACACGGCGTTTTACGAAAGAGAACCGAACGCTATCGACAAAGCTGAAATTTTACAAGCTATTCGAAGTCAAAGTGGAATCGATAAAACGACGCGGCTACGAGCAAACAGTGTTGCTCTTCGAGCAAAAACGTACATGGAGTCTCAGAAACAAACCAAGGAGAGAGAGTTAGTCAAAGATACCGATGACGAAGACAATCATTTTGTATCCACAAGAAGACGTTCCAGGTCCAAGAGTGTGTATCGTGGCGACCGTCACCTGATCCCTCGATGGAGAGAAAGCATTACAAACCAACTACAAATGCGGAACTTCTTGGAGTGCAAATACTTCACGGATGCTATTGTCAGGCGTACCCTATCTCAGCTGTTAAGCATCAGCGTCTCTCAGACAGATCAATCAAAATCCGTCGAGCTTTTGACTGATTATGACGTCATTACGGATGATGACGTCAGTACGGCTGTGATGAAGGAGAAAACATTCAATACAAGTCGGTCCATTTCCCAGGGTTACCACAGTTCACCACCAAGCGCTTTTATCATCAGAGATCTTGATGCTATTTATTCACAGCAGGAATGAATGTCCCGTTTCTGTCAAGTCATTCAGGTGACAATACATTTTTCGATTTGATTATCATTTATGTCATTGAATTTGAAAACGATTTAAACAGAAATGATGTAACTCTGAGCATGTGCAAATGACGATATCTGATATTTCAATTTCACTTTTATGTTTTCGAACGAATTTTCAAGTCGACGCGTTCAGGCACACCGGTTAGGGCATCCTTCGCCTGGAATCACGCGTTCAAAGTCACTTGAGTGCCAGTGTTGAATTGTAATGTCAGTTATCCGTTGACACTAGTCTCCTAGCCGTACTAAGTTTGTTACGTAAATATAGATGGAGCATTAGTGACGAAACTTAACACGGCTATAGACCCCTTGCAGCATGGTGCAATTCAGCTCAATCTGGGGGCAAAGCAATGAATTTTAATTCTCAAGAGGGCAAAAGTCTTTTGTTTTGTCCCCCATACTGAGCCGCTCTGACGTCACGTGCAAGGGGTTCGTTTATATATAGGAGACTATCGAAACTGGAGGAAAAAACGTTTGCATATACGAAAGTGCACGCTCTTTGCATTTGTGTATAGACCCCTTGCATGTGACGTCACGCCTGGGGTTCAAAACAATGAGATAGTTTAAATAAGAAAAGTTTTTTTCTGGAGATCGGATTTTCTTTTATTTTGATCCTCAGAACGAGGTCAATGCAAAGGGTCTATACGCTGCAAAGATTTTTTCCTGGGTGTTTGTGTCATGACAATGAGCTCGCTAACATTTGGAGATTCTTCGCGATAATCACGTGACGATGATCTCAACGTTCGGGGAAACTTGTCAGTGTAGCTATATTTGTGACTGGTTTTCAATCATTTCCATGAAAATCAGTCCACAGAATATAAAGAAGCGGTAGTACAACGGGTTGGATGAACAAGCAACAGACGTTAAGGGGCCGACCATTTGCCTTTTTACTGGTAGTGGGTGGGTGAATAATTTCTAAAAAAAAATCGTAAAACAAGATTACAATAAAAAAGTGCATTATTTTTCAATGAAAATGGATCTTGCCCGAAATGGGTTCAAAAATCCCCACCCCACCCCATCTTCCTGTAAATAGTCGAATGGTTAGGTTCTTTTAGGAAGAAATACATCTTAACAGTTAAGCTTTTCAAATTTTAGGAATCTTTTGTAATTAATTAATATAAGTTTAATGTTTCAGTATGAGAGTGATGGCACTTAATCCGTGAAACAAAATCTAATAGTCAGTGTCAAATAGTCTAATCAAAACAAAAGAAAACAATGGATATAGCGTCTACTAATGTCTGTTAGACTAATATCTATTTCACGGATTAAGTGCCATCACTCTATTCGACAGCGGGCTGTTTAATTTTAATAGCTTTCGTTTCTACTGTAATTTTTTATTGTAATTATAACCTATTATTATATATTATTGTATATAGGCATTTGATAAGATTTTGAGGCCCGTTTCGTACACTACTCTGCTCCTTACTTATGGCCGAGTTTGACTCTGGAACAACTTTGCAACGACATGTGATTCAGGCGGCGTACTGTCGAACCAATCCGCAGCCACCCAATCGATTAGAAGCGGCGTCTATTGTACGTCTATTTTCGCCTTATTATGTAGTAAATAATGCCTTTTCATGTGTTTCCATGCTTTATTTTCCCTCCACTATACATAGAAGAACTAAAAGCCGGTCACTTCCTCTTGGGTCACAAAAAGCGACTGACCCTGTCGGCGAACTTATGAAAACTCTCGAATCGAGTATAATCGTCCTACTGAATTATAAATTGAGATGCCGCTGTTTTGCCGAACTTTATTCAGCAAATTAGGTACCAGCGGAGTGGTGTATGGAACGGGCCTAAGTTGGATACTGCCTGTGAACAAGTAGCACTGAAGAAGGGAAGAGGGGGAGGGGGCTAGTAAGAAATTTTATCTTTTGTAAGACCAAGAATGGCTGTAGATTAATTTACCAAACCCTTGAAAACAGTAGACTATGGCCACGTTTACATTAGTGATTTTGTCTTAATGTCGTCCAAGGTATAGAAAACACTCAAGTCAACATAAATGCGTTCTTTTTCTGGTCTTCAAATAAACTTTTCATCTCAAAAATCATGTTAAACTGGTCACGTGACGAAATTGCCCGTGTAAACGCACCCTAAGGCCGCGTTTATATGAAAGTGAGTTCTTGGTAGCTGAGATAGCTTAGGGTGTTTTCATTTAGTGGAACCAACCGACCAGAACGGCCAGTTCCTAAATGGTACATGTCAATTCCTAGCTCTGGCTGGAATCAGTCCTAAGAAAATCAGGCCGTTCTGGCCGGTTGGTTCCACTAAATGGAAAGCACCCTTAGTTTCCACTGGCCATGGGGGGAGCAAATTGTCTCTGATAGCCGGGATAACTCTTTCGTTTTCAGTGTCCGGACACTGAAAACAAAAGAGTTATCCCGGCTATCAGAGACAATTTGCCTTTATAATATGACGTTAGTAAAGTTCGGTCGAGACCTGTACATGAATTCAATAAAAAAACGAAAGTCATGCATGGGTTTGTGCGTCAGGATCGTTTTAGACAGCAAAATACGATCGGGAACAAATTGGCCCTTTTCACACTACCAGGCAGACAAACCGTCCAGACAGACCACAGGTAGCCCAATCTATTGATTGATATATTCAAATATATATAAAGTGTGTGAGTTCGTAAAATTTCTATATCAATCAATAGACTGGGCTACCTAATGACGGACATGTGGTTCAACTCGCTTTGGGTATCAGGGGACCTTCGTCACCACTTCTCACTAAACTCAAAATAGAGCACAACCAGTGAGACACTGAGATAACTGAGACACTCTTTTGTAGCTACGCTATACCTCTGTAATTTGGGAAAACTTCAAGGAAATCCATTAAAAGCCTATGTACCTAAAGCTTTTTGAAATGGCAAGAAAGTCTGTTCCGTGAAACCCGAGCCGTGAAATCGGCTTACAAAGTTTACAACTGCGCCACTGGGCCTTTACGTGACCAGACAAAACCCTTCAATTTCTCTGTTTCTGAAGATAATATTTACCAATTCCAGTATATACTTAGATATCATATTATGTAAAGTCCAAAACCGCAAAAAGTGAAAATTTGACTGAAACGGTCCCCCTGAGACTTTGATTTTCACCGATTTTCATCCAAGTGGGCCAAACCCATAAGAAGGGGCTGACACCTTCCATCATCCTCTTGTGTCGGCCCAACTCCTCTGGTCAGATCATATGCCAGTTATTCAACAACTCAGTGATAAAACTTTGGATGAATGTAATCACGTGCCCTGTAAGGTACCATAAGGGACTAAGTTGTGTGACGTCACATATCAGGTGACTTTAGTAAGAGGATCGTTTATTTTTGAAATATTCGGTTGATCGGGGAGGCTAGTGATCACTTGAGATAACTTTTGTATGTCAAATGAAGGAATTAAATTAAGTTAATTTCTTCATTTGACATACAAAATTCATCTCAAGTAATCACTTTCCTCTACGATCAACCGAATACTGTGACGTAACAGTTATGATCTTTTCTCTTCCTCCAACTCTGAATAAGATTTATTCAAAATTTTTGAAGGTTTCATGGTGTTGTATACGTGTTGGGAAGTGCTTATCTTAAAAATAGCTATAATTGTAGCATTAGTGACAATTATAGATGTATCGTGTCAATCTATTAAATCTCGCAAGGACATCTAATGCCACACCCTATAAACATTCAAGTATTTGATCTGCAAATACTTGTGTGTTAGGAATATTCCCACAGCGAATACGCTTGTATAAGGTGTCAATTAGATGCTCTTGTTAGAAGGATTATGAGATGGATTTGTAGAAGGATCAATGGACAATAAAAATACATTATTAAAAAGAACCATTCCGCAGTAACATACGTATACGAGTGGAATGCAAACAAAATATCAAAACTTGGACCAACGCGGAGCGGCTGCAAAGTGGTTTATTTTCCCTAAAAATCAAACGTGTTTAATATGGGAAAATTAAGAACAAACACTTCAGCATCCACAAAATAGCTACAGTTACAGAGTTAGAGTTACAGTTTATTTAGTCAGAATATATATGCAAATGATTTATCATCACTAGGCTACAAACAGTGTACACTAGTCGAGGTAGACCGGCACTGGTATTATACAAGTGATTTTTTGTCTACAACTTGAAATGATTGATTTTTGATAGTTAGCCTAATTAGTAGCCTATAAAGAATGAGGGGCTTACATCATTAAACTTCACTTTCTTAGCACTACTACTTTTTACTTAAGTAACTCAACGAAGTCTTGTTGTAATCGATGCTATATTTGATGCTGACTTTGGTAACTAAACGATTCCAAATCATTCTTAAGAACGAGGGGGGTGTTTGCTGATGATTTGTCAGCTGTGTTGAGTCTCTTTAGAAACGGATGCTATTCTAAAGGCCTCCCAGGTGAAACAATGAAACCAAAGTGGACGGGTTTTTTTTGGCTCCAAACCCCTATTAAAACACTTGCCAGATAGACTCCCTTCAATTGTTGACAGATTCAGACGATCTGTTCTCATACGCCGGAAGGTTTTTAGAGGGGAAGAAAGACCTGTGTTAGCAAAATGCAAGTTTACATCTTTGCTTTAGTTCTTGCTTTTTTTCAATGTGGCATCTCAGTATCTGGAGGCCGCATTTCTCTTGTACAAGATCTTAATGCAGAAGGTAAGGTATACTTTTGGTCGAATCTTTATGCGTTGAGCGGTACGGTGTTTTCCTCTAATACTAGCGCGAGTTTTGTTTTGTTTCGCAGCAGACTAAGCTCAGCGCGGATTCATCCATTCAACACTTAGAACCCGATATCCACACTAGCACTAGCTTCATGGCGGGAGGTATTCTAGCAACTTCAACTTCAACTTTATTTAGTAACATATATGACTTACAAACACTAGTTCCCGCAGTGCAGCAAATAAACGTGAATCTTAAAGTCTCTATTTATTACTTCTTCAGGTGTAGAATGTGTTGACAAGGATCCTGATTGCGCTCAATATTGGTCGAAAGGAAAATGTCGATACAAGAAACAACAAGATCTGTGCCCCAAAACTTGTGGAATTTGTGGTAAATAACGTTCCAAATCTTCATTCTTGTTGACCTACCCCTTCCTTCCGACCCATGCGCGCGGTTGTCCGTTTAGAAATTTTCAAGTGCTCGCGACTTCCATCGAAGATGACTAGTGAAGATCAGGAAAATCCATTTGTATTCCGGAGTTTTCTTTTGGAAAGCGTTTATCCCCGAAGAATTAGCCCAACTTTATGGAGTTCTAGAAAGTTTTATCACCTCAGGCTGTGAGCACTCCCAAGCACTTTTCCCTCCAGCCAGTGAAGTCGAGGTTTTAAAATACGTGGACGAGCGGCATTGTTAATATAAAGATAAGGTACAACCTTAATAGCGGAGCTCCCATTTGAATATAAATAATAATAATGATAATAATAATAATATAATTATTTATATAAATTATAATATTAAATATTTTGTTTTTTAATTTTTTGATTCAAATGAATTTGGCTTCTTGTGATAAAAGGCAGTTGTAATTCCTGTGGTAATAGACAATTCGCCTTGTTGTCTTTCGGAGCATTATAGTCCTAGTTTCACGCTCAATGCAGACGATTCTTGATTTCCGAATTTGGCGAGATTTTTAATTTTAGCAGTTCTACTGAAGACATCTTCACGAAACGAGGTATAAACAACCTTCAAAGACTCAATTATTATGTCAAGTATTTTTTTGAAGCTACGAATCCAACTAAAAGTCGTCCAGCTTTGAAAATGTTATCTCTGTTCTTTCGTCTTTCGAGCGGTTTTTGAAACTACACCGGGTCCGCAAAAAATTCAAACGTACGATTTTTTCCCCCTTTTAAAACACGTCAAGATTGGAACACAATGTCCATGAAAATCGCAAAATTTATAAGAGGTTTCCAAAATAATATTTTTAAATTTTGGAAGTTAAAACTGCAAGGAAACTTGTAAATTTTCAGTTTAAAAGGGTCGGAACGTGTCAAGTTGGCGCCAAAAAGCAATCAGCCAATCAGACGGACTGACGTCGGAAGGACGGAACATCCCTCTCTTTCGTATGGCGTGACGCGCCTGACGATTATTAGTTTTACCTTCAAAGCGCCAAAACAACTATTCAAATGCAAAAGGACTTAGAATAGATAAAATCAACATTTTTGACGGTTATTTTGTTGATTTGGAGCCATAAAGCGGTTGATTCTGCTATCACGTACAATTCATCGAGCGCGCACGCTCATGTTCAGAGAGAAATATTTTCTGAAATGTCATTTTTTATTTCTATTTTACAAAATACGCCAGGGGTAGGGATTACCCACAGATATAAACTCCAATAATGGGAGTTTTCACTTTTTTCACTAAATTAAAAAGCCATTTCTCTTAATATTTGTTTATGTATTATAAATAAAGGATGCTTATACCTTTTTACAACTATTTTGATACCTGTAATTATAAGTTCTGTGAATTAATTAACGAAAACAAAAACGTTAACCGATCATTTCAGCGTGACATCAAGTGGAATTAGTCACATACTCTCCTGCTTGTCTCGAAAGACATTTCAAAAGGGTCGTTAATTGACCCCCCTTTTTATTTTATACATTTAAGAGGTTCTAAGTAAACTTTAGTTCAAGATCTAAAGAAAATGTGGTTTATCAAAAGCTTTATCAAATTACAGGCAGAAAACGCTACAAATCGAACCGACCATGGTTACAATAATGACGAAAAATTGCACCTGTTGCCATACATCCAGAACTATTCACACATTATCTTATTTTATGATATATTAGACATCCATTAAAAGAAAATTTTACCAATCTATTTCTCTTTTACGCAAAAATGTTCATCTGTTCCCGCGTTACTTCGTATTACGCGCAAGCAGTTTTTAACGAGAAAGAGGGTTCACTTTGACGCTATGTGAAACCTCAGGGAAGTCGGTGACCCTCATTTTTTATTTGCTTATTTAGCTTCTATGATGATGTTCTTTCACCATAAGAAGTTCGAAGGAAAAATTTGGTTAGATCATTTAGTCGCGAACGTTTTTAAGTATGGTGCTCCGCTCGCGCATGATCGTGAGCTCCGCTAAAACTATCTTTACCGGATCTAGAGGGAAAAGTAGGACTTACCTAATTCCGGAATTTCTAAACGTTTTACTACTTCACTCGCGAGTACCTAGATATATGATCAATCGATACTCGATACTCTATACATGAGACCCACAAAGCTCCCCACAAGAACTAATTATTTTATTTATTTATAACTTTCATTTGACGATATTCCAGAATGCGCCGACAAGCGTCCAAACTGTGAGAAGGATATTACAAAAGCGTACTCTCTGTCCGATCGTGAAGCATTTCAGCAATTCTGCCACAGAGAGCAAACACTTATGTTGATCAAGGAATGTAAAAAGAGTTGTGATCTCTGTAAGTAGTTTACCCTCTCTAAGGAAGAAATACATGACTATATATAGTCCACTAGTTTCCAGTTACTAGAGACCGCTGAGCTTCCTGACAAAAGGCGCATTTATACAGGATTAGCCTCCTTTTCAAGAAAGACCCATGGAAGTAAATTCAATTTTTTTGGTTTTGTTTTGTTTTGTTAACAACAGAAAAAATTGAGTTTACTCCCTTTCTTGAAAATGAGACTATCCCTGTATAAATGCGCCTTTTGTCAGGAAGCTCAGCGGTCTCTAGTAGAAACTGGACTATTCACGATAAGTTACTCAACTTATTCACCTTTTTTTCCTTTCAGGCCATGTCATTGTCTAATAGACTGTCAGCTTTTAGCCAGCAGATGTAATCAAACAAAAAGTATAAGCATGCCACAAAAGCACAAAACAGTTTCAAAAAGTTAGAGTTTGAAAATGAAATAAAATGATAATAGAAATACAAAAAAGCGTGATTTCTCCAAACATTAATTTAGCTGCGGTGTGATGCGTGATCACACCCAATCGTGATCGACTTGCCATTCTAGAAACGTAGCGATGATCTGGGTGATTACATCATCCTCGTTCCCAGGGCCCTCTATCCCGCGAAAAGGCCCTGGGAACGAGGTTGTGATTACACCAGAGTTTCCCGGGTGATGCCTGTTTGGTACTCCTTCCTTCCTTCCTTCCTTCCTTCCTTCCTTCCTTCTTTCCTTCCTTCCTTCCTTCCTTCCTTCCTTCCTTCCTTCCTTCCTTCCTTCCTTCCTTCCTTCCTTCCTTCCTTCCTTCCTTCCTTCCTTCCTTCCTTCCTTCCTTCCTTCCTTCCTTCCTTCCTTTTTTCCTTCCTTCCTTTTTTCCTTCCTTCCTTCCTTTTTTGTGGTTAGACCTATCGCCTCTGTGATCCTTGGTTCGATTCAGTCCGAACGGGGTACTGCAAGACCATGTAAGTTCAGTTTGTTTTCTCCCTTGCTTCGAGGGTTTTTTTCCAGGTCCTCCGATTTTCCTCCCTCCATTAAAATATATCGAACTAGTGAGTTGAGAATTTGGGTGTTTAGAAGATTTAATGTAGTAATTAGTGTAGTGAGTGTGTGCGATTAGGATTTCATGCGCATTTGATTATGTTTCATATGGATATTTGCTCAATAAAAGTGCTAAACATTATTTATTATTAATTCTTTTGTTTGATGTTCTCACACCATACTGAGCTAGATGGTGTTGGAACGTATGAAAAACTGGATTCCGATATATTTATAGAGGCCTTACACCATCACGTGAGAGCAGCCATGACGGGAGGAACAACAATAAAGTATTTTTCCCCTGGGAAACTAAACTCTTTCTCATGTAAACCAGATTAGCCAATGCACACTCTATTGTTCCTGTCTCCTACAGTCATGGCTGCCGTCACGTGATCGTGCAAAGCCTCTATAGGACGAGGATGATCATCGAACCTTTAGGGATCAAATTCACAAATACCTTTATGATATTGCCGGTCCGAGACGCGCTGGTACGTACTTTTATGGAAAATCGTACCAGTTTGAAACCCTGTATATGTTTTATATCTTAGGAGTCGTAGTAGCGTGAGCCAAGCCAAATATTTTACCTTTTAAGTGTCAAAATGAAAATTCCTCAATTTCTTTCATCCCCGGCCCTCACCGGGCTTAAATATAAGATAACTTATGGCCGGACCTTACTCACAGTTTGTTTCTTTGCTTGATTTATTGATGGTTGACGATTCATTAGTGACAAACAATGCTAAATCAACTTTTCCGTGACAAGTGATTTTTCTGTGTAAACAGGTCAAAGAAATTTGATTTGACAGGTTTTCTTTTCTATTCAGTGCCAGCACTCATTTTGAGACAGCGGATGACTAACATAACATCCAAATATGGTCATCTTGACCGTGCAAAGCGTTCTGGTTGAGGCCTGGAAACTAAAGCTTTTGCAGTGTGATCCGTTTGAGAAATCGCTGATCTACACAAGCAAAGTTTACATGTAAGAAATTTTCCTTGTCATGAAAACACAAACGCGCCGACTTTTCGGCAAATACCTTTGTCATATGAAGTCAGTTTGGCCAAATTTTCTCAAACCCGATTTGTCAAAATATTTCCGGATTTAGAACTTTTTCGGAGATTTGAAAAATGTTTGTAAAATATTTTCAGATCTAAAATATGTTTTCCGATTGACCCTTCTCGGCTTCCATATATACCATTGTCACAGACTGCGTAACAGGACTGGTTCTTTGCTATTAAAAGCAGGCCGGCTAAATTAAATTTGCCAGAGAAAGTTAAATGTGCTTGTTTAGACGGGCACATAACGCAGAGCTTACTACTTCCAGCTTAAGGCCATGGCAGTAAAACATAAAATAAACTTGAATTTCGCAAACAAAAAGATGTAGTAATAGTTTTTCATAAATTATTAATTTCTAATTAATTTAATTAACCGAAAACAAAGTTCAGGTTATTAAAAATTCGATTAAAATGTTGACGGCTTTCATGAATGGCTGGAGATACCAGTAATTGATATTACACCGAGGACAGGTCACTGACAGCCGGCACCAGGCTTATTACAGCAATAAAACATTATTGTCAATATAGACATACAACTGGTCTCCGTCGGATAAGGTAAGCCTTGCTGAGTTAAAATCCCAAGAAATCCAGAAATTGAGACGTCGATTATTTTTCTGGTCCTTGATAACTTGATAAGCCAAATCATTAGAAAAGACAGTACAATTGTGTGCAAATTTGAAAAAAAAAACAATTTAAGCACTAAAACCATGAAACAACTTAGTAACTAATTAGTACTAAACAGTGGAAAATGCTTTGTTTTGCATTGTTTAATTAGTGCTATTTTGTACTATTTAATTGGTACTGTTCTGTTTTTAGAGTGATTTTATTTAACCTGTGAAACAAAAACTAATAGCTTACGTGTAATAGTCAAATAGACACAAAAGAAAACACGAGAATTACAATCTATTAATGTGTATCAGCCTAAAATCTATTTTGTTGGTTCAGTACGTGAAACCACCGGAATGTTAGCCCTAATTTATATACTTTAATTTGTTTCGATAAGCCATCCAAACAAAGAATTCCTTTTTTTCAGGAAAAATGGCCCACCCATCCAAAAGACTGGCAGTCTTCCTTTGTTTGATTATTCTTCATCAAGACATCATCAATGCTCGTTCCAGTTACAATGAATACTTTGCCATATCGTCTCCCTCCATAATACGGCCCCGTGGACTTTCTAAAGGCAATACACGTTATTTTTGAAGTTTCAAGTTGTGAAAATACAACGCTTGCTTTTTGATGAAGCTGAAAGGCTGGCCATGTATTGAATAAAGAATGAATGAACATCTGTAACACTGTATGAAAAGATCAGAGTACCTACATTGCTGAGATCCTGTGCCCCTCATCAGAATAAAAAAGCTTTTCAGGGTTTTACTCCGACGAAGGGCTCAAAACCTCAGTAAATCAAGTACTCTGTGTTAACACGATTTTACAGATTTCCATTTCCAATCCTTATTATTAATATCGCTATATCTGACGCCGCCCAAATTAGTTCACTCGCTAGTTTCTATCATGTATTGAATAAGAGATTTTCAAGACAAAAAAGGGTTTTAGGACTGTAATTTTTTTGTCATTTTAGAAATGATGGACGACGAACACCACGAGTTTGAAAACACACTGAATGAGGTCCAGGCTCGACACAGTGAGTAGTTACTATAGACAAACCAATAATTTTTTATTATTTGTAGAGGAAAAACTGAAAATTTTAATGGAAAGTCTGGAATACCCCCTAACCCTCCGCAATCAGCTTTGTGATGCCAGGTCCGTCCCTAAGGGAAACTTCTTCGTGCATGTATATTCACTTTTTATATTTCTTCTTAACAGATATTACTCTCAGCCCAGGAAGGTCTCTTACAAGGAATAAGAGTAAGTGAAAAGAAATACAGGTTGAGTTTAGCAATGAACTTAACACTGAAAAAATCGCCCTCGGAATTAACAAATACGGAATTTGGTTATCAAATAAGGCACAGATTCATCATACAAAATCAATCCTGTCTTTTCACCTCTTGTAATGCCAAAATAGGATGAGTGTTAAAAAATAATGAAGTAATAAAATAAAGATAAATAAAACTAAAAAAATAATTATTACTTGAGTTACTAGTAACTAATAAAGTGCTTATAAAATGAAGAAGAGTTGAACTCTTAATGTTTATATTTGTATGTGAATTTTAAATTGTTAAAATAAAGTTGTAATAAAAACAGTTAAATATGAAAATATTTGTGCATGAAATTAAGTGAAACTATCAATCTATGACAAAATTAGATATTACACCTCACTCTATTCACTTTTCTGTAGCTTCAAATCAAAAGCATAGCTACTTCATTCTTCTTCATTTTGAAGTCTTTGCGTTTTCGCCTTATCAGCTAAAGGTAAAAGTAAAGGTAAAGTAACACCAATTAACGTTCATTCAGCATGAACCGGTCTCCAAGAAAGTCGACGGGGCATCCTTCATCCCCTCTCTCCATCAGTGATCCGTTTTACGGGTGTTTGAATCCAATTAAAGCTACGCGAATTCGACAGAAGTCATGCGAAACAAAGTGTTTGTGAGGTGACTCGGAGTCAAACGCAAGACCCGTCTCCCTGAGAAGTGAATGAATAGTCACATCGTGACGGGAGAGATGAACCATCAAGCTAGAGGTCACCAAAGCCTTGTTAGATGTTTCAAAAACCGTCATGATTCGAATAAGCCTCCGGGCGCTCATTTAATTTTCAAGGGTAAAATAAAAAGGGGGCGCATTTTCGAGAGCCAGCGCTTATTTTTCTGTTAGAAAATACCACCTTCCAAAAACTGGAGGTAAAACAGAGCCACATAAACAAGAACTGACGTCCAAGAAGTACCGTTGATTTTGCAACAACCTCGTATTCACGTAGCGCATTCCTGCAGAGTCATTTACTTTACACATACTGTAGTACCATCAGTCTCATGAGGCAGAGGGGAGGAGTGGGGGCATTTCTTAGGGAAGGGTCGCTATTTCAAAAAACACAGCAGAGAAAGGGGGCGCTAATCCATGACCTTCAAACATGATGTAGATCAGTTTGAAGGATCTAGCACCTCATGATCACATGATTCAAAATTCTAAGATCTTTGTTGGCATTTGGAAAAAAAATGCGTTTACTCAGATGAAATTGCCCAGTCGTTACAAAGGTGGTTAATAAATTGGGGGGAACGTTATTTATACCAGCACATGTTTTCCTAGGATTCTTTGGTTTGTTCATATTCATCGTCAGTTTGGTTGTGACTGTTGTGGCTACTGTCGTGGAGACTATTTACGACATCAAAGGTTGTTGTGGTCTTGGCTATGATTTCCTCTGTGGATTTGAATCGGACTTTAACACCAGGAGAGATGCCGTAAAAGCACGTTCAGAGCAAGTGGATCAAAAACTTCAAGAAGGTATAGGACCAAGTTAATTTGTACCAACGCATGCGTAACTCTAAATGTGACTGCCTTTTCTGATATTCACCTGTAAGGTCTCGCAAATATTTGTCTTCTGTTTCACAGTCTTAACAAAGAAAGACAACTTAGAATGCTTGGCTCAGGTGCTCGATACCGTGTGGACCAGTATTAATGAACTAGTAAAAACTGAACAGAAGTTGTTGGGTTCAATTGACACGAATTTGAAAGAGGCATTCCTACGTAGAGAGGCGGCCATGAGGGTAAGTTTGACTTTCTTAATTATAAACTTTCACGACTGAGTCTTCACAAATGCATATATCCTGCACTCTTAGACAATATGCACTGAATTTCAAAACCAAAGACAAATTAAACTAGTTCATGATCACTGGACGAAAAATTAGATTATATTGAAAATATTGAAAACAGATACTGTAAACCTAAAGTAAATATTGTAAATGCTACATTTGCTCATCGGTTCAAAATGGCTAAGCAAATACGGCCTATTTTCCATATTTGCTTTAGTTTTACAGTATCTGTTTTTAATATTTGTACCAAACATTAGATATTCTAGATATTATTCAAAACATGTAATCCCTTAAGGTGTCTGGAAACAGTTTTTTAGTCACCAACCACTAACAAATAAACAGTTAAGGTGGCTCGACCCAGTTTCGCCAGTGTGCGGGTAGTCGAATTGAAGCGGCTATTGATCGCGTTATAGAATTAAGTTGACCCAACATTTTACGCACACCTACTACAAATGGACCGAATTTTATAATGATACTAGTTTGGTTGAAATCGGAACTTTTTTAACATCGAAATTGTTATACATCAGATTTTAAATTTTACCTCGACGAAAAAAACGATTTATGAGACTTTGTAAATCAAATGTTTGTCTATAAGGTGAGAGCGTTTAAAGAAATTCTATGAAGCCGATTTTGAGTAAAAACGGAGCAATTATTTAACTTTGAAGAAATTTAAAAACGCGGGTGCTTTACTAAATGGATTTTATAACAATGATTTGCAATATTTTGGTTCCAAATAATACATGCAAGGCATGGTTCTTGATTTTGTGAATATGTCATCTCATTTACTGTTTTTGATCGCCGTTGAGACGACTGTACGTAAAGCACTAAATTGCCGCGTTTAATTCGGAATTTCGACATCCACGTTAATAATACTGTTTCTTGAAAACTAGTCGATCATTTTTTTTATTTCTCGATATTGAATAATCAACCTTTACCAGTAAGGTGTTTAAATTACAAAGACATTGAAGTTTTTTAAGACCATTAAGTAATTTTTTAAACATTGCCATGTGCGCATCTCTATTCTCCGAGTTATTGCCGGTGTTTGATTCAGGCTTTAAAATATGCATGCATGCATGCGTGTCACTTTGGCGCATTGTGCAAAAAATGCAAATACATGGAACTATAGTCACGTCAGTGATTTCCAGAGTAACGCGCTGTAGCATACTGACGTTACAAGTACTCTCTCTTCTATTGATAGCGCTACAGCGTTACTCTGGATATCAGATAGACCTAAATTATTCACAATGCTTAATTATAGATTAAAACCAGCGATTGATAATGCCTACGTTCTCTTATCAGTGGATTTGTCATCATTTATACTTTGAACTTTTTCAGGAGGCACTCACGAAGGCTACAGGAGCAATAGATCAAGCCACTGTAGACGGTATTTTCGAAAAATTAGGTGCGTCAGAGAAGGCTCTTCAACTTTCTTTATCCTGGGCATCAGCGGCAATTCCTGCAATTACAGCTATAGCAGGCAAGGCGTACAAAACGTACAAAGTCAACAAGGTATAGCCAAGAGACCATAATACTAAGAGAGCGAAACTCAGTATTGATGTCTGTGCGATGTTCGTGGCGCCTAAGGCTATTTTTAGTAATTTCGCCATCGCGCGCGCAAGGCTCTTAAACAATAGAATTCAAACGGTCCCGTCCGCGCGCACGTCAAAAATCCAATTCTATTGGTTAAGTGCCTTAAGTGCCCGCGCGATGGCGAAGTTACTAAAAATAGCCTTAGTTACCACGAACATCGCACAGACATCAATACTGAGTTTCGCTCTCTTACTGTTATGGTCTCTTGGTATAGCAGACAAATATTGTTGGATTGCATGTGACATCACGGCAGCCATCTTGGATGAAATACTCGTTAAACAGCAAGTGATAACATGACGAGTATGTGCGAACCGCTAGACGGAAGTGGACTCAATTACGGTTTTAACCTGGCTTAGGGCTACTTCTCTCATAAAGAGAGTCGTATATATTTTCCCCAAAGTTTTACGGAGCATTACAGTCGAGTGCAGAAGTACGAACAGCTAGAAATTATCTTTTCAAAGTTATCCATTTGTCCAAGACAATAGAAATTGGAGACATGCGCAGATGTTATCACTTGCTGCTTACTCCTTAGCATCAATAGTTTCTTCATCCAACTTGGCGACCACTTCTTTATCTTTTGATTCTCGAGAGAATGATTGAATTCCAGCAATGCTACGAATATAGCTCATCATTCTACTGTTTCGCTGTACTTTTATTTTGAAAGATTTACAAGGCAATGAAAGCAACAGACCTAGAGCCCCTTCTCAAAGCCACGCCAAAAGTTAAAAAACTAATAGGGTTTACACAGGGATCTGCCAAGGCATTCCTCAAAAGCACTGCCATCGCAAAATTTGGTTCGAAGTTGAAATTGGTATTCAAGGGAATGAAATTCTTCAAGGTTGCCGGTGGCGTTTTGTCAGTGTTGAGCATCGGTGAGTAGAATTTTTCCCACAAACATCCTCTCCGTTTCTGCATATTTTCTTGAGGCTCAGTAAAATTTTAGAAACAAAATGACCAACTTACAAAAAAAAACCCAATCGTTTCCTAGTGGAAAAATTGATGGCTGACTTGTTCTGAATGGCCGATGGGCCCAGCACTCGGAAGAGCTATAGTTAGCTAGTCTATTACTTTGCTAGCTGTATTGTTAAAAGTGAGGCCGGTCTAATGGACTAACAATCCGTACACAGACATCAACACTAATCTACACTTCAATGTTGGAAGTGTAAGTCAGATCACACACACACCGGCAATTTCATGGACTACACTTCCCGCCGATTACTGCATGAGAGGTTTAAACATCTTTGTAATGTATATATGTGGTGAAGTGTGGGGAGACGGAACCCACGGTTTAACGTCGTATTCCAAGAAGACACGTGGTCTTGCCATTTTCATTTGATGTAATTACAAAGTCAGCACCTTATTTAAGTCCCCGCGTATTGGTTGGTCTGCCCGTTCCTTCCGTATTGAGGAGAAGCGCTCAACCGCGAACCAACCGGGCAGCGGTTGCATGGATGGACAGTTAGCTTTCCAGTGACATTATTCAGATCCTATACTCGGGCACATGTAAATAAATGCCTACCATGGAAACGATTTAATGCAATTTTGCTCCGTTTATTTATTTATTCCTTATATAATTCATTCTTTCTCTTATTTTATCTTTTGTTTCGTCCCATGCAGCCTTTGATTTATTTAATATAATCAGTACATTTATTGCTTGCAAAAAGAAGACAGAAAAAGCAAAAGAATCTTGTAATAAGCTGAAAGAATCAGAAACTAAAGTGACCGAAGCAGAGCAAAAAGTGGCAGATTTGGACAACACGATTAAAACCGGGGTAGGCATGTTACTAGTTATACCTTACTAACCAGGTGGGAGGGGCGTCTTTATTGCTTTCCGATCCGTTCCAGATTCATGAAATTATAATTGTACCACGTTTTATTTGTACGGTGTAGTATGGTATGATTTACACAAGAAATGAAAAACATTGGTTATATTCGAGAGGGCTTATAATCGGACTATTGGTCTTTTCGCTTGCGGATGAGGGGGGCGCTTATAACTAGCGGCTTATATGTAGCTGTTATTGTAGGCGTAAAAAGTTAAAGCCATGCTAATAAGATATTTATTACCGAGTCTGACTACATGCTTGCGCATTTTCTAGTGTCATCGCTTGTGACCAGGTTTAAAGGGGGAACTAGCATCAAAATCCTTCACGTGATGTCATACACTCAACCTAAACATTCAGCTCCATACATTTCTTTATGTTTAGTTTCTTTCATTTCTTTCGCACTAAAAGTTTGTGTGAAGGGCTTTTTGTACGTTGTTTAGGCTAAGGATTTATTTTCTGGTCGGTTTTCTTAAATGTAGAATAATTACGCTAAGATATTTCAATTACAAATTACAAAGAAATGTAAGGAGCCGATTGCTTGGGTTGAGTGTATGACGTCACTGACACCTCCAAAGATTTATAAAAATCTAATCCTTCCCATGACAATTTTCAGAAAACAAACTATCCAGTTATCGAATGGCTCGTTGAGAGTCTAAATTTGATATTGAAGGATTTTGATGCTGGTCCCCCTTCAATGACTAGTGAGACGGCAGTATTGGGATACTGACCGCTTGTATACAGCTATTTACACAAACATTGACCCTTTAAAAATCATCGAACCTAGAAGCTGACACCGAAATGGCTCCTGGATATACTAGCCAATGTATGGATTTTCATTCAATTTATTTTGAAACACTATCTGGGTTAATAGGAATTGGGTTTGCATGGTAATTTTTAATGTTGTCGATTTAAAATGTCATTTTATTCTCTTAAAGTTAGAGGCAACATTGTTGGAGGAGATTAGGAAGGAAGAGCTGCACACTGCTTTGGCGCACATCAACGACACCATTGCAGAGCTTCCTAAGTCAGACAACCTTGATAAAGACAGATGTATGAGAATTATACCAGAAAATATGGCAAAGTTCATGGCGGACCCACCAAATTGGCAAGATATAAAGGATGGCTTTCTGGATATAGCCGATAGTTGCGTGGACAAGTTGCAGTTTTCATTCAATTGCTTGATAGCAAGGAGTGACATGACATCTTCGGTAAACAGACTAAAACTGAAATTGATGAAATTTGCTCAGTATTAACATGTCTTTTATATAATCATTTTTAACACGGGTGGCGATATTTGAATATGAATGGATGAGATACCAAATATTTCGGTCAACTGTATATAAAATATACATATGTAAAACGCATTTTGTGTGAACTTTGAGTGAACTTGGGTGTTTGGAAAAAAAATTTCTAGCAAAACTTTCTCGAAAGTGAATTGTCCTGCTATTGACTAAAAATATCCAATGTGTGTCACAGGGTGACCGGTACACCTACTTTCCGTTCCCTGAACAATATTATGAAAATAACGATCGTATATTACACTACTCTTACATAGTATGTACTCTATTTATTCTACATTACCATCTGCAATTGATTTCATGAACAGCTAGCTTGAAAGTGTAGTGTGCTTCACTTACACTTTCACTGAAACAACCCATTAACTCAAAAAGATTTTTCATCAGTTACTAATTAGAATGCTTTTTATGCCAGATCGTAGGCAAGTGCCGAAAAGGTGAGAAGAATTTTGACGCCCTTTACAGCGATGCACAGCAGAAACATCGTACTACTTTAACTGATTGCCAAAACAAGGGCGAGGAATTCACGACAAAGGAGATGTTCAAAAACGCCCTCGTTAAAGCAAGTCAAAAGCCAGGCATGGAGTTTTTCACCGATCCCTGCGTAATGAACGATAAGTTTAAGGTCGCAGGGGTGTGCCAAGGGAATACACCAGGGGGCCTTACGAGCGAACAAGCGAGTCAAATAAAGCAAAAGCAATGTCCGGATACTACCAAGGCGCCTAAACTCGACGCTTCAGATATATCGCTTTACTGTATGTACATTGGTAGTGACCTCACTCCTGCAGAAGCATTTGCAGACTTGAAAAGCGATATTCCAGATCTTACAGAGGAGGATGTCAGTGGGATTACTTGCCCAGAAGAATAATTTCGTCTCGCAAAATCATGCAACACGACAGGTCTTAAAACATGTAAACGAATTAGAAACGAAAATAATTAAAACAATCTGTTAGACTTATTGGGATTCTTTTATGCGTTATTGTTTACTAGCTATGATAAACTAATAACTGGGGTAACAAATCAAAACAGGATTCGATCGTACTTCTAGGAAATTAGAAAGCTCCAGGAGTTTTCCAGGGTGTAAATACAAAACCTCCAGGACCCTTTAAGGTTGTTGCAGAAAGTAAAAAGTGGATTTTAAAAACTCGTGAATTTACTACCTACAAATTGTCGATGTTCTTCGCAAAAACAAGTTAACGATTTTCAAGTTTTTTGACTATTTGACCTTATATTTATAGAAAATCCAAGGAGTTTTCCAGGAGTTGGCGTGAAAATTTGAATTTCCAGGAGTTTTTTGTAGGGCCCTGGAACAAATTTTCTAAATTCCAGGAGTTAATTTCCAAGAATTCCAGGAGTAGTGCGAACCCTGTCAAAAGAGAGGGAGAAAATTTGTCATAGGAAATGAGCTTGCTTAGACGAAGACATAACGCAGAACTTGCTACTTCCAACTTAAGACCATGCCAGTAAAGCATAAAATGGACTTGAATTCGCAACAAGATGTAGTAATAGTTTTTTCATAAATTATTAATTTCTGATTAATTTAATTAACCGAAAACAAGGTTCAGTTTATTAAAAATTCGATGAAGGTGTTGACGGCCTTTCATGAGTGGCTGGAGATACCAGTAATTGATATTACACCGAGGACAGGTCACTGACAGCCACCAGGCCACAGGCTTATTACAGCAATAAAACATTATTGTCAATATAGACATTCAAAGGGTCTCCGTCAGATAAGGTAAGCAACTGCCCTGCTGAGTTTAATATCCCTAGGAATCGAGAGATCGATTATATTATTTTTGTGGCCATTGGTAAGCCAAATTATTAGAAAAGACAGTACAATTGCAATTTTTTGCAACTTCGCAAAAAAACTTTAAGCACTAAACCTAGTGAAACAACTCAGTAACTGATTGGTACTAAATAGTGGAAAATGCTTTGTTTTGCATTGTTGAATTAGTGCTGTTTTGTACTATTACATTTTGAATTTTGTATTATTACATTTTATTATATTTTGTACTATTACAATGTTGTATTATTTCTATTTTGTCTTATTATTTTGCCATGTTTAATTAGTGCTATTTTGTACTATTTAATTACAATCTATTAATGTGAATTAGCCGAAAATCTATTTTGTTGGTCCAGTGAAACCACTGGAATGTTAGCCCTAATTTGTATACTTTGTCTCGATAAGCCATCCAAACAAAGAATTCCTCTTTTTTTCAGGAAAAATGGCCCACCCATCCAAAAGACTGGCAGTCTTCCTTTGTTTGATTATTCTTCATCAAGACATCATCAGTGCTCGTTCCAGTTACAATGAATACTTTGCCATATCATCTCCCTCCATAATACGGCCCCGTGGACTTTCTAAAGGCAATACACGTTATTTTTGAAGTTTCAAGTTGTGATAATACAACGCTTGCTTTTTGATTCGATGAAGCTGAGAGGCTGGCTTCAGGGCCATGTATTGAATAAAGAATGAATGAAAATCTGTAACACCGTATGAAAAGAGTACTTACATTGCTGAGGTTTTGAACTTTGGCCCTTCATCAGAGTAAAAAAGCTTTTCAGGGTTCTACTCCGACGAAGGGCTCAAAACCTCAGTAAGTAAGTACTCTGTGCTAACACAATTTTGCAGATTTCCATGTCCAGTCCTTATTATATCGTTACTTATATCTGAGGCCGCCTAGTTTCTATCATGTATTGAATATTATTTTGCATGGATGATGTCATTTATAGAAATGATAGACGACAATGAACACCAAGAGTTTAAAAACACGGTGAATGAGGTCCAGGCTCGACACAGTGAGTAAATAATAGGAACAAATAATTTTTGATAATTCATAGAGGAATTAGATCGAAGAACTGAACATTTGAAGCTTTGTGGTGCCAGGTCCGTCCCTAAGAGATAATTCTTCCTGCATGTATATTCACTTTTTATATTTCTTCTTAACAGATATTACTCTCAGCCCAGGAAGGTCTCTTACAAGGAATAAGAGTAAGTGAAAAGAAGTACAGGTTGAGTTTAGCAATAAACTTAACACTGAAAAACTCCTCGGAACAAATACGTATGGAATTACCAAATAAGGCACAGATACATAGAGTCGTTTTCGTATGAGTGGGAAACTTACCGCGCCGTACCGTGACCGTGCACGTGTCAGTGCCGTAATGTCTATAAAAACATTCGAAATTCATGCCGTAACCGTATCGTATCGTAACCGTACAGTGTTCCCACTCATACGAAAACCACTCTAATACAAAATCAATCCTGTCTTTTCACCTCTTGTAATGCCAAAATAGAATAAGTGAATGCCAAAAATAATAATGAAGTAATAATATAAAGATAAATAAAACTAAAAAAATAATTATTGCTTTCGTTACTAGTAACTAATAAAGTGTTTATAAAATGAAGAAGAGTTGAACTTTTAGAGTACAAACACTAAAAGTGTGAAAAACAAATAGCACTAAATAGTGCTAAATTATTTTTAGTACTAAACAGTGCAAAGTATTGCACTCTTTTAGTGTTTGTACTCTATGTTTAAATCTATATAATGTGAATTTTGAATAAATTGTTAAAATAAAATTAAAGTTGTAATAAAAACAGTTAAATATGAAAATATTTGTGCATGAAATTAAGTGAACCTATCAATCTATGAGAAATTGCACCTCACTCTATTCACTTTTCTGTAGCTTCAAATCAAAAGCATAGCTACCTCATTCTTCTTCACTCTGAAGTCTTTGCGTTTTCGCCTTATCAGCTAAAGGTAAAAGTAAAGGTAAAGTAACACCAATTAACGTTCATTCAGCATGAACCGGTCTCCAAGAAAGTGGACGGGGCATCCTTTATCCCCTCTCTCCATCAGTAATCCGTTTTACGGGTGTTTGAATCCAATTAAAGCTACGCGAGTTCGACAGAAGTCGAAACACAAGTGTTTGTGAGGTGACTCGGAGTCAAACGCAAGACCCGTCTCCCTGAGAAGTGAATGAATAGTCACATCGTGACGGGAGGGATGAACCATCAAGGGGTCATCAAATTAAAGCCTTGTTAGATATTTCAAGATACCGTCATGATTCGAATAAGCCTCGAGAGCCAGCGCTTATTTTTCTGTTAGAAAATACCACCTTCCAAAAACTGGAGGTAAAACAGAGCCATGATAAATCAGAACGTCCAAGAAGTACCGTTGATTTTGCAACGGTATTTAAAAAACCACAGCAGAGGAAGGGGGCGCTAATCCGTAACCTTCAAACATGATCTAGATCACTTTGAAGGATCTAGCACCTCGAATGATTCAAAATTCTAAGATCTTTGTTGGTATTTGGAAAACAAAATTGTACGTTCACCCAGATGAAATTGCCCAGTCGTTAGAAAAGTATGAAGTGATTAATAAGTTGGGGAAGAGGTTTTTACCACAGCTTGTAATTTTCTCGCTTTCTGATTGGTCGATGAGAACTATGGTAAATAAGAGGACATACACATAGACATCTGTCATGCAAAGGAAAGTGAAACTTTTTGAAGCGGTTTTTTTTTCAAAAAGAAGACACAGAAAAGTTTTTTTTTCAAAGTCATCTATTCCAAATAAAGAGTCATGATCTAATAGGTACAAGAGACTTGTTGACATCACATTTTCTTATCGCAGGTTCTTTACCTTGAAGTGTTTTCCTTGTTGTCTTTCCTTGTTCTCTTTTTTACACTCGATATGGAGACGATTATTGATTTCCCACTTTACCGAGATTTTTGAGCAGTTCTACTGAAGGCATCTTCACGAAACGAGGCAAACCGGCACAATATTCAAAAACTCAGTTAGCCATGCGGTCGTCATTATGGTAGACCACAATGCCATGCGGTCGTTATAATGGTAGACCACAATGCCATGCGGTCGTTATTATGGTAGACCACAATGCCATGCGGTCGTCATTTTCCAATATGGCGTTGCTTCCGGTTGGCACTTTTTTTCGCGTTTTTTACACCTTCAACGGCATAAAACCCTTCATTTTTGCACGGGACCCTATACTTTTTTGGCACTTATTTGAAAAAAGCAACTAAATATCTCAAACATATTAAACTTCTAGAAAAAGTTGAATTCTCAAACCTATGAAAAAATGGATTTTTCTAACAAATTTTTTTCGACTTGAGGGAACCTTTTGTTCGAAGTATAACGCTACAAAAGCCAAGAAATGAAGGTATAGTTTAGTCATTATATCAAAGGTGTTTATGGTACGTAGAACATACCACTGGCTACATTTTGTGCTTTTTTCTAATTACTTCCGGTGGCGTGTTTTTTGGCTCAAAAACTCGTAAATAGGCATCCATTCAACGCTGATTATCTTGAGAACGAGCACTGGACACCCATTTTTCTTTTTGAAATCAGCATTAAATCAGAAACACACAAGGGAGTTGAAACGTGTAACAACAATACATTTCTTTGGTCCCATGCTCCGGAATATTCAAATGAGCAAAACAAGCGTTTTATGTCTTTTATGACCATATTTAGTAATGGTATGACCTTCAAAAATGGCGGAGCCCCATCTACATGTTGCTCACTTTCCAGCAGCTTATAGTGATCAAACCATGTTCAAAACGAAACAGAATATTATTTCAAGGTAACTGACTAAATTGCGAAGACTCGGAGCCCATGCCAGGGCAATTTTCTGGTAAGGAAACGCTTGAATCGTAACCTCGAACTCGGTGAAGTAATTCTACATAGATTTTATACTTGTAAACAGACAGTCATTATTTAAAAAAATTCAAATAAATAGAAGCGCTTAGGTAGACACTAAACATGACTAAATACGTTGTTTATTTATTTGTTCTGGATGTGTTTAAAGTTGCTGAAAGAGCGATAAAATGCTTTGTAAATCCACTTACTGTTTGCCTTGAGAACTCAACATTTTGAGCTGATCGTAAACTTTCTTTTCAGAGTACGAAGTTGCACTTTAGGATGTCCAAAGTCATAAAAAATGCAAAATATACTTTGATAATGACCGAAAAATTACAAATAAAAGCTACAAAATATATTTTTGGCCAAGTTTTTATTTTCCAAATATGGTCAAAAAGCGCCTTTGCCTCATTTGCATAATTTGAATATTCCGGAGCATGGGACCCGTGTTACACGTTTCAACTCCCTTATGTGTTTCTGCATTAAATTTGTGGTTTGCACAAGTTCTCATTATTTTCCAAAGTAGTCAGTCACCTTAATCATAACTATTACAATTAAATCCTCAAATCTGATTGGTTGAAAAACTGCTCTATTTTCCACAAATCAAACTGTAGAATGTAATTGGATAGTGTAATTGGACAGTTGGCTGTAATAGACCATTTCCGAGATGCGGAGACCGCTCTCAAGAAAATCGCGGGCGGACATGAAAACGAGGCGTTTACGGGCAATGCCAACTGAAAATGGCAGCAAGATTTTTCTTGACAGCTGTTTCAAAACAACCATAGATTCCCGATTTCAAGAACTCTTAGAAAAAAATTATCACTTTTATTATTACATATCGATTACTGAATCCATATTAATTTCCTCTGATATAAAGAATATACTGTTTCTGGCGAAGTTCTGACCTTAAAATTAAATCAATCACTGAGTCAAAGATCACCAAGAAATCTCCACGACAAAGCATGCATGCATTCATTGATAAAAGGACAAAACAAAGCCAAAATTTAAAAGTTCAATAGAAAATGTTTAACTAAGAATTTTGTTTCAGTTATTTGAATATTATCCTTTCTGTACAATTAAGTCATAAACTTCTCTACTTCTCTACTACTAGGCGTTTTCTTTCAGTGAAACACCTAATCGCCGGATGAGTGTTAACAACAAAACATCTGATCTCGAAAAACCAGCTCTATTAACTAGAAATATTATCAAATACGGATTTAGACTTCCAGATACGAGACAAAACTAAAGATGAAAAAAAAAACCTTGTAAAAAATGGATTTTGTAGTCGGCCACTACTAGCCCTTCACAGAACCGCCACAGCCTGCATGCTAATATCGCTCGTAAGAACTCTTTCTTGTAGTTTCATAGAAAGAAATGAAAGTCCAGATAGTTAGATCGAAATCATTACAGAGCTGGAATCCTTTAGTTTTGTCTTATAGCTTAATTGAGAGCCGCAAAAAGGTGTTATTTTAGAAGTTTCTTTCAGAAACAAATTTCGTGTGCCCGAAAATGCCTTATTTTCAAGTCGTGCCCGCGATACTTTCGTCAGTGGTCTCCGCATCACGAAAATACTCTATTGGACACCTGTAATCGGACAGCTGCCAGAGCCAATCAGATTACGCATTTTGGGCGCGCCATGCCACGTAATCGCTACGCCATTAAGCGCACGCTCAAGAGATTTTCACTAACTTTTTTCACTTTTTCAACCAAACTTGGTCGTTTTACGGCTGGCATATTGATTAACATGATTTTTTTTCGGAAATTGTAATAGTTATGATTAATTGGTAACAGGACTTCGTTTCGTCCTATTCTGTCTGTAATCATACTCGGAAAATACAAATTGGACTTCCTCGTATAATTACAGACCGAATTGGACTCCACTCAGTCCTATTACCATCATAAATCAAAAATTTCACAAAACATTACGAGGAAAAATAAAATTTACAGTTTTGAAAGCCGAAAGGTGAAAACTGAAACTCTTGGCCGGCTCAATGTTGATTCCATAAAAAAAACTACTTAGTTATAGTTGTAATATTGACTCATGATAAGTACTACATCAAAGTACTTGTTTTCCTGAAAGTTTTCAACAGTATTCATAAAAAAGGGTCTAAAAAAATTGTTAGTAAAGCTTTGCAAAATTCTGCTGTAATTTTAGTCACGTTTTGGTCATGTCACGAAATGCAGTCACGCTTTAAATTCAAATGTTGTTAATGTGGTAAAACAAATCTACGATGGCTAGCCGCGGTATGTACTCTTATTTACAACGATAGTACGCCAACACATGGTCAAAATTAAATTTACACCAGCACTGTTTTCCTAGGATTCTTTGGTTTGTTCTTATTCATCGTCAGTTTGGTTGTGACTGTTGTGGCTACTGTCGTGGAGACCATTTACGACATCAAAGGTTGTTGTGGTCTTGGCTATGATTTCCTCTGTGGATTTGAATCGGACTTTAACACCAGGAGAGATGCCGTAAAAACACGTTCAGAGCAAGTGGATCAAAAACTTCAAGAAGGTATAGGACCAAGTTAATTTGTACCAACGCATGCGTAACTCTAAATGTGACTGCCAACACCTTTTCTGATATTCACCTGTAAGGTCTCGCAAATATTTGTCTTCTGTTTGACAGTCTTAAAAAAGAAAGACAGCTTAGAATGCTTGTCTGAGGTGCTCAAAACCGTGTGGTCGAGTATTAATGAACTAGTAAGACTTGAAGAAGAATTGTTGGGTTCAATTGACACGAATTTCAAAGAGATATTGATACGTACAGAGGCGGCCATGAGGGTAAGTTTGACTTTAGCTTGTTTATGAACATTCATTACCGAGCCTTCACAAATGCATATCCTGCACTCTTTGACAATTTACAATTGCAAAATCCCAGAGACAAAGTAATTAATTCACTGGGCGAAAAATTAGATTTGCCTTCGTTTTCTGGGTAGCAAATATGGTGCAAATATTGAAAACAGATGCTGTAAACCTGTAAATCTAGTAAATGCCACATTTGCTCATCGGCCTTGAAAATGGGATAAGCAAATACGGCTTTTTTTCCAGATTTGCTTTAGGTTTACAGTATCTGTTTTCCATATTGGCACCACATTTGCTACCAAAAATTTCTCTACGTCTGTTCAATGAGATCGATTCTAGAATTGAGAATTGAGTCACACGTAGTGGAGCTCAGCTCAAACGAAAAATTGAGCTCCAAAATTGAATTTCTGAGTACATTACAATACACTTACGAATACTTTATCTAAACACGTAACACCTAGTAGGAGCTCGTAAGCTAAGAACTCGTTAAAACGCATGTGTGGTATATATAACTATGGTATATATAGTAAGATATATTTATATAAAACGCTATATGAAATATTTATAAATAAAATATTTGTATAAAATACTCTATGAAATACTATATGGAAAAAAACATAACACTTACTAGATATTTTCTTGTGCATTACGGGCTGATATTCTACGAGTCGCGCAGCCTAGTCCCCGGGCGTCCTCTGCGAGCACGGAGCGCGAGCAAGTCCTGGGGCGAGTGCGAAGTGCGAGAGAACGCGTTTTCCCGTTAGTCACTCTGTGACGTCACGTTTTGAAACGAGAGACGGGATAGCCTGGGGACTAGGCTGCGAGTCGCGTGTGTATTTTGCCGAGCCTTTAGGCGAGGCCGAAATACGAGCGATGAGTAAAATGCTAGCCCGTAATACACAAGAAATTATAATAAAAGGAATAATATAAGAAAAGAAAAGAAGTCAGCCCGGTTCATATAATTAGGCCTTTAATCTCGAAATTTTGAAAGAAATTGGAGTCGGTTTAGAAAAAAGAGAGTCTGGCTTCGGTTGCCATCTCAATATAATATTTTTTACATCGCTTTTCGTGAAGATATTTAGAATCGCCTTAAAAAGTCATATCCCAAAGTTTAAGACTCCATAAATATTAATACACGAAATATAATTCCTCGAAGCTCTGTGAATGGTTAGGTTGTACTTCCAAGATGAATTTCCAGAATTTGGTAAAGATTTTATAGTATATAAAGTTTTGGAGAACGAACTAAAAGTCTGTTTTACGGGATTTTCCCATAATATGCATAAGTTAGCGCCGATTGCCATGACACACCCAACTACTCAAACTTCCATCCTTCAGCACTAAAAAATGACTATGTCTTTAAGATCCGATTAGAGGAAAGTAGGTTTTAAACCGCTTATTTGTTAGTAGTTGGTGACCAAAAAACTGTTTACAGACACCTTAAGGCCTTCTTAAACGGCTTTATCTTAACTGGTAGAGAGTTCCCGGCACAAATCAGCAATAACCTAAGAAAACGATTTATGCACCTATTCTAAATTATATCTAATAATCTTTAAGTTGAAAAACTCACTAATATAAGATGGACCTAGATTATTCAATGCTTAATTATAAATACCAGCTATTGATACTGAACGCCTACGCTTTTCTTATGGATTCGTTTTTGCATTATTAAGTATTCATTGTCATCATTTATACTTTGAACGTTTTCAGGATAAACTCAAGACCGCTACAGGGTCAATAGATCAAGCAACTGTAGACGGTATTTTTGACAGATTAAGTGCGTCAGAGAAGGCTCTTCAACTTTCTTTATCCTGGGCATCAGCGGCAATTCCTGCAATTGCAGCTATAGCAGGCAAGGCATACAAAACTTACAACGTCAACAAGGTATAGCACACAAATATTGTTGGGTTGCATGTGACGTAATGGCAGCCATCTTGGATGAAATTCAACAAGAGATTACTCGTTAGCATCTGTTGTTTCTTCATCCAACATGTGGCTACCACTTCTTTATCTTTTGATTTCCAAGGGAGTGATTGAATTCCAGCAATGCTACGAATATAGCTCATCATTCTACTGTTTCACTGTACTTTTATTTTGAAAGATTTACAAGGCAATGAAAGCAACAGACCTAGAGCCCCTTCTCAAAGCCACGCCAAAAGTTAAAAAACTAATAGGGTTTACACAGGGATCTGCCAAGGCATTCCTTAAAAGCACTGCCGTCGCAAAATTTGGATCAAAGTTGAATATAGTATTCAAGGGAATGAAATTCTTCAAGGTTGCCGGTGGCGTTTTGTCAGTGTTGAGCATCGGTGAGTAGAATTTTCTTCCACAAACATCCTCTTCGTTTAATTTCTGCATATATTCTTCAGACTCAGTGACGAGTCGGAAAAAATTTTAGAAGCAAAATGACCGACAAACAAAAAATAAAAGTCGTTTCCCAGTGGAAAAATTGATGGCTGACTTGTTCTGAATTGGAAGGATGGGCCCAACACTCAAAAGAGTCTATTACGTTGCTAGCTGTATTGTTAAAAGTGAGGCCGGTCTAATGAGGGGGGCCTAGGGGGGTTACGAATACCGTAATCCCGCACGAAAAATTCGAAAATACCGCAATCCCGCACAAAAAAATGGTCAATCCCGCAATCCCGCTTGAAAAATTCGAAAATACGGATCACCACACGAAAAATTCGAAATACCACTCCCACGGGACCTCACGCCATGAAATTTTCTATCGAGCGCCAGGAGTAAAATCCCGCATCTCGCAGGCCTCAAAAATACCGCATTACCGCAATTTCAAATCGTTTTTCCCGTAATACCGCAGCTCAAAAAAGAAAATACCGCATACCGCAGGGTTTGAGAATCCCGCAATTCTTTTTGTAAAATACCGCAATACCGCACACAGAAATGGTCAATCCCGCAAACCCCTAGGACCCCCTCGTCTAATGGACTAACAATCCGTACATACACAGACATCAACGCTAATCTAGACTTCAATGTTGAAAGTGTAAGTCAGATCACACACACACCGGTAATTTCATGGACTACTCTTCCCGATTACTGAGAGGTTTAAACATCTTTGTAATGTAAGTGGTGAAGTGTGGGGAGACGGGACCCACGGTTTGACGTCGTATTTCGAGAAGACACGTGGTCTTGCCATTTTCATTTGATGTAATTACAAAGGCAGCATCTTATTTGAGTCCCCGCGTATTGGTTACTGAGGACAAGCGTCAACCGCGAACCAACAGGGCAACGGTTGCATGCAAGGACAGTGTAGCTTTCCAGTGCCATTATTCAGAACCTATACTCGGGCATATGTAAAACAAAGCCTACCATGGAAACAATTTAATGCAATTTTGCTCCGCTTATTTATTTATTCCTTATATAATTTGATCTTTCTCTGATTTTATCTTTTGTTTCGTCCCATGTAGCCTTTGATTTATTTAATATAATCAGTACATTTATTGCTTGCCAAAAGAAGACAGAAAAAGCAAAAGAAGCTTGTAATAAGCTGAAAGAATCAGAAACTAAAGTAGGCGATGCAGAGGACAAAGTGGCAGATTTTGACAACACGATTAAAACCGGGGTAGGCATGTTACTAGTTATACCTTACTAACCAGGAGGGAAGGAGCGTCTTTATTGTTCTCCGGCCTGGATTCATGTTCGACGTTGTTGGATTTCATGACGTCATGAGCTCTACATATGATCAGTTGTTATTGATTTGCTTTTAACTATACCAGGAAGAACAATTCAAATCCAGTTCATTCCAGGGGTCGTGGAGAGGCCTGAGCAAAAGGGGCGTGGATGGGGGCCAAAATATGCTAATTTCCTTATTTTCCTCAGGAAGAACGATTTGGGACAAAATCAAGTGGGAATTTGTCCAGCATCGAGAAACAGAAACAAACTTCGTCACATCCGGGAATACTGACCGCTTGTATATCGCGCACTAACACAAATATAGGATAAAGCAGATTTCGTATGAGTGTGAAACGGTCCGCCCCGTGCCGTGATGTCTACAAAAACATTCGATAGAGTGGTTTTCGTATGAGTAGGAACACTTTACGGTTACGATACGATACGGTTACAGCAGGAATTTCGAATGTTTTTATAGAAACTATGATACTGGTACATTTACGATACGGTACGGTAAGTTTCCCACTCATACGAAAACGACTCTATTCCTGAAGTAACCGTGCCATGCCCGTGCGGTGTCATTTTCACAGTCATACGAAATCCCCTCTAGTTTCACTCACGGCACTCGCTGTTTATTCTTGTCTCAGTTCTCTAACAACTACAACTCCCTCTAGCTATGTGATTATATATGCATGTTCTAAATATACTCAGTGGAATATACAATCACGCTTGATATTTGTAATGACGTGATCCGGAAATTAGTGAAGCGCACTAACGCAAATCCTGTCACGCGAACTCTGTACCTAAAGCATGCACGAATATAGATTACATTCCATTTGGTTACAATGGCTACTGTCGATCTTGATCGATCTTGTATATATAGAAAAAGCCTCAATCGTTTCCGATATTATCGAATTTATTTTGAAAACCTCTCTGGATTAATAGGAATATTGGGTTTGCCTGGTAATTATTTAGTATTGTCGATTTAAAATGTCATTTTATTCTCTTAAAGTTAGAGGCAACATTGTTGGAGGCGATCAGGAACGATGAGCTGCACACTGCTTTGACGCACATCAAGGAGACCATTGAAGCGCTTCCTAAAACAGGCTCAAGTAACTTTGATAAAGACAGATGTATAAGAATTATACCAGATAATCTGGCAAAGTTCAAGGCCGACCCACCAAATTGGCAAGATATAAAGGATGGCTTTCTGGATATGGCCGATAGTTGCGTGGACAAGTTGCAGTTTTCATACAAGTGCTTGATAGCTAGGAATGACATGACATCATCGGTAAACAGACTAAAAATTAACGAAATTTCCTCAGTTCCCTGAACAATATTATATAAAATGACTATATCTTACATAATATGTACTCTATTTATTCTACATTTCCACTGATTTGCACGGCTCGATTTGCAATCGATTTCATGAACAGCTTGAAAGTGTAGTGTACTTCACTTACACTTTAACCAAAACAACCCATTAACTCAAAACGTTTTTTCATCAGTTACTGATATTAGAATGCTTTTTATGCCAGATCATAGACAAGTGCCGAAAAGGTGAGAAGAATTTTGACGCCCTTTACAGCGATGCACAGCAGAAACATCGTACTACTTTAACTGATTGCCAAAACAAGGGCGAGGAATTCACGACAGAGGAGATGTTCAAAAACGCCCTCGTTAAAGCAAGTCAAGTGTCAGGCATGGAGTTTTTCACCGATCCCTGCGTAATGAACGATAAGTTTAAGGTCGCAGGGGTGTGCCAAGGGAATACACCAGAGGGCCTTACGAGCGAACAAGCGAGTCAAATAAAGCAAAAGCAATGTCCGGATAGCAACAAGGCGCCTAAACTCGACGCTACAGCTATAACGACTTACTGTATGTACATTGCTAGCGGGTTCACTCCTGCAGAAACAGTTGCAGACTTGAAAAGCGATATTCCAGATCTTACAGAGGAGGATGTCAGTGGGATTACTTGCCCAGACGTTTAATTTCGTCTCGCACAATCATGCAACACGACAGGTCTTAAAACATGTAAACGAATTAGAAACGAAAATAATTAAAACAATCTATTAGACTAATTGTGATTCTTTTATGTGTTATTGTTTACTAGCTATGATTAACTAATATCTGGGGCTATCAAATCAAATCAAAAACGAAAGAGGGGGAAAAAAGGTAAAGGAGTACCTTGTTTAACGTCAGTAGTTCCTTTAGCTGAGCTAATTTTCCAGGAAGCCGACGGTGCGCTCACTTAACCCCCCCCCCCCCCCCCCCCCCCGAATTGGAAAGCGAATTGGAAAGCCTTCTTTTGGAAAACAAACAATATGTGGATTACTCTGAACAATGTCTTTTTGTTCTACTTGTCGCCTGTGACATTGTTTCCTTCCGACCGTAGTGTATTACTGCCCTTTCGAGATCCTGGCTCTCTCTGTCGGTTGCATCACCTTTGGGGAGAACTACGGCAAGCGGCCTAAAACAGGCTAAAATACAAGTATAACGCGATGAAGAAGAATCTGGTTTATATGCACCTATTTCAATAAACGTTGTCGGGAAAAAAGGTCCAAAGCCTATGCGAACAAAAGGCTAGCATGTAGTAGTCTAGATCTCGTCACGTAAGAGTCCGGAAGAAACACTCGCAATGGACCTAATCCATCGTGTGACAATGTTTTCCCAATTCAGCGTGACAAACCTCCCGAGTAATAATCTGCCTTTGTTTTGAAATTCGTCGGATTATCGTCGGTATTCCTTTGGGATATACTCACGATTCTTTTGAAGGAGTAAAAACAAAAAGAAAGCGAATCCTCTAGCGGTCTGTCACGTTGAATTGAGAAAACATTTTGACGCGTTAATTAGGTCTGTTAGGCAGTGTTGTTAACAAAGTTCCGGGAAAATAGAAAGCTTACTGATATTCTGAAATACCAACTGAACGAGCTGTATGCACCACCGAGTGGGCGGCCATATGGGCGTTGTGTTTGATCGATGTGTTTGATCAAGATCAAAGCCGAAAAGTGACTAAACTTTGGAACCTATCCAGACTTTTCGGTCCAGTCGCGTGGGTTTTAGACCTCTCGTCCGATGAGCCTGAGCCAAAGACGGTCAGCGTATTCCACGTTCTTCTACTTAGATTTATTATATTGTAAGACATCATCTTATTGCTATCAAATGCGTTACAGATATATATACCTGCTAATGTGGTTCTGCAGAATCTACAGTGCGCTCATTTATATATTAACATAAAAATTGGGTAATGTATTGCGCACGCACGTTTGCGGGCTCGTGTTGCTTCTTTAATTGGTAGGCCTAGTTACGTCCAGGGTTTTGGATGCCGGACAGCTTCGCCGAGTCTGGATAGAGGTTTGCTTCGAGGAAGCCTTTGTCAATGGGGGCATAAACTGAGAGCAGTGATCAAAAAAATTTAAAAGAGAATCCGCCGACTTTACATCGACAAACGAAGCCGGGCTGGTAGTGGCATGGGTGGCGTGGTGGTTCACAGCTCGCCTTTCACCGCTGTGAGTCCGTGTGTCAGTTGATCTCTACCATGCCATGACGGTTTTTTCTCTGGGTTCTCCGGTTTTTCATCCCTTAGAAAATATCAACTCGTGAGTCGAGAGTCGTGTGGTAGAATAGTTGAATGTAGTCGTAGTGTGTGTGACAGCAGACCCAGTTCAGCCGAATAGTAGCCACTGAGGCGAGACATTGCAATTTGATGTAGCGGGTTGAACTGAAGGACACAACTGTAAGACTAACACACATATTATTATCAGGCTCTGTAGCAAAGAAACCAGTATCTAGAATTTAGATCGCATTGAATATTAAAATAAAACAAATTACATAAGCTTACTTAATATGCTGTCAACTTGATTATTTAGTTTTGACGAAAAGTAAATTAAAATGATTTTAAAACATCAATCAAACTGTCATAAAATGTAAGAAAAACCAGTTATTTCAAGTGGATCAGATCAAGAATTTATTACTACCAAGCTAATTACAGCGATAAAACCACCAACAAGAATCAAACGCCCATTCTCTTGTAAGGTAAGTATCAAATTGTGTTTGTACTCGAAGGGACGAAAAAAATCACCAGCAATCACGAAAAAGAACTCGAGCTATTTCCAATCTTTCGCTTATTCTTTTCATAAACTTTGAGGCTGTTCTTGAAGTTTTCCAATGAAAAATGGCCCGCCCGTCCAAACGACTGGCAGTGTTTCTGTGTCTGATTGTTCTCCATCAAGACTTCATCGGTGCTCGTTCTAGTTACAATGAGCACCTCGCCATGATGTCCCAAGAGAGAATTAGTCCTAGTCGACTATCTAGAGGTATGTATATATAAATTGTCGGTGCTGGATATTTTTGAGTTCTTAACCATTTTTGTACCTTAGACTAGTCATAAAAAAATTTCAATTTCACTTTTCGACTTCAGTTCCTGAATCAAAATATTAAATTTATTGCTTAATATTCCAATTTTGTTGGCTGATTTTAGAAATTGTGGACGAAGATGATGAATTTGAAAACACGTTGAATGAAGTCCAGGCTCGTCATAGTGAGTAAATCAATAGATGACTTGGAAACAGTGAACTGCAAAAAATGTTAAAGAAATTCTCATTTTTTTCTTTCTCTCTTTCACAGACGTATCTCTTAGTATACCAAGCAGGTCCCTTACAAGAAGCAAGCGTAAGTTAAAAACAAGACAGTGAATCGCATAGCAACGTTTCTTTCTTCGCATCCCTAGCTCCTAAAACATGTTAAATGAAGGCCAAGCCCATTTCGCCTGGATATATTTTCGCCAAGTTCGTTCTTCTCATCTCTTAATTCTTCTACTTTATTCTAGGCTTTTTTGGTCTTTTTATATTCATCGTCAGTTTGGTTGTTACAGTCGCGGCTACAGTCGTGGAGACCATTTACGACATTAAAGGATGTTGTGGTCTTGGCTACAGTTTTCTGTGCGGGTTTGAGTCTGATTTTAACACCAAACGCGACGCTGTAAAGACCCGTGCAGACAATGTAGATAAAAGACTGGAAGAAGGTAAAACATTTTACCAATTTTCAGCTTCATTTAGATCCATACAGATTTCACATTTCGAAAACACGAGTTTAACTGATAACTGCGAAAGGTCCAAATGTTGAACTGATAACTGATAAATAATAGAAAATTTAGCTCAGTGTTAACTGATATGGCGACCCCCCAATTCAGACCCTCTTAATTCTGATAGTGTATTTTTCCAGCGACGAACCTTGACCGCATCTCATGTCATATCAAGGTAACACGCGAAATTCGAAATAAGCTGGGATCAAGTTAATGTTCAGAGTGGATCAGGGATGAACTGATTTCAAGGGAGATCAAGATAAGAATCGAGACCGTATAGGTCGTGCACAGGTATCGTATCACTATCACGGGATCACAGTTGTGGAACTTTATGAATCCGATGAGAGTGCCAAAAAACAACAAAAAACGGGATTAGCAGAAACAAAAGATATCCCTAGTTACAACCCTGCACACTTTACCGGGCATATCCTTTAAGCAGGTTTCTCTAGTTTTTCTTCGGGTTTTTATCGTGCTTCTTAATTTAGTGTTGAAGAAAAGGGACGACTTGGAATGCCTTGCCGAGGTTCTAAAGACATTATGGGGACGTATAAATGATTTGGTGAAACTCGAGGAAGAGCTGTTGGGCACAATCGACCCCACATTCAAAAATATCATGCTTCGTAAAGAGAAAAATATAACAGTGAGTTTGACCAATATAAATAACATATAGTATGTCTTCAATAGTCATTGAATCTTTTACAAAATTTCGCAAATTTTGAAAATATATAAATTCATATATAAAGTGCTGCAGAAAGTTTGGGGTAGGTTCACTGATATTTCTCGCTACGTCCCTAGCATATTAGGGCTTCACGATACAAATATCAGCAAAGGTATCCCGAACATTCTACGACGATTTTGATCATATTTTATCTATACTCAAATTTATCCTCTACCCTCCTCTAGGATAGTTTGAGGGAAGCCTCATCTGAACTGAATGAAACCGATATAGAAGGAATTATTGATAAGTTAGATGAGGGAAAGGTTGCTCTCCAGCTTTCTATTAGCTGGGCTCAAGTGGCAGTGCCAGGTATTGGATTGTTAGCAAGCAAGGCGTACAAGTCGTACAAGATTAACAAGGTAAAGAATTAGAGTAATATAGTCACTATTGTTAGATTGCTCGTGACGTCATGGCAGCCATCTTGGATGAACTTCAACGAAAGATTTTTTTTGGTTAGTTTCTGTTGTCCATCCGATATGGCCAATCAACGTCTTTATTTTTTATTCAGAAGAAAATGACTGAAACCAAGCAATTTTATGTCTAGAGCGGCTGACTCAAAATTACACATGTCCATACACGGACGAAAGAACAAAATCAGGGCTTCAAGGACGTCATGCAAGGGGCGCTGTTGTGATTTTCTTGTGTTTTTGTTTTTGAAAGATGTACAAGGCAATGAAAGCCACCGACCTGGAGCCACTTCTTAAATCTTTACCAAAGGCTAAAAAACTAATAGGTTTTACGGAAGGATCTGCCAAGGCATTCCTCAAAAGCACCGCCGTCGCCAAATTCAGTAACAAAGTCAGTTCGGTGATGAAAGGAATGAAGTTCTTCAAAGCCGCCGGTGTTGCCATGTCGGTTTTGAGCATCGGTGAGTAAGTCACTAAACACCGTTTGTTGCTACTTATCTAGAAATCTCGCTTTCACTCAAGCCCCGTGCTTTTATCCCACTGTATAAACCTGTTTCAAATATACTGGAGTTTATTTCTGCAATAGTCCCCTTCACAGTTCCCTGCGCCATTTTGAAAGGTAGCCGTGCCTTTGCATAGAAGCGAGACGAACGGTGCGTGTGCAATGATAGATACCTTTTTTAACACCTAGAACAATTATTCACAGGTCTCTATCATTGCACGCTCACCGTTCGTCTCGCTTCGATACAAAGGCTACCTTTCAAGATGGCACAGGGAACTGCGAAAAGGACTATTGTGGCTTAAATACGAAAAAGTACTGATATCAACTCAAGGGTCAAAACCTATACTGCTATTTTTAATAGGCAAGTGCAAATTTTCATATACACACCAGTTATAATTTTCTATTCTTGCTGTTATGTAGCTATGGATTTATTCAACATCATCAGTACATTTATCGCTTGTCAAAAGAAAACTGATAAAGCAAGAGAAGCTTGCAACAAGCTGAAAGACTCGGAGAATAAAGTCAAAGAAACAGAGGACAAAGTGGGCAACCTTGAAAATACTATCAAAACAGGGGTAGGAATGCAATTTGTTAGCCTGAGAACTGACCAGGAGGTTATGATAATGATCTCTGATTACAAAACTGAGTAGCAGCTTGTACTACATGTTGAAGACAAAGCAGGAAATTTGATCAAAACCCCCTTGTGTCCGATTCTTCTAATACACAAATAGATACATGCATGCAGAAATATTTTTCTGTACCTTCCTTCCACATGAGACCCATGCCAGCTACAGCCTACTAAAGCTGCATGAAACTCCATTAGGGAGACACCTTGTCGGGACCAAGGAAATGCGTCCCAAAGTAGGTTTAGCTGTAATTACACCACCAATACTAAAATCGCATTCGTTTTCCTCCAAAAAAATGTTGACTGTAATTTTTCCCTTCCTAACGCATGAAATCCTGAACGTCCATGTAACCACACTATCAATTCCTTCTGTCACTATTCCCAAGCCTTTAACTCTGTACCTTCCCAAAGAACATATTTTGACGATCTTTTTCTTGATTTCAAAGTTAGAGGCACAATTAAAGAAGGAAATAAAAGACGAAGATATGCACAATGCGCTAATCCACATCAAAGAGACTATTGAGGGACTTCCTAAAGGCCAACAAGACAGGACTGACTTCGATACAGAAAGATGCTCAAGGATTATACCAGAAACTTTGAATATGTTTAAAACGTCGACCAACTGGAGGGAGATAAAGAATGGCATGCTGGATATCATCGATAGCTGTGTGGACCAATTGCCGTTTGCATACAAGTGTTTGAAAGCCAGGAATAGCATGCAAGAAACCGTAAGAAAACGAAGATTAAGAACACTTCGACTCTGCAAAGTCAGAGATTCAGTTAATCTCGTCGCCCCGGCGAGATCCCTAGTTTTCAGGAGGGGGGAGCGTAGGTATTCTGGCACCTAGGCTGCAACACTACAAGTAAACACTAGTCTTACTACAGAAACAACTAAAACTTTGAACGAGGCCGGCTCCATGCCGCCGAACCCCAAACCAGATTTGCTTATACAGGTCCAGTCAATCTGATAATTGCTTGCAAGTGGAAGCACGTAAATGTACCCGTCCAGCTATTTCGAAGCAATTTCAGATTTGGAACTGCTTTTTTGTAGGTCTAGCAATCAGGCCTCATAGTTGGAAAGGATAGTAGATCCCGTAAACAAAATGGCTATCCATTTTGATTTTTGGATCGGATCTACTTGGGAACCGGTTCCATTATTGTCAAGATGGCCTAAGATAAAATTACTATTTTAAACATTTCTTTGGCCGTAGTTGACAACTATTGCTGTGAATTATCTCAAGTATTGACATGAGGGTACCCATTCCAAACTATTAGTTAGATGTGAACGCTTCTTCGAGTGTAGAATTTATATTTTTGCTCCTTCAAATAGCTCAGTTGGTAGAGCGTCGGACCGGAAATCCGAAGGTCGTGGGTTCAAACCCTGCTGAGGGCTCGGATTTTTTCCAAGCAAAAATCTCCACTCGAAGAAGCATTCATATCTAACTAACACATTTCCAGTAACAATTTATTCACAAACTTACATTCCAAACAAGTTCTGGGCACACGTACGTCAAGGTAGTGTGCAGGTTTCCCCGGGGCAGGTTTGTGTGCGCGGGTTTGGTGAGGTATGAGAGAGGTTGAGATTCACCTAAACGGGAAACGTTGGACGCAGAAAGGATCACGTGACCTATTTTTTTCGTGCCTGGCGTTGTTTGTTTGACACTCAAATGAGAGAGTGATGTTTCACTTTTACGGCAAACACGAAATGACTCACCCTCGCGTTAAAGCGTCAACGCCAAACGAGAAGCAGGTCGCGTGATCCTTTCTGCGGTCCACCGTTTCCCGTTTACGTGAATTTTAACCTCTCTATTGTCACTGACAAAACTGCAAATCATTCTCGTTTGTTAGATAACAAGCAAATGCAGAGATGGAGTGAAAAATTTTGATGAGCTTTATGCTGACGCCGAGAGAGACAAGAAAAGTACTTTAGATGAATGCAAAAGCAAAGGAGAGCCTTACACGACAAAAGCGATGTTCAAAGATGCCCTCGTTAAAGCAAGTCAAATTGAAGGCATGGAGTTTTACACCGAACCTTGTAGAATGAATGATCCGATGGTTGTCGAAGACGTGTGCAAGGGAAAGACACCACAAGGTCTTACGAGCCAGCAAGCGCAAAAGTTAAGGGGCGAAAAGTGCGAAAATAATAAACCACCCAAGTTAGGTGCTAGTGAGATAGCATTCATCTGTACGTACAAAAATACTGGGTTTTATGTCGAAGAAATCTATGAAGAGACGCAAAAAGAATACCCAAACGTTACGAAAGAAGATATTGAAGGCGTAACAAATTGTCCTTCTCTTCGATAAAATCTTACCAAAGTAATGTAATACAAGAAAATGATACAATAAAACACCTGCAGTGTAGTACTCAAAAGTATACAAAGAATATATTAGCGTTTGCGAAGGAATTATATTGGATCTTCTGGATCATGCGGTTGAGCGAGAGTTAACAAAAAATGCATTGTCGTAAAAGAATTAACATTTTAAAGGTAAAGCACTGTATTAAACGTCGGAAGTTCCTTCAGCTAGAACCAAAGCTAGAAGCTGGTCTCCCAGGAAGCCGACGGTGCGCTCATTCTACCCCCTCTCTCAATCAGTGCTCCGTTTCAGTTACGGGTATTTAAAGCTACTTAAAGGTACACGGAAAGGAAAGAAGTCGAAACAAGGATGTGAGGTCACTGGGGATCGAACTCGGGACCTCTCGCACCGAAATCCGCGCACTAACCAACCGTACCATCCTTGTCCTGTGTGTGGGGGGAGGGGTTTTTGAATGCATTGGTCGAAACCAGTAGCTGCGATCCAATTTTAAAAACATCACAAAAGCCACGCAACAAAAACTGAATTTGCCAATGATCCCCACCCTCATATTTTAAAACAACATGTTATAAATAAAAAAAACTTTGTCTTTTGAAATCCATAGGACTGTTTAATAAGCACCCACAATCCGCTGACCAACGAGTTGGTTGATCGAGGGCTTTACCGCACTGTTGATTTAAATTTACTGAATTAATTATTCAGTATAAATTCAATTGTTTAAATTGTCAATCAAACTGTAAGTTATTACCCTTTCATATTTAATGATGCTTGCTAACCTTGCACATATTAAATTGACATCAAAGATTTCATTGCCGGGTACCGATTTACTGTAATCATGAAAAACATAAACATTCTCTTAAAAGATAAGCACAATTTTGAGCTTCCCCAAAAATATAAAGAGATTCAAAAAATAAGACTAACACAGAAATTTATGTAGTACTGTCTTCCTCGCGCTGATTTTGCCAGTTTCCGAGGTCTAAAATAAGACATGCGCATATTATTGCGTCCTGGCATATTATAATTCCTTTTCGACGTCTCTCTTACAAAAGCCAAATATCCGTCCAAGAGGCTGGTTGTGATGCAAAGACAGGAACTACCCTTCCACGACCAAAATAAAATGCCCTACGAAACCCTCTCAATAAGGCAAGCCAAGTAGCAGACTGGAATTTTACACCGATTCTTAGAACATGAAATAGAAACGTGTCTAACTAAGGTTCACAGCGCCCAAAAGTAAGTTTCAAAGAGGTTGACAGGTTAGAGTTCACTGGGATCAAGCGAGATCTAAGGTATTTCGGTCAAAAAATAAAGATCATCCTTTTTCATTCTCACAACATCGATACTTGATTGGATTTGGTTTTCTAAATCTTCATCACTGTGTTCGTTCTCAGAGCTCGATAAAAATTTCTCCCAATCGTTTATAAACATGGCTATTAATGGTAAACCTTTATAGTCCCACCATCCCTCGGCCTCAGCTGGACTGTATCCTTCACTCAGATGGAAAGCCAAAGGACTGAATGCCATAAAGCCATTAATACAGTGCTGAAATTGGAAATAAAGAAGGAAATAGTTCAGCTTTTTCTTTACTCGTATAGGCTCGTTGCTCGTGCAGTTAGACCGCTCGAACATATCGTTAGCTGTTGTTCTATTATTCCATGTATACAAATAGCAATAATGTACAATTATACATGCACAATTATTCCATTATTGCCCTCACTGATGATGGACAGTTATGTCCAAAAGCGTGGCATGAATTAAGAAAAACGTAGTCGAACAGTTGATTCCATCATAATATCTCCGAAGTACAAACACACGATTGATCAAGAAAAGTTCGTTTCACCTTTTTCCTGTTGAATTTATTATTTTACTGAGTAGATTTCGTACGACTGAAAAATTTAAGTTCGACAACAACAACAACGAACCGTAACGTTGCCAGATCCGTGTTGCTTATGTACTGCATATTTCGATAACTATTAATACACGCACAGAAGACGTCAAAATGTGGTGAAAACAAAGTCAATTGTGACGTCATCTGTGCATCTATTAGAGTATAGATACTATACACGGAAAATGAAATTTATATATAATCTCACTCTATTTCGATATACTTACAGGATGAGCTAACTTGACCCACCTTTCTTGTCTGATCCATAATATCCACAGGCAGCTTAATGTGTGAATCGATAACTAGTACAATCCTATTGTTACTTGTTTGCGAGTGTATTGCTTCGCGTATGGCCTCTACTTTATGGAAATCACTAGTCTTAAAAATCAGATTAAAGTTAGGAATGGAAGACTGCGACAATACTTTATGAAGGTCAAAATAATCCTGTCCGTAATCCAGGAATGTCACGTGAACGTCCTTGTCATCGTTTTTCTCGATAATATCTGTAAAACAGAAGCAAAGGCGTGTGACGTTAATTTTTGCTGTCTAAGTTTTTGATGTCTAATCCAGAGTAGTCAGCAAAATGCATATGGTCTGGTTGATCAAGAATAAAGTGGAACCGCGGTTAAGGGGATACCCTTGGGATCGGAACCAGACAGTGTTCTCTTGATGGAGGCGTCCCGTGGAGGTTAAGACAATGTGGGAATATTACCCCTTACGGAGACTCAGATTTCATCAATAAACTTTCTTTTAAAATCCTGTCATTAAAAGATCACCGTTAAGCAAGCCAAATACTGTTGGTTATCGAGCGAAAAAAATGTCGTAAAAGGAGGTTTTTGCAATGATTCGCGGTGATTTTGCTCAAAAAGTATGTAATCAATGTGATCTAAAGAATGCGAACACTTTTTTATACGGGAAATAGGCATAGACTGTTCTAAATGATAGATCTGAGTTGCAAATATGATTAAAAGTGAATTGTAGAAGCGAATTTTTACTCAATTACGCGCTCCCAAATATGTAAAAATGTGGAAGTCTAAAAACACCGTAAAAATAGAGATCAAAAAGGCCGGAGAAAACAACGCTATTGAAAAGGGTTATATTGGGTGTTTTCTTTCGGAGAGTTTTCTTTTTTGTGCTTCTTTAACTTTTGAAATAAGGTAATGACATAAATCGAAGGCACCCCAGATGGGAGAATATCACGCGTCAAAGTCAGTATTAAGTCATTACGAACACGTTACTGTATAAATTGGAACTGATTAGGGTATTTTCGACTTCAGCGATCGTTGCGGAATAATTAACTGTGTTTACCGAAATGCCGTACTTTTTCGCGCGAAATTCCTGCAATTCATTTTCAAAATTTTATATCTTAGACAGCGCCCCCCACCAAAATTATTTAATAATTGGCTTTTTCCGTGTTTCTTTCTTGTAAAACTACGATAAAAAACGACGTTTAGGGCCTCTAAGGTTCGGAGGGTTAAAAACACTTTTAGTGACTGCCTAGGGCCTCTAAGGTTCGGAGGGTTAAAAACACTTTTAGTGACTGCCTGTGCTCTGCCTTTCCACAGAAACTATGAGGCTGGGCAGCCAGTGGTTTCAGGGCCGTCTTCATCTAATAAAGGTTGCACTACATTGGACCTCTATATTTGTTATGTAAAGTATCAATGATGCCATGATACAATCTCACCTTCTATGTTTTCAATTAGATGCAGAGCCCACTTTCCTTCATCTTTTGTGATGATGATAACAACCTGTATAAATGTTTTGGAATTCCACCGTAGTTCTTGTATCACGCAGATGGTTTCATCAGCCCATTTCTTTAATACATAATCCGAAACCTGGACACGCGCTTTGGTGTCTTGTTGGCGTAGCTCTAACTCAATGAAGTAGCGTTCGTTGAGGTTGGTTAATTTTTTGCTCTCAACATTGACGACTGATGATAACGAGTATTTTCTATCGGGGAAAAAATGAATAAAAAAGCTTTTTACAAAGGTCTCAATCAAAAAATAGGCAGGCAGGCAGGCAGGCAGGCAGGAAAAGAGAGAGTTCAGTGATAAAAAAGAGGTAAACCAACCGAAACTGCCATACATTTACATATAAATGGCAATTTGCCGTGTGAAAGGGAGTTTAACCACCACTAATGCTTCACCATCATTAAAAATATATAGATAAATAGGATAGAAACTACTTATAAGTAGAGCTTTGCTGTTCTATTTATCTATCTTTTTGTCTTTGTATGGCTTATAGTTTCTTCATCTTACAAATCCACGTCTAGATATTAAATGAATTTGTGGTTTGAAGAAATCAAACCTTACAAAGAAAGGTGCACACAGAAGACTTAGCTGCTCACCGAGGATGGAAATCTTCAACAAGAGCCAAATACTTGGCCACAACAGCCTTTGCAGCTTTTGGTGACAAAACACCAAAATTTTCTTGTAACATCTTCAACATCTTATTGTCACTCTTGTTCTTCACAGTTTTGTGCGCTGCTGACAACGGGTAGATCGATACGATGTTTTCTTCGATGTCCCGTGACCATGGCGAACGCTTGTACTCTCCCAGCTGGCACTCTACCATGAAGCGCTTTTCTTTGCTATATTCAAGGCGTTTCACGAGTGAGCTCACGACCCTTTCAGAAATCTCAAGGCTGAGTTTATTGAGCCTTTGTTTGCGTAAAGCTGTTTGCAGTGTTATATACTTGTCAGCTTGGTTAAAAATAATTTGCAAAGGTGGCACGTTATTCTGCAGTTTTGACAAAAGTGGAGACAAATAACCACCGGGAATGAGAACAAACTTATCGTCACCGGGTCGTTTCCATGCCAACGCCACAAAACCTCCTCCTCGGGATTGTTTGTGAAGAATTTCAATGAAATACTTTTTGCACTTTTTCAGACGTATTGGGTCGGAAATTTGGTACACGTACTTTGCATGTTGGCCGATAGCCGTCCACCCGGGCGCATATCCATCGCCAACCATCGCAATACGGTGTGAATTCCGAGGGCTTTCGTCCTCACTAACCCACAGCTCCGATGAGTCATCTGAAGACAAAGCGAACTTAAAGTCTCCACTTACATCGACGTGCAAATACCCTACAATCCACTGGCCATAGTGAACGGCATTGTTGCTCACTAGAGCACGGGTAGCAAAACCAATTGTAGACGGTTGTCGTGGAAACCAAGGTTGTCTTATAAGAGAATTAATACTGGAGCCTTTGATATTCTCCCAACGGAAAATATTTAGTCTTTTGGTGGTATTTTCTATAGGAAATTGCGATCTATACTTAGCTAAATCTTGGATGGAGCCATTGGGTTTGCAAACGTCGTCCCATGCGACAATTTTAGTTGGGTATTTGTCGTTACCTAGCTCAAAAACTTGAATATGATTTCGTTCTGTTATTGGTAGGAGTTGAATCTGAATGTAGATCACAACTACACAGCAAGCTAGAAATAATTTGAAGAGAAACCTAGTAGAACTCCTTGTTCTACAGAACATCTTGCACTGAGTTCATCTTCTCTGGAGATATAAGCTGTGTAAACAAGGATTCAGTTTGCGAAGGTTATCGACCTGTTTCGGCAAACACTTGCAAATCAAGATCTCACGTCGGTGGTTTGTGGTGTCTGGCAAACTTGCCTGGCAGGACATTGGATTTGCTAATTAAATAAACAGCCAACAGCCATACTTTAAAGCCGGATCTTTGAGATAACAAGGGCTAGAGGGCGAGAACTTTGTGTTATTAGCAGAGGAAAGCCCGCTTTGGGCTTTCAATAGCATTCCCGTTTTGATTCATACAGCTCTAATTATTCGTAAATAATTAATGCTGTTAAATTGCAACACGGAGAGAACAAAGAAAAGAAGATTTCCAATTCAGAGAAGCCGTAAGCGTTTTGGGAAATTAGTGAATATTTTCTTCTACGCACTGATAGGTTTCCCAATGAAAACACCTAGTAATACACTGTCTGTTTTTGAAAAAAAAAGTTTTAAGAGGGGATTTTTTTCAAGTTCGAGCAGTGAACGACAAAAACTCCCGAGTTGAAGAATAGCTATTGTACAGAATTACAATCATTTCTGTCAGAAAGTTTAAGTTGTTTGTAAATAGTTTTGGCCGATGAAAGTTGAATCAAAGTGTTAATCCAAAACGAAAATTTGGATTGAAAATGAGGTTTAGGCCTTCATTTGCTCATTTTCTGTATGTTTTCTTTATATTCAGCTTGAAAAAGCTTAATCCCAACACAAATTCAAGAAAAAGTCTTTGTACAATTCAAAAATTTGTTTTAAACAGGTATTTTATCTTGGTACATCAGTTTTTAACCGGTAGAAAAAGGATTTGAGTGTTAATCCAGAACGAAAATTTGGATTAAAACTCGCACGAAGGTCTAGTTTTTGGCGCTTTTCGCCATTATTGCTCGTCATTGAAAAAAATCTCCTCTTAAAACTAAAACAACATTCAAAACTTGACTGAAATTCATAAAAAAGACGGACATTTTCAAACAGCAGATCTCTATGCTTTGTCGAGGATTCGGTCACACTTTATTGAGTTCGTCTATTTTCAAGATTTTCTATCAAATTGATCGTTAAGTAGGAATGTTCGCACAGTGCCCAACTCACCAAACTTTGACATTTTCCATCATTTGACGGTATCATAACAAATGCGCAGACTTGAACATTTGAAGTTTAAACAAAGAAAACCACTCACAAAAACTGCTTTAAAGAAAGAATGACAAGCATTTTAATGGCGATAAATTGTTAGGATTTAAGGATTTCGGCTGTCATTCAACTGGTTAGAAGAAAATTAATAATTAAATGCAGAATTGATCCAATTTTAGAACGAGACATAGCGTGCACCAATGAACCTATGAATACAATAGAGAAAACCTTTGTGCAAAGAACTTTTTTTCACGTTCATTTTTCGTCTCCCCGGAATAGATTGAAGTGAATATTGTTTTGCTCTTTCGTTTAAGTTTTGTGTGCTTGTTTTTGCTTGTTTGTATGTATGTATGTTTGTTTTTCTTCCTTTTTTTGGTTTACTTTTGTTAACGGCAAACTCTGATAAAAGAGCGGAATCAAAAGTTTACAATTTGTGAGTGAGTGAGCGAGCGAGCGAGCGAGCGAGCAAGTGAGTGAGTGAGGGAGTGACACATTTGCATATCCTGCCCCCTCACAATATTCCACGAGTTAAAAACCCAGTGTATCTATTTTTGGAAGTGAAGTTTTGCAATTCTCCATAGATGAGTTGTATGGGCTCCACGAACACAGCATGACATGACAAAGTTTACAAACATTTTCAATATGTAATGCACCAAGCACTTTAATTGGTCAGCGTTTCTTTTCTTTCTTTCTTTCTTTTCTTTTCTTTTCTTTTCTGACGGAATTACTATAACATGTTTACCTGAACACTTTTTACCCGCAGCTTAGCTCGGTTAGCTTCTTAGTTATTCCACGCTGCGGTACTCTTTGTTTTATATTTACTCTTGTAATTTCTTAATGTGATGGGTAGAATAAACAGTTGTTGTTGTTTTTGTTGCTTTGGTGAAGCCAAGAGATTTAAAAGCAATAGTCAGCTGGCATAAATGAAAGTAGCCTGCAAAGTAAAGTTTCTAGACGTTTGGGGAATTGTTGGGGATTTGCGATTCTTCAGTATACGAACATCGAGGACTCGCAAGACAAATGGAGCCTAATTTCTTACGCACCTAAAATGTTCACACACACACAAAAAACACATAAGTAGCTATACATGCGTATGAAATCACTGCGTATGAAATCACACAGTTTAACAGAAATGTATATCTTCTCATGTTCTCTCTTCTCATCTTCTATGTATACCTTCTCATCAAAGGAGTGTATCAAGGATGTAAGATATTGATCTTCAAAAAGAAAACAAAGTCAGCATGACTTCTTAATAGCCCACAACATGATAGAAACACGGCTCAATCAAAACTTGAAGCTAGCCCATGTCTTTACGTAGTTTGATAATGAGAACTTTTATTGGAAGATAAAGAAGGCGGTTTTTTTCACATTGTCCAGTAAAATATTTCTAATTTAGCCAATCTCAATGCCTGATTTGACAAGCAAACAAAACATCCGTTATATACGTAACTTGGGAAATATCATGAGCTTGTGTTAGGCATTCCACCTAAAGGTAGTCTCCTTCCCAGCCGTTATTAGTCTAGCTACCATTCCCCTGCAGTCCGTGGACCGCAAGGGAATGGGAGCTAGACTAATAATGGCTGCGAAGGAGACTAACCTAGATGGCCTCTACGAAAAGTTCTATGTCGCCCAATGAGAGGAACAGACGGAAGAGAACATGGTTTAAAGAGTCTCTGATGTAGGGGTGTGATTTAAGTCGGTGTTATTTACACAAACACAACCGTCTAGTATTCGGTTTTTGAAATTTCAACGATGTAAGTTACAAAAAGCAAAGACGCTGATAGTTGGAGGTTAATATAAATGTCATTATTCAAAGTAACACCATATCGTTGTATTCGGTACCCTGCGAGCAGAGTCTTCCTTTAAAAGGTTAAAGAACTGAAAGTCTCTGCTTGCAAGGTAGGTGGCCTGGGCTCCAGCTCGACTTCGTTTCAGGCCAGGTGTCCAAGCACATGATATGAGAGTTTTCCTTGGCAACTAACATTCATATTCGATTTGACTCAGCATACATTCTATGAAATCCAACAAAATTATCATTGTTCTGGTATGTTGTCAACCATTTAAATCAACAATTTTTCTTCTGCTCAGTTCTTTGCTTTCTTGTTTGCTTTAGATAATTTTCTTCCTCGCTTCCTTCTTTTATACTTTTTGGATCTAGATTTTCCTTTTTTTCTGGCTTCTCGGCCACGACGTTTTCTGTTTTTAGAATGGCTTTTCTTAGAAGATGGCGGCTGTCTTGGAGGTTCTCTTGAGCGCTGCTGTGGCAGTAGGTACGAGCGACAATCGCCCAAGGAGTGCCTAAACCCAATCCAGTGACAAATTTGTTTAAATTTGTACACGTTAAAGCGAATTCCAGCATTGAAATTCCCCCGCCATGCAGGTGGACAACCAACATACGGCCACCAAGGACTGTACGGTACGCGCCGGTTACCGGAGAATACTCCGATTATGAGACGATCTTGTTTGCCGGTTTCTGTGTTTTTGGAGTAGACGTAAATCCCAGCACCTGATGAACCAGGTTGGGCATCACAACAATGGTAGAACATATTACCACTTGAAGTCAGGATAAAACACGATCTGTGCATAAACACGAGCGATATGGAAATTAAAATAAATGGATTGAAAGAAGTACAAATCTAAAATCTATGACTCAATGAATCAGTAATGATCATTCCGAAAGGTCATCCAGACTAGTCAACGAGACTACACCTAGAAATTTCAGTATACTGAATTGTTTATTTAGCTTTTCCTTTCCATGATCAGAAGACAGGGACACAAGAATATCATACACTAGTTACTGTGGTCCCTGTAGTGTAGCAGGACAGGCAACACACACCGAGATCTCCCTAAAGAAGCTGTTACACACTGAAACTTTTTTCTGAAACTTGCCTCAACCGCCGTTGAGAGATAAGTTTCACAACGCATTGCACCGTGTAACATGGTCATTCAGGTGAAACTTTCCCCGAGACGGTTTCACGACAAGTTGAACTGCTTTCTACTTCTGCAACAGAAACGTGTGTCGCGAACAAGTTTCAGGACAAAATTTCAGCGTGTAACATCCCTTATGAAACTCGTCTCGCATCGGCGATCGACACAAGTTTCAGGAAAAAAACTTTCAGCGTGTAACAGCGCCTTAAGAGCATAGTTAGCTGAAACATGTATACGGGTAAGGAGTTTGGGTTCTCTGAAAAGTTCCACATACCTATACCATATCGTATTAACGGGCTTGTCATCTTCAAATGCTGTAAAATGAATCTTTGTCAAGCGACCAAATCTGCTCCCCTGACTGTATGTTATTGGCATTGGCTGCCGCTTGTGTCTTCTCAACAATTTGATAATTGCATAGTCATACCTAGAACAGTGGATAATAATAATAATAATAATAATAAATCCTTTATTTCATGAGGGTAGCACTAAATAGCCAAAGGCTAATAAACTTGTGGCCCTCTAGAATATAGACACTATAGTTATACTTCATGAATCCGGTTGACTGGCTGTAACAGGTGTAACACGTTACAAAAGAAAGTTTAATTAAATTGTAGAATACAAGAGTATAATGCCGGCTGGCCGGCCGGGAAGGCTAAAGGTAATACACAGGCGAATTTTTCTCGCGCTGGCAACGCAATTTTTGATCAGTTTTGTTGTAGAGAAAAATTACAGCGTCTATCATCATATTGCAACCATTCAATACGAGGCGTGCAACGTTCAAAACAGAAAGTTATTTTGTCTGTTTGTTTGTTTGTTTTGTTGTTGATGCTGTTGTTGTTGCTGTTGATGATGTTAATGTTGTTGCTGCTGCTGCTGCTGCTGCTGCTGCTGCTGCTGCTGCTGCTGCTGCTGCTGCTGCTGTTGTGATCCCGAGACATCCTTGCTCTACCGTTTTTGCCTGACATAATGCACTTTTACTTTACCAGATTGAAAACAAAATTATATGCATAACTATACACGAAAATATTAACTCTTTTCTAGCGGCCAGTACAAAGAAGTTTTCCTTTCACCAAGAGATATTCAAAAAAAATTCATAACAGCTGCCGACCACCTGAGGAAAACAGTCGTCTTTTTCGGTCGAGCGAGCACGGAGAAAGACGGCTGTTTTTACTAAATCACTTAAACTGCAAGTGGCATTTATTTGTACCGAAAGATCAAAAAATCAACAAATACATTTGTAATATGAAATTTGGTCAAATTTTCTCATCCACACAAAACAGGTATTTGTCATAGAAAATTTGATTTCAAAAATTTGCTCTTGTGACATATTTCAATACCATCTCTGCAACTTGTTTAAATTCTATTCCATCACTGTTAAGAATAAATATTGAGTTTTCAAACTTTATAGAATGGAAAACTAAATCCTTTAAGTCAGTCAACCAGGCAGCAAAAACAAACACTCAATGTCAATTATATCAAATCCCGTGCTAATTGATTCTTTGAGTGTTAAGTACTTAAGTAAATTAAGGTTTTATAGTTTAACAAACCTGGAAGCATCTGTATCGTTCCCCTGCGTCCAAGCAAGAGGCATTTTCACTTGAAATGCAGGAATCCAGCTCATTGTCTTGTTGGCGAGCAACAAACCAACGCGAAGAGATCGAATTCCTTTGGCATAATTCTTGCCATTGTGCAAGCAGTGAGCTGAAGTGAGCACGTGTCGCGATGAGACAAGAGTTCCCGTACAACCAGTAGATATCTTAACTACAACCGCAAATGGAAACCTCTGTGAAAAGCTTTTCGTAGGAATGTAGTATCTCCGATGTCTTCCGAACAACTCACGCCGCTCCCTTCGCTTCCAGTATTTCAGAGCTTCGGGTAAATCATTTTCCTCCTCGAATGGAACGTACGCAGATGAAAACGTCTCGTTTGAACCTTGAGAGTCCGAGTCATTTTTTTGAATGACTTTAACGATTGTTAGCTTTCTTTTGCCAGTTTTAGTCCAAACTGTTTCATAGGAAAGTTCCTTTGAGAACTCTTCGTTTGATTCCATGACATCACCGCGTTGTCCTGAAGTTTTGTAAAATTTGTTGATTGTCCCCGTGAACTTTGCCTTCGGTTCACGAATTGTTCGAACCTCTTCTAATTCCTGTTTGTTCAAAATCTGGTCTTCTATCTCAAGACCGCTTGTAAGCGAGAGGATAAACACAAACGATAGACTCGTCCAGTACATGACAAACCAAGCGATCACTAAAACTGGTCTCGTCCTCTGTTGTTTCTTGTTTACAACTCACATTCAGTGTCTATTTAAACCCTATGGACAGACCAAGGCTTGCTTGCAAACAGGAACAATCTGGAAGTATAACGATGATACGATTTTGGTAAATATAACTTGGTAAAAAGATTAAATTATGTTCTGCGATCACACATTGACAAAGAGATAGACTAATCACTTACATGTGAACCCAAACAGTTTCTTTTGTTCAGGAAAGGCAATGATCCGTTAACTTTTGTTTGATATCGTGCATGAATATGATTATAGGAACTTACAGTTCAACCCCGCGTAACTGCTTAATACGGACGCCTCGTTATTACGGACAGTTTTTTTCGGCAAAATTAAAGGACTGTAAAACATTAATTTCTCGTTCAATCTAACTAAAGCGAACATCCCCCCAAATGAACTAAAATACTTTTTAAATTCTAGGGTCGATCTCGACAATCGTACAAACACCCAGTCGTTAATGTGGGCACGTTTTCTTGCCCTGTTGGTGTCTATGCCGGAATTTCACTCAAATTTAGTGGGTATAAATCGCTTTATGTGAATAACAGGGGCGGGAATATGCGGTTTTATTGATTCAACAGTTATTACACTTCATCAACTAACACGGATGTTACATTTTCCGCTTGGTCAGGAAAGACTTTGTTTAATGAATTTTCAAGTTCTGTCCAAGGGTTTTTTTTCTCTCCCTCGAAAATTTTTAGAACCCTTCAAAAGAGTTTAGGTGTCCGCAGTGATTAAAAATTAAAACTTTTGAAAATGCGAGGACAGTTTCGATTGGCTTAAGCTACTGAAAGGCTGTTTGTATGAAGGCCAGCCAGCCTTGTTAGTATGATAATTCTTTTGTTTTGTACTCCCCAGGAAAAAGAAAACAAAAGAGTTATCCCGCTAAGAGGCTGTTTACATGATCCGGAATGAGTTTCGTTCTGGTATGAAATTAAGTTTCGTACCACGTTTACATGCAAGAAAGTATAGCCTGTAAAGCAGGTATTTATGTCCTTTTCTGTCTTTTTTTCATGCTTCCCTCGCTCGTAAAGAGGTTTCATACTGATATGAGTGTCGTACCGTGTTTACATGATACTGGTACGAAAAGTCGTTTCAGAATGAGCGTTTCGTTCCGGAATGAAAATCCGTATGAACTCATTCCGGAATGACTCGTTTTGGAATGAAATTTCACTCCGGTATCATATAAACACATACGAAGAAATATATGGCAACCGGGATGAACTCGTACATGCAGGAACGAAACTCATTCCGCTGTCATATAAACGGCCCCTAACCGCCTCCGTATGAACGACCCCTGATGTGTATGTGAGCATGTGCAAACTTGTGGTTCTATGGAACTTAGGAGCTGTTTATATGGAGGCGAGCCAGCCCGGCAAGCGGGCTGATTCTTTTGTTTTCTTTTCCCTTGGGGCCAGAGAACAAAAGAAGTCAGCCCGCTTACCGGGCTGGCTCGCCTCCATATAAACAGCCCCTTAGGCCCTGTTTATATAAAGGCGAGTTGATAACTGTTTTGTTTTAGTTTCCCAGGAAAAAGAAAGAACTTGGCCCGGTTACCAGGCTGTACCAGGCCAACTCGCCTTCATATAAACAAGGTCCAAGCCCTGAAGTATTGTTAAGAAAGTGATGACTGTCCAATGGCAAAATCTCAGTGACGTGGAAATAGCTAGGTTAGTGAAATCAAACTCGGTTAATCCACCGATTGGCCCCTACCCGTCACGTGGAGTACTTCATGTGACAGTCACGAAATTGTTCGGACATTATTGTCACGGAATTGTCGAAAAATTGCACAAAATTTTTCATAATTTATCGACTTGATATAACTTGATTTACAGCTGTTTCGTTTTTATTAAATAAAATATAGTTCTTATCTCCATTTGAAATAGTATTTCAATGATTCTTTAGACAACTAAACAACTGAATCAAGCCGGAAACGTTTGTACATTTGTACGAAAATTCAGTGAAAATGTCCCAACAATTTCGTGACCGTAACATGAAGTACTCCACGTGACGACTAGGGATCAATCGGTGAATTAATTCCAACTTCCCCCTTTCTCTATCCTGCGGGCAGAGTCTAATGCCATATAGTCGTCGTCCTAATATTTACCCTAAACCTAACCCTAAGAGCGACTATGTGGACATTCAGCCATGAAGTATAGATTAAAAGGGAGACTCTGCTCGCAGGGTACCCTTCTCGGACAAATGTTCCAATTTCCCCTCGTTTTCGACCATTTACTATTGGATAACTCGAACTCCATTAACTCGAATCCCCCGCTTATTCGAACAAAACGTTTTTCCCTTTTCCAAAATTCAAGTTAATCGTTCTTTATATTTTCTCTCGTGCGTCTATAATGCCATGGGCGCGAGGCTTTCTGTTGTCTAATTGATAATTTCTTCGTATACGCACTTGCCTTAAGGCTTCTGTGTATACTAGAAATGAAAATACAAGAAATACATTTTCTTCGTATAGACACTTGCCTAAATCTAAATACTCGTGTGTATAATAGAAAATACAAGTGATTAGTGCAGAGATATTCCACGGTATTCCACTCTAAACCATTGCAAACTAGTATATATCATATCATTAATTAGAGATAATACTATCATTGCGGAAGAAATAAAGAGCAATTTTGCATTGAAATATATCAAACAACTTAAATTACCCTTTTCAGGCCGACATTTTGATAACGTCCTTCATATCGACACGAGGGTACATAGTTTCCAGTTCTGACCGAGCCATGATAAATAATTTCACTTGACAAGGCTATTTACTAATATGTACGTATGCTGTTTACTAAACAAATGTGTTCGTATGCGTCCATAGTTGTTGTTGATAATGATGATGGTCGTGGTGGTGGAGGTGGTGATGAGTGCTCATCATCATCATCAACAACATCATCGTCGTCGTCACCATGAAACTTAATTATGCCAAAGCAGCGCAAATTTATGGAAAGACCTAAATAACTGATCAAACACTACATGGTTCAACTGAGCCATGATTTGAGGATTGCGAAGCGGGTTCCAACTTCTTTCCAGTTTAATTCATTTTCCTTGCGAGTTTCCTAACGAGTTCTTTTAAAGGTCAAATAGTATATCGATACGAATCGGAAGTGTGAGATAAGGTGATAAGCAAAAATAATCTTGACTGTGAAGTTACTCACCCGCAAGTGATATGATCTTAAAACAAAGTAACGCATTAGCGCGGGTATTCAACAGTTATATGTAAATAACCTGCAACTGTATACATGTTCGATAGGCTATTTTAGCTCCTGACAATCGCTAGATATCTCAATCATTAGCGATTATGTTACTTTCCAAAGAAACGGTCCCCGTAACGGACGAAATCGTAAAGAACGTCACTCAGCTGGTCAGTAATTAACAGAACAGATGGCACGAAAACAGATTAAACGAATATAAGAAAATAAAAGTAAATCCCAGATTAAAAGAGGATAGCACAAAGATTACTTCTCCATACAACAGTGCTTGTTTTGGATAAACTCCTAGTAAGGTGATTGTGTCACTCACGCAAATCAACTTTGAAACGCATGAGTCATACAAATGCAAAGCCATTTGAATGCAAAGCCATGCATTTGAATGCAAAGCCATTTGAATGCAAAGCTATTTGAATGCAAAGCTATTTGAATGCAAAGCCATTCGAATCCAAACCATTGAAGTGCAAAAACCATTCCACTGCAAAAGTCATTCCAGTGTAAACCCAAATATATGCAAAGCCATTCCAATGCAGAGCCATTCCAATCTAAAGCCATTCTAATTGTTCAAATACAAAGTCATCTGAGAAGTAAAAGGGGGAAGAAAGAGATGACGCCCATCAACTTGAAATCAAATCTATTCAAATGCAGAGCCATAGAATCTGTTCAAATTCAGAGCCATCTGACCCTGACATCTGATGCAAAGCAAAGTAAACGCAAACTTAGCTAAACTTCAAACTTGTTCAGCAAAGTAACATATACAACATCAACATGATGAAGGTCATGGCTTGTCATATCATATACCGCCCAATAGTGCTATCAATTACTTAACTTCCCAGTATTAGCTAATATTAAAGGCAGCTGGACATATTGGGCTTAGCAGCCCTTTTCGATTTCGCCGTCCTGACAGCTTCATAACTACGTTTGGAACTGAGACGATATACGAAACGAAACGAGCTAGAAAAGTAGTAGTAGTTAAAATCTTACTTGTTATCAAACGGTTTTGTTGATATGTTTCAATGCCAGCACGATGACTTGCGAACACAAGACATCGCGATCACCAATTGGAAACGACAAAACTTAGCTCAACAGAAACAACATGCAGAACATGTTCATCAGTTCACATGATCTTTGGGCAAGGTTATCCAACCACAGATGTGATCAATACTTACACTATGAAACATGCCAGCAGTTTCGTGTTCACAAGGTCTTGCTCCTTGAATAACGTCTTGATTTTTAGATTACTTCTTTACGCTAACCGATCGAATAAGACTGATCTATCTACCAGGAAAGCATTCTCTGGATACGTCTTCACCTGGGACACCGGAAATGAGCACGGATTGGCGCAAATTTGCTAAGCGAGCTGATATGACAGAAAATGATGTCGAGGGTTGAATACCACAAGTGTCTGAAGGGTCACGCAAACCTAAACATCGGATCCTTTTAAGCACATCGATATATAGATAGAACAAATCTTAGGAAATCCAACAGAATTTGCACATTTATATTTTTCTCGATTACGCTCACAAATTTTTTAGATAAAGTTTTTCAGGAAATAGTGTTGCATTACTTTTCGAACATGCCCAAGTTGTCCCGGTTGTAGTTTGCTCTTCAAGCCAGATCAAATGAACATTCCAAGTATAAGTATCAAGCACAGACCCAGTGGTTACGCTGTCTTGAACTGACCGAACAAAGACGTTTTATGGCGCAAAAAGTGCAATGAGAACATCATTTTCTTTAGTTGGGATTACTGCAAGCTAGATGTCATTTTTTTCATTAAGGTGGTCTTATACAAAAAAATGAGCATTTTGAGGGAAATAATCAAAATTCAAAACATCATTAATTGTAATGTTTACCCCCTTCTAAATCATAATTTGAATGGTTACTTTAAAAAAAGACCATATTTTATGCCCCAAATTCAATAAATGGTGATGCCTGTGTGCATTTTCTCCCATAGCAACGCCATAGCAACACATGATATTTCCATGGTCTTTTATCCAAATACCATGAATTTAACAAGTAAAATTAAACTAACAATCTAACATTCTAGGAGATAAACCAAAAAAATTAAAAAATTCAGAAATTTTTGCCCCAAACAAAAATTATCTCTAAATTGTAGATCTTTTTATTAATGTTTTATATTATTAATAAAATTAAATCTACAATCAGATAATAAGAAAAAAAACTTATTTTGTTTAAGTCCTAGACAAACTATTTAGAAATACTTTAAAACAAATTGTGTATTTCTTTCTATTATCAATAATGTGTTATTTGGTTTACAATAATCACCACTATTTTCTTTGTTTTCTTTTTTCTTCCTTTCAAAATATTTGGTCTGCAATGAAATTTTAACATGCAATAAAGTGTTTGCTGTTATGGTTTTTCAATAAAATGTTCATTTTTTTTTTTGGTATACGACCACCTTAATACTTGTCCATGCAAGTTGATATTAACTGAACTTCAACCATGGCGTTCAGACAGTTGATCTGTAATGACAGTATCGTAAGGTAGCGGGGACGATCCGGCTTATCGCACAGTGCCATTTGATATTACCGTTTGTTTATGCAGCATAAAAAGGCGATAATGAGTTCACAGGGCTTAAAGACCTCCAGACTCGTTTTAATGCTGTCTAAACTAACATAAGTTACAAGTACCTACTTATATCAGCCTTTGTTAAACCGGCTTAAATGCAGTGAAATCGAGACCGCGACATCAACCTGAGCATTAATTCTGACTTGAAATCAAGATAACAGTTCGGAACTGATAAAATTCCATGATGCTAGTCAAGATAAGGCGAATGAAGTGAGGATTTTCGTACGGTCTTTGTTGACACAGAAAATGTTGTGTGTATTACTTTGCACAGATATTATCGGACGTAGATAAAAGAGGGAATGGGACTGGCGGACGCGGACCGATACTAAAACGGTACTGAGCCAATAATGAGTATTAACGACAAATGAAGTAAAAGCACGAAAAAAGAAGAAGAAATGAATGGATGAATGAATGAATGAATGACTGCCATGATATTAACGCACAACTGGTTTAAAACCTGTTTTAACCGGTAATATGTTTTAGTGTCGGTCTGCGTCCGCCAGTCCGTCGGTCCTCCACTCCGTTTCCCAATACTACACCCAATACTGTCCAATACTGCGTGATCAAAATGAGGAAAACCTCTAATCCGATCAAAGATTCCAAACTGATAATTCCAATAAAAACAATGATTCCAAGCCGATCAAAAGCTCTATTTGATCATTCAAGACAATTCAAGGTCGCACTCCCTTAATTCTGATATAATGTTCTATATATAACAAACCGGCTTCACACTGTGATGTTACATCTTAATCAAATATTTCTTTCGATTCCTTACCTCACTTTGATCAATGATTCCATTTTAAGATGAACAAAAAAGGGTGTTAAACACCTCCACAATTGCCCTGTGCTTTGTGGGGCATAACCGCAACATATTTCAACATTTCCCTCGCTGTTCTTTGATGGCAACGTATCGGTCACTTCCAATCCAACACAAATCAGAAAGTTCAGAAACAATCAACTTATGGTTTCTCTTTAGAGACAGTCAGTCACCCGATAACAAATGATAACAGCCCTGGGTTATATACATATATATGAGGAGTTAGAACAGGACAGATCGTGTTGGTAAACTCCCTAACCTCAAGAGTCTCTTTGACCCGCCACTGATACATCCACACAATTGATGTGTCAACAATCGTGGATTATGGCCTACCATTGGGTGACCTTCTAAATCAGAGTTCATCAAAAGCTGATTAAAAGAAAATGATGCGTTTTAAGGTTCACGGAACGCACAGATTACGAAGTAGGTATGGGACTTACTGACGGCCTCAAAAGCCTACCACACGGGTAGCAAGTAATAGTTGTGAGAGGTAAAAAAGATCAGTGTTTTGACATGCAGGAAAAATGCGACGAAATTAACGGAGGACTCTTATTTAGTCCTAACCACTCTAGTGGGAGAAAGCGAGAAAGATTTTTCGTTAAGCTACAGTACAGGATCTGGATGGAGGGGTCCGCATGTCGGTTGTCGGTTAAAATTTGAGCAATTTGTCGGTTGTCAGTTAAAATTATAAATAAATATATTTAACTTCCTTAACTTTGTCAGTAGTGAGTGAATTGTTAAAAATGCGCATAACTGAAAAATAACACATTATGCAATAGAACAAAGCAAATCAGACCAAGATCTAGGGTTATAACTAGCGGCTTGAAAGACTTTTTGATGTTAATAAGTTGCAACATTTTATAATGCTCTTATTTGCTTCCTTGCATTGTTTTAGAGGAATTTTTTTCACACTTCGGAGAGTTCAGTTTTCACTCAAGATTTAAAATGATTATCATACTTCTCTATAAAACAAAGATTATCAGAATCATATCACAGCTACAGATCGAGAACTCAGGGCAACACACAGAGTCAATCTTAACGCCCACTTGACTTTGCATTAGTTAACTTCACTTCAACCTCCTAATAGCAGCTAGCCGGACCTCACGGCGCGAGCTAAAAATCAAGAGTTCAAGTATCTGCTGCTGAGCTAAACTGCTTGGAACTAAGAAAGTAGTGATTTAGAACTGTTCGCAAGGCAAAGCTTTTTACACATTTCTGTATTATAAGTAACAAAATTGGCTGTCACTTTAAATCCTTAGTCCAAACACAAACAGAAACTTTTCAAAGTGAATGTGTCGTATTGTTGTTCCCAAAAGATATACTATATTCACTTAAATTAATGAAGTCTGAATGTAATTGCAGAATTTTCAAGAAAGTGAGGATATGTTGGCTTACCTTGTCTTAGTTACACTGTAGTCAGAAGTGCAGAATCTTTGTTTGTCTGCTCAGAAACAATAGGCCTCCACTAAAAGCCGTTGCAAAGAGTTGTTTTTATAACAAATTTGCTTGGCAAACAACTCTGTTTGGGCGCCAGTAAGCATTTAGCGGTGTGGACTTTCTCGGGAGTAACAATGGGACACCTCGTCACAGTGGCGGTATTTCGTGACCACAATCCATGAATACCAGCACCACTTTGTCTCTGGTTAGCTTTCTGTAACGGAAAAGAGTATTGCGTTACTTAGCTTAATGGAAACAACCGGATACCATTTTGTTTGTTTGCCTTAAGCAAAAAATAATAAATGCGAAGAGTTTAAGTGCAAGGAAAATGACACAGGAAAAGGTCAATTTAAACCAGGTACCTTTGATAGTTGTGGGAACATTTGCTGCACCCGTGGGACACGCCCTAGGGTATGACGTCATAAGTGAGTGGTTGGTCCATGGATTTCCTGATTTTCTTGGTTCCCATGCATTATAACTTTACTATCAGCACAAGTGACGACACTATTATCAGGAAAACTCCAATACACCATGATAAGAGATCAATTTTCAAGGGTTATGTTACACTACAATCATGCGAAAAGCACCAAAATTCGCCTCCGGAATGGATTAAATAATTAACAATAGTGGTAGTAGTCCAAAGGTGGTTCTTGCTCCTTTAGGGCAAGGTAAGAAGAATAAGAAGTGCCAGTATAAATCCATACGAAGTCCTCAATTGTTAAAATACCATATGTTCTTTTCTGCATGTGTGTAAGGAACGCTACTCATGTGACCTGTAACTTTAAAGTGCAAATGAACCCTTGCTTCAAATTAACAGTATCCATTCAACACTATGTGTATAGATGACTAGAACAACATTTCTTGGTTTGAGATCTATACTCGTGAGTTATCAAGGATTTATGCTAATTAATGACGTCTACCCAGGAATTTTTCAATATTTGTTGATGCTTTAGAAGTGCGCTCCATGAGAACGCTCAAGAAATCCTTTATAATCCTATACAAACAAAATATAACAGTGATGTATTAAAAATGTTTCATTTACCTAAGGCCTTTTGTATATTAAATGATTCCTTAGTAGACGTCATCTAATTAGCATACGGCAAGTTTAAACCGCCGTAACTTACCAGCGCCATGCTCAAACTAAGAAATGTTATTCCAGTCATATATATATACACACAGCGTTGAATGGATACTGTTAGTTTAAAGCAAGGGCTCAGTTGCACTTTAAATGAAAATATGCTTCATTAACAAAAGAGAACATTCACTTTTGTTTTCTTCTGCTTTGGTTGCTCCAAGGCAGTTTAGCGTTTAACCCAAGGTAAAGACTAAAAAAACCTTCGGTTTTAACCCGAGGTCAGCGATAACCCGCCTTCGAGCAACAAAAAGCAAAATCTAAATAAATAAAAGACCGAAAAAAATAAGAGAAAAATGAGATGATGTAGACATTTTAGTTTTCGAAACACGCTCTAGTTAGGTCTCATTGATTTGCGTGAAGCGCTTAAGATATCTTGAGCCAATTTTTGCCTGGAGCCAATATTTCATTTACATTACAAAACAAAAAAGTAGAATTTTCACGAGAAGTGTTTTGAAACCCCTTCGATTCGCATAAGAGGATTGTTCTTCTCGAACTAGTAGTACCATGTACTTCCCCGCAGAAAACGCAAAAGGAAAAGTGTGTCATTATAGATCATTAGAAACTTCGCATTTTAGCGCTATTTCCCGGCATATAATCCCTTGATATCGCAGAAAATGTGTTCAGTGATTGCAGGGTTTCATATGGGAGCCTGCACTTCATTGGGGAGTGAAGGGGGAGGGGAAGTAGAAAGAGAAAGCGTTAGGGAAGGGAGGGCGCTCCCTTCCTTCTTTCCCTCCCCTTTCTCATCCCCCTCTCCTCCCCTTTCCTTCCCAGAAAGCGCCAGCTACGCAGGCTAATCATATAGAAACTACACTAGCTAGCGATCGTAGTAACCATATAAACCAAGCTTTAGACTTCTCCAGCTATGACATTCGAACAATAAGGAACTCTAAGCGGATATAGGGGGTGTGGCGCGTTTCACAAAGACCCGAGAAAGGCGCGGAATTCCTATTGATACAGAAAATCAAGTGGACAGACTAGTGATCATTTCTACATTAGTAAAACATGACTGTTTGCGTTATTGTTTAGTTCGTGTACATTTTTTAATGTATTCTATTTACAAGATGTTTTTATATTAACAGTTTTTACAATCTTTGTAATAATCATGTCATATTCTAATTAAACGTTTATTTTAGAGTGGTTTTCATTAACCCGTGAAACAAAGTGTATTAGTTAAAGTGTGATAGTCAAATAACAACAAAAGATTAAAGAGTGAAATGTGTTTCACGGATTTATGAAAACCACTCTAAAACGTTCGTTACTTTTCCCTACCTCTAGCTAGGCAAAGAAAAGAATCTTGCATTAATACTATTTATTGCCGTAGCAATTTTTGTGCATTTGTTTTTACTTTGATTCTTTAACATTTTCCTCTTTTCTATACAATAATCTTCTGCGGTCCAGCACACGCTCTGATATCCCCCCCAAGATAAATAATACTAAATACACCCCATAAAAAATCACCAAAACAACACACCCAATATATCCATTACGGATTTAAAAAAATACACCTACAATTTTTGACGCAGCCGAACCTGCTCATTTAATACGGACACCAAAGAAACGGAAGAAACGGCTCCCGTAAAAACTGGCGTACCCCGTTTATGTAGCGATTTCAGTCATCCATACATTATTTCATTAATATGGGATCCCCTAAACAAACAAAATTTGACCGGTATTTTACATGAAGGTGATGGAGAAGTTTGGCTACATATTTCGTAGCTTGCATAGCAGTGTGTAGGGATTCCTCCCCGTCCGAAATTTTAAAAGAACAACTGCTACGCATGCTACGTATTTCCATATTTTTTTCATTTTAAATTTTACAGTAATTGTCGATCTCTGAGATAGTTAACGCATCATATAGTATTTCCATGGGAAATAGTAAATTCCAACCAAACGTCTAAATCGTTAGTCTTATACTCAGTATCAATGTAGTCTTTTGAATTTCATTCCATGGAAGAACTTTATCCACAGGGATCCCAAGCTTTTGTCGAACCAAGAGATCGATGTGAAACAAATGTTCATCGCTAGCATGAGGAGCATGTTCTCTCATAAAGTCTACAAGACGAAACAGGTATTCTACATTTGGTCCACTTTTGCCGTGGGCACACGCAATATGACGTGCAAGAGTTTCTGTGGATTCTTGACCAACATACATGGAATTATTTGCGGTTGCAACATATACAAGCACAGGGATAACAGCAGGGTATGTAGATTGCTTGTTGTGTGGATAAAAGGCTTTGTGGTGGATTTCATATCCTCCAAGTTTAACTTCTCGTTGGTTCAGTTTACCCAGTGCTTGGTTTATGTACTTTCGACTTATCTTAAAAGCAATACCCCAGACTTGGCTCTAGCGTGAAAAAATAAAATATGCATAATAAATATCATAGAGTCATGCAACCAACATTTGAAAAAGTTGTACATAATCATATTTTTTTTCCTTTTCCATTTGTTGATTTTTTTCATATCTCCCATTCATTTTCCATTTTTTTATATTTTTTCATCTCTCCCATTCATTATTTCACTCTCATACATAGCCTTTGTACAGTCGTTACCCACCCCTCCCTCATTTCTGCTTTCTGTAATCAAATTAACGCAGCGAAAAATTTTTAATCCCATTTTCATTTACTGTAACTGTTTCCGTCATAATAATCAATAATAATCTTTAATAATTCTAATGCGTATAAATCTATGTATATATAAATTCATTCTATTCATCCATTCACCCATTCATTCTTTCATCCGTAAAGGAACCGAGTAAGATCAAGTAATACATTCAAAATCGAAATCGATTCTAAGCTTCATGCCTGGAGTCAAACTGGCACGTCAAATCCATGTGCTTCTAATCAATGCTTAACCTCAACAGGTGTCTGACAACAGAAAAACGCTTTCCAGCAAGAGTTGGGTGACACTATCAATAAATGTTTTCAAATAATATCCCTAGTATCCGATGAGTAAAATCTAGAGCATCAATAAACATGTAGCATAACCAGTTTTAATTTACTGATTTGAAATCACGACAGGCGTTCTTATTCAAACCATAATGGTCTCACACAATTCCAATTTTGACCACGATTAACAGGTATCAAAAATATTTTTCTACTGTCTTAGTGTTGACTCTGAAAGACAATACTGTGTGCTTAGTTCATTTCCATATAAACAAAACCAATAGAGACCCTTATCCCCGTTACGTAAGTATCCTTCCATCGGCGCATCGGAGATTGTACTTCAAAAACGGAAATCAGCTCGCCATACCACTGCATGATAGTACTGAAAGAGGCCAAGGTCGATTTGCTAGTCAAAACATATACAGAAAACAAATAAAATCTGGAATACGAACTACAACGATAAATGCGTACGTCCAGACGTGGGATTATTTTGTTCTTGTAATTGCGCCCCTTTCACGTGTACATTTATTGATAAACAACTACATCGCTAAACAGAGACTTTGGAGGATCTTAAATATTGAGCTTTCGGAATTCAAACGGTAATTTTCAAAATAGTTTTTAAAATCAAATACCTCTTTTTCTTTAACCAGAGTTACGACTCGTCCAGGCTGGAACATGAAACCAAAAACATCATTACCGTAATGCTTCAGTTGAATTGTACAATAAAATATGAAAAGTTCACAAATGTACAATTGATGAAAATACAGACTACGTACCTTTTCCTTGTCCCCACGATGCCAAGTGCTTCCTTGCCAAAACCTTCTCGCGAAACCTTTTATAAATCCCACATGGCGTTCTTCGTACGGAAAATCTGGATTCCAAGTTAACGATCCGTATCCAAAAACCCAAAGATCGCCTTCAGTATCATTTAGTATTTCTTCTATCGACGATAAATTGGTTCCTAGCATTTTATATTACGTTTGACTGCCCTATAACTTTAAAACTTGTGATTAAAATACGGTAGTTTTCCCTATTAGGTGATATCTTCTTTGGTCTTCATATGTTTGTTTACATCAGCCTTGAGAGCAGTTTAGTGGCTTTCCACAGCACTTACGTCACTAGACTCCCACGCTTCCACCAATCAGGAAACACAATTCTCTTTCCTATCATTCTGATTGGATCGCAGTTGAGCTGATGCAAGAAGACCGAAAATTTTCATACCACGTGAAAAAAGTGTGATCGAACTCTATAATCAGTCAACTTTGATCAGTTTTGGGAAACAAAAGCAGTTGTTTTTTCGTCAAGTTATCAGAAGATATCAACAAATTATAAAAGACGAAATAAAAGAGTTTTTTATTTTGTTGCTGTTGCTCAAAAACTAGTTATGTTCTCTTCTGGTCAAAAATTTATCTCGATCTCTTTTGTGATCTGTATGGATGGAACATTTTTAAAATACATATTAGAGCCGGAAGTGACGTCAATAAGTGGTTTGAAACAGCTTCAATTCTTTCCTTTTACAGCGCTTTTAGGAACTGAGACGTGGAGCGAAAAAGATATCTAAATATATGTTTTACATGTTAAAGCAATAAAACCCTTTTTTGTCGTTAGATGTCATATACATTTCGAATTTTTAAAATAACTATTCAATATTCTATAAAAGTTATGGAAAGAAACTATTCAAGAGCTACGTTTCCCACATAAAATGATTTTAGTAAATTGTCAATATGAGTTCTCACGATTCCATGAGCTTGTTGGGAGCGAAATCCCTTTGAAGCATCGCCACCAGCATTTCTGAGGATGGCTTCACCACCGGGATGAGTTTTCACGTAAGATGTCACGTCATAGACCTACGAAAGCGTCACGCAATACATCAGTGAAAATACTAGTGCAGTGTTCAGTGCAGTTCCGATCTTGTCGAGGACTGCAATCAAAACTAAAATAAACATACAGAGTTTGTGGTGCTTTTCACACTCGAAATGCTACTCCAATTTCTGAATCAGTTATTATTCAGTACCCAACAGTACAAGCCAGTTGGTCTTGACAGGTTCTCTCAAACTTAAACTCAAAATACATACGACGACCCAGGGCGAAAGGGGAGGGGAAGGACCGGAGGGGGAGGGGGAGGGGGAAGGAAAGGACAAGGGGAAAAGGACGCCCTGGGCATTTGACTACCCCAAACCATTTCCAACGGCAAAACTTAATCCTATTAGGGATATCCCACGTAAACAAGGTCATATAGCAAGAATATCTGGCACATCTCAATTAACGCTTGGATGCTATGACAGTTTAACATGTTTGTGTGTCAAGTTCTGCACACCGAGATCAGGCAAAATTTGGTATTAAAGTCAAACTTTTTCCGAATCCTGTGGGTAGCTTTGCAAACACATCTTGTTTCTGAATAATTTTCGATACAACCAGCTTCTGTCCTGTTCTGTTTCTGTTTAATGTTTTCACGTGTCCGCTCGCTTTGTTTAAGAGGTGTTGCAATGTGTGGGGTCAACTTGTTTACTTGTAATTTTAGACGAATCGAGCTCAACCGCACAAATGCTTCTGATTGGCCTCATTATAATTAAATTATAATGAGGCCAATCAGAGAGAGGATTAAGTTTTGCCGTTGGAAATGGTTTGGGGTAGTCAAATGCCCAGGGCGTCCTTTTCCCCTTGTCCTTTCCTTCCCCCTCCCCCTCCCCCTCCGGTCCTTCCCCTCCCCTTTCGCCCTGGGTCCCCGAGGATGGTACATCAGGACCCGGGGGGGGACTCCATTGTAAAAGGATCGGGTATGCTCGTCGGAAATTTTCAAAAATACCCCTAAAAGATACCGGAAGTCTTTTTAAAAGGGCGTGGCCGGACGGTTTTTTAACCCCTAAGAGATACCAGCGATAACAAGCTAATGAACATTATTATTATGAACACAAAATTTGATGGTCGACACGCTTTTGTTGGGTAAATTTCTTCCATTTGAGAACAAAATATTAAGCAATGGGCTCTTTTGATATCCTCAGAGAGACCAGGAAATGCTAAAACTCTAAACGTCAATTTTAACACCCTAAAAGATACCAAATCGCTGATTTTTACCCCTAAGAGATACGACGAGCATACCCGATCCTTTTACAATAGAGTCCCCCCCCCCGGGCATCAGGAGTGAATTTGAATTTGAATTATTGCATTACTATCATTAAAATGCTCTTACTATCATTATGCACTATAGGAATCCGATGAAATTTTATCCGACGATGAAGCTCGATGTTATTTATAACGTAGCACATTATAATAAAGTGAAGTGAAGCTCTACAGGGCGTGCGGTGAAGACGAGAGGTCATATTTTGCAGGTCTGCGAATTCGCAGAGGAATGAATGCCTAGCCTTCGCACAAAACGTGACCAGCAAACAATCTTTACACATAAACTGGTAAAAACTAAGAATTAATTTACCTTTCCGTCGATTATAATCCATACATCTTCTTTGGAATTGTGTTTTTCGACTTCATTCAGTCCAACGTCGACTCCATCGTTCTCCATGGCGGGAATGTAACTTATGAGGGGGTCTGGGACGAGAATACCGGTGCCCAATAACCGGAAAAATCGGAAGTGGACGGATCGGATGGGAAGATGCAAAGGAAAAACAGAAGAAAATAAAATGGAAGGCAAAAGCAGATAATAGGAAAGCTAGAAATTCAGGATTTTTTTCACTGCTTAGGCAAAATATATATGTATATGTATATGGATTGATCCGCGGTAATGGAACTGGAAATATTGAAAGATCATCACGGATATGTAAGCAATTTAGGCAATTGCTTTAGAAAAGCCCAAAAAATACCGGTGCCCAATAACCGGAAAAATCGGAAGTGGACGGATCGGATGGGAAGATGCAAAGGAAAAACAGAAGAAAATAAAATGGAAGGCAAAAGCAGATAATAGGTATTCCAGTTCCATTACCGCGGATCAATCCATATACATATACATTTACATTCCTATGTGGTATACTATGAACCCAACAAAATGGCCTGCTCCCAACATATGTGGCTTCATAGCTCAGTTGGCAGAGCATTGCACCGGTATCGCAAAGGTCATGGGTTCGAATCCCGTTGAAGCCCCGAATTTTTTTCGGGCTTTTCTAAAGCAATTGCCTAAATTGCTTACATATCCGTGATGATCTTTCAATATTTCCAAAATATATATGATTGACTTTTATTGATAAAGGTAAAAATTTAAAAGATACTAAAATTAGAAACTGTTTTATTTGTTTTTTTCAAAGTGATTAAACAGTATTTGAGAAATGTTGGTTTACAAGTTGAATTACTTGACCTGCCACAGCTTTACATTCATCCCATCTATTCTTTGAAGGACAACTGAGTGACTGTAAGTTTTCAGAGAGCTGAAGACAGCGTTTAAGGAATCTGAAAAAAAAGTAAAATCACCAAATAAATGATGAAAGAAAGGAAGAAAAAAGAAATAAATAAAGCAATAAATAGAAATAGAAATAAATGAATGAATGAAAGTGTGATGATAATGATGATGATGAATGAATGATTGTATGAATGAGTGAAGAAATGAACAAATGAATAATTGAATGAATGAATGGGAATGGGTGGCTGAACAAGGGGCACAAATGAATGGATGGATAAATGGGTGAAGGAATCAATCGATGAATCAACAATCAAAATGAATAATTCAATGATAAGAATATAGAACACATATGTACTTACTTAACATAATTAGGGTTTGATGTATTTTCATGCAAAGAAACCAATTCAACCAACACTAAAAACAACATCAATTGGAGAACACCTTGATAAAATGGTAGAAATGTTAAAAGTCTCTTATAGTTTGTTCGTTGACGAGATCTCAATTCTTTCTGTATCCACTGTTGATAACGATGACTACATGAGTCTGTCACCTGCAATAAAGAATTGTTTTACATATAAATACAATATGAAGGGAAATTTTCAAAAAAAAAGGGAAGGGCATGCCCCCAGACCCCCTGAGCAACTCATGTCAGTTAAGCACTTGTTACACAGTTATTCCCAACATCCCAATCCTGATTTGGACATGTCTATAGGTTGCACACTCCAGAACAACATAAAAATTTTGTTGTTTTTAATATTTGGAGTATAGCATTCATATTAATATTGGCTTGGTACTGTGTTTATCATCAGAGGACAGAGACACTCATCAAAAAATTCCAAAAATTATTTCATAACGTATAATAAAATTAACAAATAGGTTCCATTTTTCCGTGCATCTGTACTCTAATCGATGCACAAATGACGTCAAAATGTGGTGAGAACAAAAAAGTACGCCACGAGACAAAGTCGAGTGGCGTGACTGTTGTTCTCACCACATTTTGACGTCTTCTATGCATCAATTAGAGTACAGACGTACGGAAAAATGGAATCTATCTGTTTTATATAATATTTATTGAAACATTCCAACCAATCAGAGCGTGCCTAAGATTCGATGACATCATCTATGTGTGTGTACTCTAATCACACATGGTTGTTTGACCAATCAGAGCGCGCGTAATATGCCAATTTTTATATAACACTTTATTGTCAGTATCTCTGTGCTGTGATATAAAAATGCTGAGAGCTGCTCAAAAAGCATCACACAACAACAAAAACTTTAATTATCTCCTCCAGCGTGTTTATATCACAGACAAGCATGAATATTATTTTTACATAGTACTTAAGCATAACACACCTGGATTGCTGTCACACAGCAATGTTTCACAATACTCTGCAGTAGAGAAACTATTTCAAATTCTTTTCTGGGCCTAAACAAAGTAGGTAACTTGATTTCTTCAGACAATATTCTTACTACCTCAGTGAACTCTTCACTTGAATCAAGCAACATCAATACTGATGCACTAGAGAAACCATTTCTGCTACAAAGTTTATTAAGAGATTTTTGAATAATTTCTTTAGGTTCCAATGAAGTGGCCTCCATATCTATTTCAAGGTCATCTGGAAAGCTGACAGAGTTCAACTCCTTGACATATTTGGATGCAGAACAAACTTCTCTCTTTAAGATTTCAATAGGATGATAAACTGAAGAATAATTGTTTGCTATTTGCACTATTTGTTCAATTATATCAACATTGCAAACATCATCCATTGAACATTTCTCCTGAGAACAAGATTCAGTATTTGTTTCAATGGTAACTAAATTTGGATCTTCACTTGTAGATCCCTCAGATGTTTCAGTGTTGTTTCTATTATTGGCACTACTAAACAAAGGGCTACTTGATGTTTTATTGAAATATACTGCCAAAACAACACAAATGCAAATAACATGGCTACAGAGTTCTTTGGGCACCAATTCCAAATTGACCTCTCCATGGCTGATGTGATCTCTTATACGAGGTCCACCACAATGCACAAGGATATCAAGCAACATCTCCAGGTAATGATCACCAATTTTGTATCTTATCTGGTTCTCAGAACCATCTGGCAGTAAAGGAGAAAGGATCTGTAAAAAGACCCATATTAATGATTTATTGTCAAAAGTAGGGCATAAGCAAATAAAAGCAGATGGTATTTGCAAAATTCATTGAAGCACAATTCCTTTCAAACATTAATATAATACTAACATTATTTTGACGTTTTGTCAGTCAAACATGACATAAAAGCCTGAGACTAAAGTGTAACATTTGAAAGTACAATTATGTACTAAATTCAATGTTGAATGCAAATGTAATGACCAGTTATTTGTAATCATATCTATAATACCTCATCAAATGTTGTGTAAAGAGCAGTTGATTCAGCTGTAAGAACTCTTTCTGGACATTGGTTCACCCAAGCAAACACCATCCTCATTGAATGCTCTAGAAGTGGCATCAATAGAACCAGCACAAAACCATATCTAGTAAAAAAATGAATGGTTAGTAACTATTCCTGAAAATATGGAACAAGGGGCAGACCATCCCAGTCTCTAATGCCACAATAATTAGTACTTTAAAGCAATACTTGATAATAAATTATTAATGTGATTAACTATAAAATGATTGTACCTTTCTTCTTGGTAATAGTGGAGAGCTTCCTCCCAAATAGGCAACATTCTTGGTGATATAAACAAAGTCTTCCCTGTTGCATGTAATATGTCATCACAGTCATTTTGTCTAACTATTGGAAAAACATGAAGCAAATCATCAAGCTTGGTAAATGTTACCAGTGGACGTCTTTTAATTTGACCACCAGAGAATTTGGAACTCATTGCTGTCAACATGAACAGCAGAAATGAACAATATCTGAAAACAATTAAATAAACAACCAGTTTTTAAAATAGAGACAGCATTAGATCCTGAATTTCATCTCACTACCCTGGAACTTTGGTTTTCAAATAACATTCATCACCCAGAAGGTTCAAAAAGATTTTGAATTGAGGAGCCTGTGACACCAGGGCAAGAAATGCTGATAGATATTATTACCAAATGCTGCCTTCATTGTCCAGGCAAAATCCACCAAAGTCGTCTCCATAGCTGGTCAATTTGCCTGGTGCCTCGCCCTTAAGGTGTTTCAAAGTAGTTGTTGACGCGCTACACCTCTCATTTTAAATTCGCGATTTAATGGACTTCTTCTCGTCGGATAAAAATATCCTTTGGACCAATTATCAAGCAAAGATTGAATTTTTGAATGATAGTAATTTTAAGTCAATCTGTGATTTTGCAGCAAAGATATTCAATGATCGTTTAAATCAGTCTTTCTAAAATATCTCCCGTTTACGATGAGCTTTTGAAAAACGATAACATAGGCCTAAAACTTCACATTCATGCACACATACTTATAGTAAAATCAGAGAGTTTAAACAGAGCGATTTCGAGTACTAGACGCAAACATTTTTTATGCGTATTTTGCGTCGCAAAAACTAAGGTATAGCTTGTCATGCAGAAAAGAAATACTCGGCGCTCAAACATATGCGCCAAAATACTGAAAACACGTTGCTATATTGTTGTTCTTTCTCTCTGGTAAATTGCACTGGTTTAAGTGTTCATTTGGCGGAGTTATGATTTTTCTTCTGATAGTATGTGGGATTCACTAGCTGCGACAATTTTAACTTTCAAGCGGCGTAAGAGATATCTCTTCAAGTCATCACTGTTTAGAGCCCAAAATCACGGATATACTTACTCAAAGTATCATAAAACACGCAGCAGAAATTTATTAAATTTGATATGTAAAGCAACATTTTAAAATTTCACTTGAATACAGTGCTTCAAACGCGCCGGAGTAGAATCAAACCCGTGTGTACAAATGCATGACGATGGCGTGATGCTTGCTGATTATGTCACGCTACATTCCTTCGCACCCGTGTTACGATGCATTTGCATATAGTGCCTTTACACTTCTTTCGATGCAATGCCTGCAACTAAAAGTTCGAGAAGTAAGAAAAACCGTAGACTTGCTGCACGTTTGGCAAGAGAAAAAAAAAAAAAATGGGGGAGCCGCAACTAATTTTTCCAATTTCGAGTTTGGTGTGATCCTTTCAGTATAGTTCCTAGTTCAAATAAAACCGCGGTATGCAAATGCGTCGTAACACGGGTGCGAAGAAATGCAGCGTGACATAATCAGCAAGCATCACGCCATCGTCATGCATTTGTACACACGGGTTTGATTCTACTCCGGCGCGTTTGAAGCACTGTATTCAAGTGAAATTTTAAAATGTTGCTTTACATATCAAATTTAATAAATTTCTGCAGCGTGTTTTATGATACTTTGAGTAAGTATATCCGTGATTTTGGGCTCTAAACAGTGATAACTTGAAGAGATATCTCTTACGCCGCTTGAAAGTTAAAATTGTCGCAGCTAGTGAATCCCACATACTATCAGAAGAAAAATCATAACTCCGCCTAATGAACACTTAAACCAGTGCAATTTACCAGAGAGAAAGAACAACAATATAGCAACGTGTTTTCAGTATTTTGGCGCATATGTTTGAGCGCCGAGTATTTCTTTTCTGCATGACAAGCTATACCTTAGCTTTTGCGACGCAAAATACGCATAAAAAATGTTTGCGTCTAGTACTCGAAATCGCTCTGTTTAAACTCTCTGATTTTACTATAAGTATGTGTGCATGAATGTGAAGTTTTAGGCCTATGTTATCGTTTTTCAAAAGCTCATCGTAAACGGGAGATATTTTAGAAAGACTGATTTAAACGATCATTGAATATCTTTGCTGCAAAATCACAGATTGACTTAAAATTACTATCATTCAAAAATTCAATCTTTGCTTGATAATTGGTCCAAAGGATATTTTTATCCGACGAGAAGAAGTCCATTAAATCGCGAATTTAAAATGAGAGGTGTAGCGCGTCAACAACTACTTTGAAACACCTTAATGACCCCCTGATCACCCCTATCTGATATGCAGATTATGCCCTACTTACTGAGGTGGAATCTCCTCTGGTGATGCAAAACCATGCCAAAGCACATTCCTGAGGTTTACTCCCTGTGGTGGCCCAGCAATTACATAGATTGTCATGGCAACATTATCTCCTAGAAGCTCTTGGATTACTTTAGTTGACAATAATTCCTTTAGATTCGTAGGACACTGTTTAGAACCACTTTTAGACAAATAGATATCCCCAAGAGAATGCTCCAAGATTGAAAACACCACAAGAAAAGATAAAATAACATCAACAGGATTGCCAGCTTTCAATGTACTAAAACTCTCCACAATCAATCCCCTGCATCCAGTCCATTCCAAGTCCAATCCAAATTTTGCATCAAATTCTTCAACTGTGAGAAGCATTAGTTTTTGATGTATGGTATAACAAGCGGGAAGAAGGTTTTTCACTGTTTTGACAAAATCTATGGACCCATCATGATTTCTTAACACAAAAAGGTCATCAATATTGAATCCTTCCTTGATATTGCAGTGTGTTTCCTCTTTTTGAGTGATGCTCTTGAATGCTTCATTTATTCCACAGATCAACTCATACACTCCATCAGAGAGAAAAGAATTTCTGCCCAAATCTAAATTTGACATTTTTCAGGTTCTTTGAGAAGATGCAAACTTAAGCTTATTAGTTATCAAAACATTGCCAAATGAAAAAATAGTCATAAAAAATCCTTCAGACATGAAGAATTCAATCAACAGGAACCCATTTGTATACGCTTGCCTGTATCAGTTAAATGGCAAGGGGGTATTTGTCAAAAGGATTTGACATTTTCGATTCCCAAAATAATGTCATCTGCCGCCATTTTGTTTTTGAAAGTTCGAGAAAGACTGAAACTAGTCATAGAAGTCGCCGCTGTGTAACCACGCCTGGCTAAAAACCGCCTAGTACTTCTGTGTTTTTTTCGTCGTATTTTTCCTTCTTCACTGTTAAATCGTATGTTTTCTGTGTGATCTCAATTGTTAACCATTATCCATGGATTTTCTTTTTAAATGATTCTGTCCTAATTACCTTTCAGCTTCGAAGAAGGTAAGTTGTCTGATCGCGTGGCCAGCGAACTGGCGTGATATTTTGAAAATAATTAATATGCCGTTGCACCTTTTTGGAGACAGAGAGTTCGCTTCCCTTTGTGTTTCATCTTTTCTAACGGACATTGGATTATTATTATATGTGTAAGGTAACTATGTAGGTTAGAGGGTTAAATTACTGCTTATCGCTATCAAAATTATAAGCGTGATCGCTTGATTATCTCGGGTAACTTGAAATACCAATCATGCGTTAAAATTAAGTTGGACATACTAATACTCCTGTTGTAGCTTGTTAATTTTAGATTCTGGGTGTTGATGAATATCATCTTTGATTGCTTTTTATCTGTTACGTTGTTGCTGTTTTAGGTGGCATATTATCAGAACATCAATCAACATGAATTCCAACAGCGATTTTACAACTTGGCAGTTTGATGTAAGCCTTCATTATAGTTTAGAGTCACTATATTTTTGTTATTTCAGTGATAAGGTCTTCTTCCTTCATATCTTCCTCCATATACGAATCAATTTTATCCTCAATTGCTTCAATTTGACAGATTTTGATGGGATTTCTAAATAGTGCTGAATAAGCACATTAATTTTCTGGTATACTTTTGATCTTGATAAGATCTTTTGATGTTCTTAGTTTTCAAAGACAAAATTATCGCCAAAATTTATGGCTGGAAGAGGACAGGTGTTGCTGCAAGCACTCAATTGGCCGTTACAAGCTCAGGTAGGTTATCAGATACTCAATGAAAACCTTCATTTGGCTGTTGCTGGGTTTTAATTATTCTCTTGAGAATCAAAAGATTCTGCCCAAGAAGCAGTGGTTTTATTTTATGCACCATTCACACCCACAAGTTTTAAAAGTGGTTTAACTAAATGGGGCTAAATGTGATGTAGCCAAAGTTAAACTCAAGACATTGCTGGCCAGCAGCATTTCCCATTTCATTGGGTGGATGTGGGGGGCCATTAGGGCATTTTCAGGAGCTATATGCTTATACCAAGTCCATCTTGGTCTTCTCTGCTAATCAAGTCATTTTGAGCTTAAAGCTGCTTGTTGTAATTGCCCTTGACCTGGGCATGGCAAAAAGTGACTTTTTGCTCAGTGTGATAGGTGCAAGGTGGTGGACTGTGGCAGGGTTGCCATGGTCTTTAAGGGGTCTGGGTGGGCAGTGCCAGTCCCTTTGTTTTTTTTTTTTGTTTTTTTTTTGTTGTTTTTTGTTTTAATGCTGAAAATAGTTTGTTTTGATGGATGTTTAAATCAATTGAACTGATACTTGGATTGTTCCGATCTATCTTTTTCAAAGCCATCACAGCTTTGAATTATCAACAACTAGCACAATCATCTTGCCTAGTGACCTCCTAGAACTTTACCAGTACAGGACATATTTCAATAGTGTAATCATAAATTTTAGTATTGCCTACTTTTAGTGTCTTTACTTAATAATTCAGTTGTTACTGTATAGTACTATGAACCACATTTGAACTGTGATCTATTTACCACCAGGAATTTGCTAAAAGGAAGAAGCTACAAGAAATCCTTTCTAGAGGGATGCTCAAATTAGATCAGGTATTATTCCTTTAATTAAAATCCTAGTGAATAACATATATCAGAAACTATATATTTCCTAGATAATTATTTTGTTGGACAAAATGTTTGCAAAAATTCATCATGACAATATGACTATTACATTGTTTTGTATTTATTATTTGATGATGTTTATTTTATGCTTAAATTTTATTTTTACTTTATGACATATTCTTAATTTTGTTTCTTTTCAGAGCAAAACACCTCTCAACTTCATTTTTGAAGGACCAAAGGCTTTAGAGAGCCAGCAAGTAAAGTCCCCACCCAGTAATCTAAGTAGTATTTACATGTCTGAACCATCACCACGACAACAGCATCCACAAAATAAATCGACTATGTTTGCAACTACTACACCATCTTTTGAAACATGGAATCATAAACAAGCCAGCAATCAATTTAGTGATGCAAATGCTGCAGATTTTAATAATACAAAACAATCTTCAATTGACAATTCACAGTCAGAGTGGTACAATCCAGAAAGTAACTTTTTACCAAAGGATTTTGAAAAGAAAAATGCTGCTAAACCTTTACGGAAACCAGATAAATCAAGGAAGAAACAAATGGTGGTAGATAAAGGTGCTAATGAGATACAAAACAAAGAGCAGTATCAAGGATATGGAATCAATAGTCAAACTAATAAGACTGCTGGAAATGCTTGGTTGGATTGGGAGAACAATGTAATTATCCCTGGATCTGTAGCAGATGAGGACTTGCCAGAAATTGCAGCAGTAGAAGACAATGATGATATAAATGATGTCGTTGTTGATCAATACATAAATGCTCTTCAAAATAACCATCTTGATGACAACACATCAATGAAAGCAAATGACAAGCTTACTCCACAAAAAGTGCAACAGTTTAGCAAACTCAAATCAACCTCCAATGCTGATTGCACAAGGGTACTGCCTGGCACTCAGCCAAATCCACCAAAAGGTGATGATCGATGGGGTGGTTCAGAATTGAATTCAAACATTGGGTGGGGGGATCCAAGCAACACCAACAGAAATTCCTATGATGATGGATCTTCCCTTTGGAGTGCAGGAGGCAGTCAATATGGAGGAATGAGTTGGAGCAATGCCTGTTGAATTTTTTTGTCAAAATTTTTATCTTTTAATAACTTAAGATTGTCAAAATAATGACACAAAGCAAAATTAGCACAATGCTGAAAAAAGGTGTTAAACTAAAGTGTAATTTAATCAATCTTGAGATCTCCATATTTAAGAGCCTCCATCTTTGATAGAATAAAGGCATGAATTCAGGGCAAACTCTTTCGTTTGCTTTTCCTTGGGGAAACAAACAAAAAACAGAACAAAAAAACAAGAGTTATACCTCCTGCTAGGGTTGTCCGGCCACAACCAAACTGTGCAAAATAGACTGGTATGAATTAGTATCAGTAAATCAGTAATAATACTAAATGTGTAAAAAGGACTGCAAAAAGCAATGCTGCTTTCTTTATTTTTGAACAAAAAAACTGAAAATAAAGTGGAGATTGACTGTATACCATTAATGACTTAATTAAGCCTCCAGCCAAATGAACCCCATTCCAAATAAGCCCCCTCATCTAAAGGGTCATTTTTTTAATAAATCCCCTAGCCCAAAATAATCTAGTCTCCCTCGCAGCCGTGTTTAGCCTCGTCATGCAACAAGGCTAAACACGGCTGCGAGGGAGACTAAAAATAATCCTTCTTGCCTTTTTTTAAGTTTGTTATGACTATGATCTACACTAGAGGATCTTATAAGGTTGCACTGAAGCACAAAAATGTGCACTAAGCTGCAATCCCCAAATATAGTGTGATGTAGGTCATAAAGCCTGGTTCTCATTAGGGATGCAATCATAAGCACAGGCAACGTATACAGACTCAGAAATGTACTACTCATCAGCACAGAAAAATATGATGCTGAGTCTGTGCATGTTGCTTGTGCTTATGTTTCGCTTGCTTTGCTAGGATGTCTTAGTCTTCATTTAATAAGTCCCTCCCTCTGGCTTAAAAAGGCTCTTTTTTAAAAGTCATACAAAGTAGTGATGGTTAATTCCAGATGTTTGGAAGATACAAACAACATGCCATGGATGCAAATTATGCTGAAAAAAAACTATCAGACTAGTAGTCTTTCAATGAAGTCATCTGGGACAAGACAATCTTCCTATACTATTTCTCCTCCTAGCATAGTATATTGCACAAAAATTTAATCGAGTTGCATGGCTGTCATCCACATTCCATCGTCCATTCCAAATTTTCATCTTGGAATTTGTTTATCTTCGGGCATCTTCTAAGCCAATCAGAGATAGGCATGACAACGAGGCCACGTCGAATCCAAAAAGGCGCCATTTTGAAAGCGTGATTTGACTAAGTTGAAAACTTTGATGTTTATCTCGGAAAAGAGCTGAAAGTTCTAGCTATAGACAAGCTAAAAGAGCATTTTAGGTTCCTTAAACAATTTGCAAGGTGTGATGAGCATAAATGAGATCTTTCCGATGAGAAAGCGACGTCTAATCAACAAAACTCCGGGCAAGACTTCTCGTCGTACTTCGTCTACGAACTCCAATGAAGGTGAGTACATTTAGGCTTAGCAAACGTACACAAATAAACAGAACTACTTCGAAATCCAATAAATATTCAAATGCTGTATTTTTATGTGGTTTAAAAACAAGCTGCCCCGTACTGTGCTATCGAAGCTTCGCATCGGTGCTTTTTGATCGAGTTTGTTTAGGAAAGCTATCAAGTTACAGTGACGTGTGAGGTAGTTCACAATTATCAACTCAATCATTATTTTTTAGTTTACTAAATTACCAGAGTTTGCTAAATGTTTTATACAGCTTACCTTCCACTGTCTAAGGCGTTGTTATCTTGATGTTATCTTCACTAATATTTATTGTGAACAAAATCGATCGACTATAATCACTACACTTTTGTAATCAGTCAATGATCAATCAAATGAAACAAAATGTCTATAAAAATAACCTTTTATCATTCTACATCAATATGTAGCTACCTCAGGTTCTGACTATGACTTTCAAAGGAAAACTTTGCTTGGAGGTAGCGGTGTTTCCAGTTTGCAATTCCAACGGTTTATACAATAAATCTTTGCAATAAAATTTTTGTACTAGTATTAAAAAACATGAGAGAATTAAGCATTAAGAGAAGCACAATGTATAGCTTTATAACTTTGAACTGTAATAAATAAATAAATGTTTATTTAAGTGTCCAAGTCTTCTAGTGCTTGCGCACTAATTGGGGGACACGGTACTCTCACACACACTACCTCTACATTAAGTATTTTGCAAATAATCACTCAACTCACATGTTGATTTTTGCTGAGGGAGGAAAAAAACAGAGAACCCAGAGAAAAAACCCTTGTATAGTATAAGTATTTACAATGATTTGTTTATGAATTTATAGGGAAGGTAATTCAACAGACACCTAAACGAATAACTTCAAATAACTCTTTTGGTGAATGTGAGATTGTATGGGATAACCATTCACCATCTCCATCAAGAACATTGGTACCAGGTGTGTACAATATATTCATTGCAATACTATATTATAAATAACATTCTGTGTTATATGTTTGTGTGGGCATAAATTTTGAATATAAATAAAAGAACGGGAAGACGTTTTGGTGACGTGTTTGTTTGTTGTTTTAAAACAAACATGTCAACAAAATTTCTTCTTGTTCTTTCATTTATATTCCATCCTATACAATCATGAACATATACCTATTTCAAAAAAGGTTGTCCTTGGTTTTGGTGCATGCTGCATAGTGAATACTGCATACCAAGACTGAAATGTATTATGGGCATTTTGTAATTGGGTAACAAGAGGCTTCACTTATGTTGATTCTCTGTTTCCTCTCAGGTTGAATCTAAGTAAACTTTTTCTGCAACTTTTCTATTTATTTTGTGAAAAATACCAAAAATTTGATATCCACAATGCATTTCAGTCTTGGTATGCGCTATTCACTATGCAGTATGCATTAAAACTGAGAACAACCTTTTTTGAAATAGGTGTATACACTAATGATCAATGTTGAAAATGAACACTAAAAATGTCAACATTCTGAAGATTTGAAAGCTGCTAAAATTGTGTCGCAAATGTTTTAATTCTCACAACACTGTCATGGGTAGTCACAATAAATGAATGTGATCAAGAGAGCATATAACCAAGAAACTGAAACCCGATATGTTGCCTTGAATATGACCTATTTTTAGAACCCACAAAAGTCTTGAACCCACCTGTAAGCCACATGTACATACAACATATGTACACTGAAAGGTTTCTCATATTACAATTAATACTTGTACCATACTTTCACTACAAGTTTGAGCTGAAGTCAGGCTCCCTTTAGTTACCATAGCTTATTATAAAGGTGCATGTAGTCTTGGTTTCTTGGTTAAGTTGTGCTCGGCTCTCAATCAGTACACTTTTTTCTTTAGTTAGTAATGGTCCTTGATTAACATTTCAGAGCAACAGCAATTCTCAGTCGATATCTTGTCTTTAGGGAAAAGAAAGAAGAATACAGTCAGTGATGGAAGCAGTAGTGATAACAATGACATTGCAGACTTGGTTAAAAAACTTGCCAATAAAGTAAGACTCACAGCTCTTGTCATCATTTCCTTTACCTCAATCCCAAACTATTTCTTCATATTTTCAAATTTCTCAATTATTTAAAGTTGAAATCCCTGTAAAATCCTAAGGCAGACACAAGCACTGAGTTCCTTAAGGCCCAATTAGTGTAATCTAGGATTAACTCTTAAGAAAATCATTGGTCTTAATCCTGGATTAGCACTAATCTGCCTTTTAGGAACCAGCCACTGTTTTAATAAGAAATGATCACATTAATTTGGTTCTAACTTTGAGGAAATCAACAATGTACAATGTTTGTATTATACTGGGTTCGTGCTACTCCTTAAACCCCTTGAAAACTCCTTGAATTTCATTTACATTTTCAAGGGCACTTGAAAAGAATAAAAAATTTGTGAGGGACTTTAATGAGATGGGAAACATAGAAATTCACTATTTTCTTTTACATGAAAGTTAGGGAAGAGGATGTCCTAGTATTTCAGTAAAACCATTGGTAAAAAATTGGGTAACACTACTCCTTGAAAAATCGTTTTTGGGTCCTTGAATGCTCCTTGAATTCTCCTGGAATTTTAAATTCATATCTCTGCATGAACCCTGATTATAGCAAACTATAGTAATAATGTATACATGAAAACCTCATGTATCTTCCTGTTTGTAACTTGTATATATGATTTATTGATTACATTATGACATATTATGACTCATATTATGAGGTAATATATCATATATCATACTGTGTGTTTGATGTTATTCTTTAGACTGGCCAAACACCACAAGACTCTAGTCTCTATAACTTCTGGTTCAATGACCAAGAATCTCCACCTGACAACCAAGCCATAAACAATACTGTCAACTCAGATAAAAAGAAACCTTCCCAAACACCAGCAAGAAGGACAAGGTAGGTTCATCATGCATCTCAGGTTCATCATGAAGCTACCTGTCCCTGGCAGCAAGGTGGTAACCATAGTAACAATCCACCATTCTACCACGTAGCACCTGTCACACTGATACTACCAATGGAAAGAATACACACCTCCCATACTTAGCAGGGAGAAGAGGGTGGGGTGAAAAGCAAATGAGCTGCAACACTCAAGCAAGCATGTTTTGTGTGAGGGCATGCATCATTGGCTTAATAACACCCTGCTCATGCAAGCAAGAGACGGCTGGCAAGCATATCTAGAATTTAACTTTACCTAAATTTGATTTAGCCACATCATATATAGTCTCCTTTGCAGCCATTTAAGCCTTGCATGCCAACCAAAAACGGCTGCAAAGGAGACTACATCATATAATGTAAGATTTATACTGTTGTAAAGTCAATTTTAGTATGCTTGAGATCATGATCATGATAGCATCTGCTACAAGCTGCAAATTAAGTTAGAACCCAACCCATCTGCAATTAATACCAGCAAGATTGCAGTATTGGTCTGGTTAGTCTGACAGATAATTTCACATTGTGTGTCCAAGACTTAGAGTTTCTGAATTCATATTCAAGGGTTTCAAGGAAAGTAAGAAAGTCTAAAAACAAAGTTACCCAAGAATTAGAGATGCTCGCAAGTATGATGAAAACAACTGGTGAGTAGTTATTTCTGGTTATTTCTCAGACAAAATATTCAGAAAGTAAATTAATTTAACCAATCATTTTACAGAAAACAAGAGAAAAGGTGACTTTTCACTGAAAAATGACGACAACAGGTTTGAAAATCTTTTTGTTTAGTTTTCTTGTAGTGTATTTATGCATCCACAGTTTTACATCTTACTAAATCCCTTGTTTTGGATAATTATTATATTGATTATTAAAGTTAAAATGCTCAGAATGTTGGGAGCAGTTTCTCTATGGATTTTAATTTAATATACATATTAGGCATGCCAAGATTTGAAGTAGTGCTACTTGCCAATAATATTAAAGTACTTAAGGAAATGATTTATTACAATAAATTGTGCATGATATTGCCCATTTAAAGTGGCCAGACGTGGTAAATGTGATGCAAAGTCCATAGGGGAATGATTTCTTATTACAAATGTACATATTGTAATTTGCCCATTTAAAGCTGGCCAGTGGTAAATGCAACGCACTGGAAAACAAAGTCTGCAGGAGATTAAGCTATACATGGTTTCAACTCAGACAATAGCGAACAAATCAATGTTGCAGCTGTTTTTCCAGTGGAATTAAAATCTTGACCCACAACTACAAGGATTACAATGAAATTTCCTCTGTCACAGGACAACAAATTAAACAATTAAAACAATTTATAATAAATTTTCAGCAATCAGAGTTTTAAATTCCGAGATATTCTAATTCATCAAGCTTGTGGGACACAGCAATGGTAGCTAAGGGGAGTTGGATCCATGAATTACATGTAGTTAAACACTTGTTGTGAATTTTCTTTTATTCACAATTATTGTATTTATTATACAGCCATTACAGTAATTAAGTGCTCTCCATGTTTGCATGCTTACTATTAAATATCATTTTTGATTTTTTCCTATTTCTATATTCCAGCTCCAAAGTGCATATTGAGGCCAAGTCTCCTCTTTCAAGTCATTCAGGAAATGCAATTAAACCAACAACCTTTGAAAACAAATTTACTCCTGAAACGTCATCTAAAAAACCTAAAATATCCACAAATGCAACAAAACATTCTAGTCCTTCTTTAAGTGATATTGATGGCATTGATTGGGAAGATGATGATGATGATGTGGACATAATGTTGAGCCAAGTTGATATGTCTGGAATATGTAAGCAAGAAGATCAAGTATTTACCACAACACAACGATCTGACATGGATCAACTTCCCGAGGTTACAACTCAAGCAAGAAAAAATCAATCCAATGATTCCAGTTTTGTTACTGAAAGCTGGGACTTTGACGAAGATGATTCTGAAGAACTCTTACTAACATTAGAACAGGTGGAAAGAACAGCTACACAAAGTGTGAATAACATTCCTGATTCAAAGTCACGTGTAATGGTAAAAGAATCTAGAAATGCTACAAATTTTAAAGAACAATCAAGTAACTTTTGCCCTCGTACAGAACATAGTCAGACAAAACCAAAGCACTCTGGTAACCATGGCAATAGTAAAGAACATTGCAAGACACAGCCATCTAAATGTGTGTATTCAAAAGAGGACATAGAAAGAAAGAGATTGGAAGCACAACAACGACGAAAGCAAAGTAAACTTAAGATTGAAAGCAGCAGACCAAACACAAGACAAAATACAAGTACAAACCGATTAAAAAGATAGTTAGATTGAAACATTGTCTATTGACAAGAAAAAGACATTCAGACTGTATAGAGATCTTTATTTATAAAAATGATTTGTTACAATGTGAGATTCTAGGGTAGTGTTGCTATAATGAAGTATTTTCAAAAAATATATGGAATCAAGGCTTTTCTTGATGGTGGATAGTCTTCAAATTTCTCTAAGTAAAACCTGAAAGTTGAAAATCTTAGATTTCAGTATTAGGTCAACACTTCTTAGGTAATGTCAAAGTTTAAATTATGAAAACAATAATCATTCTTGTTGCTCTGGCTCTAGCCTCCTCTACAGACATCACTGTGAGTTTTCTGTTCATGGGCTTCCTGAATTTACCTGTGGAGGAGGGTAGCTCTGGACAAGACTGTTTGTTCAATGTGTTTATTACCTGTGATGTTGGCAAGCCCTTGGTCCAATGTTACAGCATGTAAAGAATGCATAGGTAAAGGCAGGGTAGTTCCAACAAGCAATAGCAAATCCAGTCCATTCAATGATTTCAGTAAAGAAATTTGCTCCAGAAACATATTCAAACATACCACCTGATAATGAAAGAAAACTTGTTGCAATTAGAAACATTAAAAAGTATTTCAGAATGGAGTGGTTTTCATTTGACCATGAAGGATTTGACAAACTAATCGTTGGTAGTTTATACTAGTAGACTCTAAAGCCATTGTTTTCTTTTGTTTCTTATCAACTAGAGTGCTTACAATATATCCTTGCAAAACTTTGTGAGAAATTGCACTATTTAAACAATAGAAAACAAAGGATTTCACACTATTCAGTACAATTTAGTTTGCTAACTTTTTCACGGATATATTGTAAGCACTCTACTACAAACTAAATAGTCATTTTTCTTTCACGGTCAAATACAAATCACTGCTATATAGTTAGTTTTCTCAGTAGAGTGCAAGCACTAAAACCATGAAACAACTTAGTTACTAAATGGTGCTTTATAATAGCACAAAGTCATTTGTCTATGATTGTTTAATTAATTTTATAGTGCTACAGTATCTGCCACCTTTTGGTTAGCACTATTTCATGAACTCTACTAGACATGTTGTAATATTGCAGTATCAACTTAAAAGAAATATAACTAGTTAAATATTACAGTTTGCAATGCAATGTTGATTAAATATCACCTATTCTCTAATATTGAGCTTGAGCTCCCTGTGGTCCAGTATGACCATTGTCATCATCATCATCATCATCATTTTATTTAAATTGTCAACCAATAGAGATACATTAGTACCTTGTTTATATTACAAATAATTTACATTTCATTTTTACATATCTACACTTAGACTTGAATGACCACTAGACTTGAATGTTATAAAAAATAAGACAAAAACCACATTTCATTAACAAATCTGCATTATTTGGATAAAGCCTGGATATATGGTTCAACATCCATTTAACATTACAATAAATATTGACTGTTGAAATGGCAGTCAACTCTTTATATTATTCAACAAGCAGCAACTCACTGCAGGACTATAATGTCTCTGCAACATTCAATATGTTGAAATAAGCAAAGCTTGTACATGGTTCAACATTTGTTGGCAAAATAACAGCACTTTATTTTCAAATGTTGAACTGTGTATAATTTATAGGCTTTGTTATCTCTTGCATTTTCACACAAATGACTGAACAAGTGTGTGAAAAGACCCTAAAGGAAAATGTATTACCTCTTGGTATTTTATATCCTGTCTCTCCTGGTTTTCTTAGATTTGTAAGAATAGTATCTGATTGGATGTTCAATGCCATTCCAGTAAAGAATAAAAAAGTACCAATTATAAATCTTGGATCAAGGAACCAGGAATTATTGTAGTCTGCAAAAGCTGACAAATAACGGCCTTGAACATAACCATTCACACTGGTGTACATAGATGCAAGAAGCCAAATAATAAATGGAGTTGATTTGCCTCCCTTCATCTGGAAAGGGTAGATGAAAACCCTGTAGGAAAAGAAATGAAAATATAGTCATACAATAAGTAAACATCCTCAGCACTATGAGTTAATTGGTGTCTGTTTATGGGCTGGTTTTCACAAGCGACAAGCAGAAGTGGAAGCAACATAATATATATACCAAGACTTAGTGTTGCATATCTCACCCAAATGTGAAAAAAGACAATGTGCATATAAGTACATTACATTCTGCAATTATTATACTTTGTCATAAACAGAGTATGGTATTTTGAGTTTTTCTGTCATAAACAGGGTAACTGGTTTAGGATCCCAGCAGAACACCCCACCCAAATACTGGTCAAGTACCCCCCACCCCAACCCCCGGGAAGAAAGCCTCAACTAATGTTCTAGTGTGTATAGGAATCTAAATGATAATGGTGTGTGCACAAAAAAGAATGTCTGCATGATGTCCGGTTTTGGACACTTAAGTTATGTATTAACTTCTATTGTCTGCTAGAGAAATTTGTTTTAAGGTGACTGTGTGCCCCTTTCCTTTCAAAGAAAAGTTGAAACAAGAACTTTGTAGTTCCTGTAGTTCCTCTAATACAAAGCAAGTCTAAAGCATTGCCATTTAGTATCATGTTTCCTATTTCTGTGTTTCTCAACTATTGATCAACTGTCAATTTTACAGTTTCACCCCACCCTTCCCTCCTCGGTCAGAATTAATCATCTGCCTGGACATGACAGTAACAAGGTCAGAAATTTTCAAGTGCCTGTGATGAAAACATTGTTACCATCATTGCTTTGTTGGAAAAGTTTTAATGGGATAGCAAAGAGTTTTTGCATGAGATGTGATTGATCCAAAATTAGCTGATTGATCCCAAACAATACCTATGCAGGGGCAGATCCAGGATTATCTTCAGGAGGGGGTGCACCATCATATAAATTGGAAACTGACGATAGGATATTTTGGAAAAATATTGAGGAAAAAAGGGCTTGAAGTCGTGTCAGTAGGGGGTGCGCACCCCCTGCACCCCTCCAATAAATCTGCCCCTGTATGCAGCTATGATTGCTACTATGATTGTCAATGTGATTGTCAATGTTTCCTTATGATGGGTGTGATGCTTAATTGCACCAAAATTTGACACATGATCATACCGCCTTTGCTACCCTTTCATATGACAATGACAAACTGACAAGAACTGCAGCATGCTGTGGCAGTGTCCTTCCTGTCATGTGCAGAGTGTCAAAGCATTCCAGATCCCGGGTGCCAGATCCTGGAAAAACTGTTCCATGTCACTGTTTCTCAGAATCATACGAAAACTACATTCCTATCAGCTGCATTCCTTTACCATAAACTGGATAGGATCCACTGAGTCTACTTATGTGACATAAAAAATACGTCACGAATAAGAGGTGGGTTATTCCGGGATTACGTAATCATACAGCCAACAATACTATAAATTCCATACCTTCGAAAATAGTGGAGAAGAATAAAGCAAAGAAGTACACTATTTGGTGTTATACCACGTGCGTTGCTGTAAGAGGTAAGCAAAAATATCAACGGGAAAGCAAACATTGGTATTTCCTGTAAAAACCAGGCAACTTTAGGGTTCATGGCGAAACCCCACTTTGATGTGGACTTGGCATTGAAATATCGACCATATTCAGCATGCAAGAATTGTAGCAGAAAAGCAGACAAAATACCACAACCGTTCAACGTTGTACATAGAAAATATATGATTTTTTTCTCGCTGTAATCACTCAAAAACCTTTGCACCTTGTCCGCCATGCTTCATCTGCAATGTAAGTCACGCCATCCAGACCACGTGACAAATTAAGTCACGGGAACTCGGTTCCTTCGCGCGCAGACTCGTTCAAAATGGAGGCAAGCTTGAATAATGTTTCTTCCTTTTTGAATTTTTTGCGTTTTGCAAGTTGGAATTCGACATGAAGTTAGAAATTTATAATCAGATTCTGTCTCTAATGCATAAGCATGGATCAAGAGATTGTCTTAAAAGTATTGCACTTCAGTTTCCAGGGTAAATTTAGGAACTACTTTGGATTCTTTTCCACTGTTTGACAGATGAGAAATAACTTACATAATTTGTTGTTTTTCTTCAGGGTCACTTATAATACTCTTATCAGTATATATTCTCAGGATTATCAGGTTAGTAATGTTACTCTATGTATAGATTTACTTAAAAAATAATTTAATGAATCTTAATGAAGATGAGGATTGGTTGATTCATTTGATTGGCTGATATATTTGTATGAAATGATTTTTGTTGATTGTCATGATAAATTGATGTTAATATTTAAATTGTTTGTATTTATGAAAGGAGACTAGTGAGTGAACTAGTTTACGCAGTGCCGTTATCTGTAAGAAGGGGACATGGAGGTTGCCAGATCCGTATAAATCTGCAATATAAACTTAAATTAAACCTTTTCAAAATGAGTGATCCACAAAACCGCAATTGAAAATATCGAAAATCGCATTAAAAAATGACTGAATATCAACAAGAGATATTTTACTGACATTTCAGCCAACACTTGCAATCCTCTCAGTTTTGAACAATTTTTATGTTATGATCAATCCTATATCAATTGGACACTTGGAACTATCCAGCCTGCATCAACTCTTGTTAGTTAGAAGTGATGCAGGCTACAACTATGCAAGTATGCCTAGGAGAAGCCTGCAATAATGTAGATAACGATTTAAGTTTTCAACTTGTAAATAATTTACAGAAAAAGACTAGGAAAAACCACCACAGGCACCACAAACCAGAAGTAATGGAGAAGTACTACCAGAGGTAGGCAACTTTAACCTCAAATCATGGCCTTCACCCTCCACCCTTAAAACTAATATATGTACCTATGGTACACCTTCCACTACCCACCCAATCCATAACTCAATCTCATAACTCTATATTATATTACCGTAGATATATACAGGGGTACTTAACCAAATTAATTATAGCCATGTATGAAATATACACTCCTGGTCTTTATACCCACTTCATGTCTCAACATCAATACGTACGTACTTCCACTACCCACCCAACCCTTAACCAAATCTCATGTATCTCTATAATAATATCAACATATTAGATATCTAGAGGAAATGTCAGGAAACCCAAGTGAACCTGTCATGTTGAGAATTGCAGAAGAGGTGAGATATCAATTTATCCTCCAGATATATTCTAATTTATAGTAGGTGGTAGCTCCAAATTTGAAGGAGCTACAAGGGTTTAACCTTAAGTGAATTTAAGCATTTCTTTATCTTTTGCCTATCTTGCTTTCTACATTGCCTATTATTGCTTTCTATCTTACCTAGCTTGCTTTGCTACCTTTCATCACTGACACCAATGATAGGGAGAAGTGTAAGAAAGCTCTGAGAATGGCCATGCACTAGTGTCACACCCACAGCAGTGGAAAAACGATGTAAAAATGGATAGTGAGTGAGTGAGTTTGATAATGATCAATTTATTTTTGATTAATAGGTTGATTTGTCACATTCCTTGTTTGCTCGCATTGTGCTAGAGAGATATCTGGCACATAATTGCTTTGATGGAGAAAACCGTAAGTAACAATTAACCCACAACATAATAATTTGATTCTTTGTTACCTAGTAGTAAGTAGACAATTCTCAAACTTTTTCAGTCAATTATTTAAGTGATGTTTAAGCCGTAGCCAAAGTCTACAATAGAAAGTCATTGGCGCTCACATGTATGCCATTAATTTTGATAATTGGACCTTTATGTTTTAGCTCCCAAAGCAATGGTGAGTCAGATCATTAAGGACCCAAATCTTCTAGAAAACAAAGTTATGGCTTATGAAATACAACAGGTATTAAAAGAATGTTTTATTTAGTTAAGACAACAGGCAAATAAACTTTGAAAAGATTCTCTCTTTCTTTTTTTAAGTGTATTCTAAATGACCCAAACTATGGGCCTTTGGTTGATAATATCAAGAGGTATCCTTTCAATTAAAATATTTGTACATGTATATATGTACTATAAGGCCCATTTCAGACACTGTACTGGGCATGTGCCATTCTTTGTGATTCACATTTCATCTAATCCAAATCAATTCACCTTTTCGGTGCTAGGTTTCACGTGGAATGTCACGTGATCCAGGATGTAAACATCATACAGAAGTTCGGACATTCTTATACGCGATGCAGGTCAAAGTCATTGTACGAACTCCAAATTTTTGAGTCTCACGCGAAAGTTTGCTTCTCACGAAAGTCTTTTTATTCAACAAATCTTTCTCTAAAAGCACAACGTTACTGAATTCTGTTAAAATGTCAGGGAAACGAGCACAAAGAACGATTTGAGCGCCATGAGCGTAGCAGAGCTGAAGAAATATCTACAAGAAGGTGGTGTTTCCGTCAGTGGGTATCTGAAGTCTTCGCTGGTCGAAATTGCTTCTGCAGTGGAAAGAATGATCTTACCTGTCGATCCCCTCTTCGAAAAGGACAAAACAACGGACGGCGGTGTTTTAATGATTCATGATACGCAAATTCCGAACCCATTCTCTCTCAAGACCGTGAACAACTTCAACTCGTCACTTCCATTTGGTTTGTATGATATCTTCGACTACGCGGGTACCTAATTTACCATTCCACCGAATATGACAAACAGGGTATTGCCGCGTATAAATCCTTTGAAGACTACTTTCTGCAACAAAACTTCTCAACCTGCAACAAATAATTTTGTTGCGAGACAAGTTTGTTCTCTTGTGTCCCCAATTAGTGGTTCTATAACTGCTATCAGATTTGACACTGAAATAAAGTTTCTATTCTATTCTATTCTATTCTATTCGGGTGGTAAAACGGGCAGCATCGCTCTTCAACTCGTTTCGCAGCAATGTTGCGAGACAAGTTGAGTGATTTTGCTGCTCGTATTACCGTACCTTACTTTCATCCTCAGAATCCCCTGGTCGCAACTAGAATATAATACATGTCATAAGTACTGGGTAAAAATTTACACCATAAAGCTTTATGAATAATGGAAAAAATTACTTTTCTGCACGAACATCCACATCAATATTTCCGAAATTTGCATATCATGAATCATTAAAGCACCGCCGTCCGTCGTTTTGTCCTTTTCGAAGAGGGGATCGACAGGTAAGATCATTCTTTCCACTGCAGAAGCAATTTCGACCAGCGAAGACTTCAGATACGCACTGACGGAAACACCACCTTCTCAGTTGTAGGTATTTCTTCAGCTCTGCTACGCTTATGGCGCTCAAATCGCTCTTTGTACTCGTTTTCCATGACATTTTAACAGAATTCAATAATGTTGAGCTTTTAGAGAAGGATTTGTTGAATAAAAATACTTTCCTGAGAAAAAAATTTGGAGTTCCTATAATGACTTTGACCTGCATCGCGTGTAAGAATGTCCGAACTTCTGTGTAATGTTTACATCCTGGATCACGTGACATTCCACGTGAAACCTAGCACCGAAAAGGTGAATTAGATCAGCTTGCTGAATCAGATGGTGCTCAATTCAAGCTTTCCAAATTAAAAGTGCCACTTGCTTTTGGTTCTACATTATCAAAAATTATCAAAACATACAGAGGTGTATGATAGTTTATGCATTTGGTTCAGGTTATGGACAGTATGGCATATTATTTGGCTGGCTCACAGGTGTGTAGAATGCCTCAGCTGCACCAAATCATAAACAGTTGTTTCAAATTGATTCAGATGCCGAACTTTCCACATACTTAATTCAAACAATTTGGTATGGCATATGGCCTGTAAAGCATTTGAACTCTAGGTCTAAGATATTATAAGATGACACATCACACAGATTTGTCACACTGGTATCATGAAGGTTATTGATTTAATTTCTGCCCACCTTAAATTTCTGTCAACTTTGACAGTGATGCTAGAAACCTATTACATTTGAGTCTCTAGCCCAGTCACACAGTGCAACATTTTCCTACAACATTCTCTGCAACATTCTCTGCAACATTTCACACAACGCATTTGCACTGTGTGTCCACCCCTGCAATATTGTGAACAATGTTGCAGAAGTAGCACTCATTCCTAAACTTGTAACTTTTGCATGCGATATTGTGTGCAGCATTTGCAGGGGTGGACACACTGAGCAACACTGAGTTGCATGCATTGTTGCAGAATATGTTGGAGGAGAAAATGTTGCTTAAGCAGCAACCCTTGGGGAATAGACAAGAGCTAGACCACTGTCTTGATAGTGAATGGGGTAGTTTAAAATGAGTTGAACTATTCTTTGGGACTTAATTAGAGAACTAGCTGCTAAGTAAGGGTGTGGCTCTATTAAGAGCTTTAGTCATCTCATTGTAAATATGTTGTTCTTAACATCTACAAGATCTATTGGGTATGAATATGAACTTATTCTAAAGGAGAAACTGCAGAACAGAGATATTCCATTTATTGGTAGGTACATATACATGTACACATTGATCAGTCTCAGCACATAACATGTTGAGATTGTGAGGCAAGGACAGAACAGATCATTTCTTTCTTTCCTTATTTCTTTCTTTTCTCCTTTTTCCTGATTATCCACTGAGTCATAGGCCTGGTTCACACTTGTGACATTAAAAAATGACATAACGGTGAGGTCATGCAAATGCAAAACACAACTTATATCAATGTTTTGTCACCAGTGAAAAGATCGCAACATAACAACATAATAGGAACAAAAAAACATGGACATAACGACATAAAGACAAAACTGATTCTTTCTTAATTAATGTCATTATGTCAATGTTCTTATGTCGTTATGTCGCTAGTGTGAACCAGGCCATAGAGAACCTGTTTTATGCCCATAGTAAAGTAGCTACTCTTGATATTGTTTTTCAGGAGAGGAAGAAATGAGAGCCAAAGGTTATGACAAAACCCCTGACTTCAAGTTAGAAATACCTATTGGTGAGTGTATGGTCTTGTATTGCAATAAAATTGTCTTACAGACACCACATGCAGATAGCTGGTTTTACTCATGATCAGCTTCTTTGATCTGTCAGCAGAGGGGTAAAGGACTATTGCTGGGTTTCATCCATTCCTTTGGGAATCAAAAGACAATAGAGTGGTAGCCATGTTGGATGAACAAACAAGTGATGCTATTAATTGAGAAATCTTTTGTTGAAGTCCATCCAAGATGGCCGCCGTGACATCACATGCAACCCAGCAATACACATGATGTAACTTCTTTTGTAACTTCTTCTGCAATGTTGCATATTACACAGAGTTGCACCATGTGTCCCTGCCCTTAAACCGATTAGTTTTACTGCAAAATTATGTGCAACTGCTGTAGGGAATTAGACACATTACCACCATGTGCAAAACTATGCGTCCCGCCAGATTAAAGTCTCGATTGGGAATTTGGTCAATTAAATAGGCTACCAAAAATCCAGACAGAGGCGGAGTTTCTATACAATGTCTGTACACTTTGCTGGCTTCCCGGTAGCCTATTGTCCAAATCCCAATCGAGACTTTAGTCTGGCTGGATGCGTATTATGCACACGGTGGTAAGAGTGATGAATTAATATTGGATTTTATTTTAGCTGTAGATGGATATGTTGTCAACTGGATTGAAAGCAAGGCATCGTTTGGGGATGAATACAGTAATCAGACATATTTAAAGGAACAGTTTTGGAGTTATTGGAACAGGTAGCATTTCTATGACAACACAATCACCTTGGTAACATGGTGACATGGTAACATGATAGCATGGGACAGCTATAGGTTGCGTTCACTCCTATACCTTTTGGGTCATCCTTTTTATTCATTTCTCTATAAAATCATAACATCACCATGGCAACACCATACACCATACATGATGACAGGTTACAATACCATGGCAACAATCACTATGGTAGCATGATATCAAAAAGTCATTCATCTACACAAAAAACTTTTCTTTCCTGTTGAATTCAAACATTCAAACAACCATTTCCTTTTCCTCTAGGTTTGGTCCAGGTCTTGTAATCTACTGGTTTGGTTTTATTGATGAACTGGATTGTAATCGAGATCGTGGCATTATAATTATGGATTCATTTCCAACAAATATTGTAACAATTGATGATCTATTGTTAGAAGTAGGAGCCAGTTGATAAAATACATACTGATACTGGAGTGTCAGGGGTGACAAATGGTCAACCCAAAACAACTGTTTTTCTCGCAATGCTGAGGCGGTTTTATCGTTAACTTCTTTTGTTTACAATAATTCAAGATTTTGAGTGAGAGCTCTTTTTTTTGTTTTTTGTTTTTGTTTTTGTTTTTTGTTTTGTTTGTTTGTTTGTTTGTTTGCATGTTTTTTGTTGTTGTTGTTTTGTTTTGTTGTTGTTATTTGTTTTTGTTTTTTTGCCGTGAAAAACCAAGTGCCGAGTTTTTTAGGGAAACCTTTTGCCACCCCGTCACGCCCAAATGAATCCTACTATATATCATGTAAATACTTTAAATAAAACGCGATTTTCAACATTGAATAGACGACTTTCAAAAATGGCGGCCTAGTACATGAGAACCAGGCCACAAAGGCCTTGTTACCAGAAAATAAGCGTGGCGACACTTCTATTACTATTAAAGACGATGTGTTCCTTTTCCTTTTAAAATACCTATTTTATGTGCATTTTACAGGATAATTTTTATATATTTAGAATTATTTGATGCGATGTTGATTTTGGAGGCCTTTCTGGCCTCGTTATCGTGAACAATGAGCCCGCCATTTTTGAAAGTCGTCTATAGAGCTGTATTTTGTTTGCTTCCTGCTCTCATATCCCCTTCAATCAAGAAAACGACAGAGAAAAAAAGATGGAAAGAAAAACAATTTAAGGATTGCTGTAAGAATCTTTTCTTCCCTTGAAAAGAGAGTCTGATATCCTCGGTGTAAAAGAAAACTTTTTTTGTCGTTATCACGGACGTCGTACAGTGTTTATGCAAGATTCCGCGATAATATATTTTCACGATCTTTACTCATTGTTTCCTTTCTTTCGTTTTCCTTTCTTTGGCTTTGCCTGTTTTGATGTGTTTGTACATCGCTGTGCAACACGTGTGACATAATCAGGGTATTTCTCATTCAGTCTTTTTAGTAAAGGCACGTAGGTTATTTCTTGTTGAGGGGACGAGTCGCCTGCACCCTTTGCTTCAACTATTGTGACCTTTTTCTCCACGAGAATGTATTCGCCCTTTAATGAAAGATATTTTAGAGCCTCTTCGTTCTTGTGGTCTGTTAGCTCCAGCACAAGACCTGTGAAACAACAGTCATTAACAATTACAAAGGCCAAATTAAACGCCCCAACAATTAATGTTAGTTGATGGCCAACAACTCATGAAATTGAGCCTTGCGCGCGCTCGATGGCGAAATTACTAAAAATAATAGCTTTAGTCGCCTCGAACATCGCACAGACAGAGTTTCGCTCTCTTAGTGTTATGGTTTCTTGTTCACACTTAATCGGACAAATTTGAAAATGTACATTTTTCTAATTGTCCTCAATCCTACAAATCCGCGCAACATTGCCGAAAAAGTTGGAGTGAGGAGGAGTTTCATTGTATCACGCGCATTTTGGGAGGGGCGTAGCGAGGCCCGCGAGCAAGGGGGGGAGGGGGGGTGCAATTTTCTTGAGATCAGGTTCTCGCCAAAATATTCTAATTCCCCCAGGAAGAACGATTTGGGAAAAAAGCATGTAGAAAGTTGTCCAGCATCGAGGAACAAAAACGAACTTTGTCAGCAAGTGCGGATTATACTTGAAATAACATTGAAATATAATTGTGAATTAAATTAAAAGTAAAACTTTAAAGTGATATATCATTGACACCATTCTTAAGATGACGGCTCAAGTCCAAAATTTTAGGGGGAGAAGGGGCGATCGTTACCCCTCCTCCCCCCCCCCCCCCCCCCCCCCAAAAAAAAAATTTTTTTTTTAAAGTTTGGTAAAATAAAGTAAGACCTATGCATCCAGACTTAATATATTAATAAATTTGAAACCTTATCTTTTTTATTACAGTTAGACCTTCTTTTGCCAAATAGAACGCTGTTACAGCGTGGATGGCTAAAAGGAAAAAAAGGAATCATCATTTTGATTGAAACCACTCTACCTTGTCAGGACAATATTATTAACGATACAGGTACGTCAACAGGAACCCAAAAATAAATTTGACAATTGTCAAATTTATTTTTGGGTTCCTGTTGACGTACCTGTATCGTTAATAATATTGTCCTGACAAGGTAGAGTGGTTTCAATCAAAATGACTTTTGTTTGGGGTGTACTTTTTATCATTTATGAAAATGCATGAAAGTAAGCTTGAAACTAGCCGCTTGTGATGCGCAACGCACAGCGCCATATAGTGTACGTAGAAGATGCAAACAAGAGTAATTAATAGTTACGGAAACAACACTAGTTAAATAAGTAGCAATAAGAAAATAACGTGGATGTCGCTTGATCGGTGGCTTGATTCAACGGATTAAGTTATGTATTTCATGAATATCATTTTTTAGAAAGATACTTTTTCTTTCGCAATTCGTGAACATTAGTTCGTGTCTTCAAAGATATTAATAGACAAAACCGGAGTAACTTAAGTATTATGCAAATTAATAATACTTAACTTAGAAACGCGATTGACGGAATTGAATAAAACAATATGAATAAACTGAATAATGAATACATGTACAAGGAATTATTAAAACATCGAGAAGTGACACTCTGAAAAGAATATAACATCTAGCTCTACTCTTATGATATCACCTTGTGCAGGTGCCGGAAAACGTTTTGGATTAGAAGTTATTAATTGTCAGTTCTGTTTTGAAGTATCTCATGCAGTAACTGCTACTGGCGATTTCATTATCATTGGAATTATCCTTCCGGTTCTATCAATGGCATCAACCAGACTCGATCAAATCGCGGTCTCAATCGTTAACATCTGGAAAACAGTCTGTCTTCAGGCAAGTATAGTTCCTTCTAAGCAGTCATCCATCCAAACGAATATTCAATACATCTGAGGGCCTCATAACACCGCAACGTTAACTCAGACAAACAAACCAATTTTTTCATGATTCCTCGGTCATATTGGCAGTCTGGTTTTTACTAACTTTTATTATTTTTGCTTTGTTTGGTTTGTTTGTTTTCTTTCTTTCTTTCCTTTTTTTCTTTCATTCATTCTTTCTTTTTTTAATGAGCAATGTTTTCATGATAAAATGTATGTTTCTCCGTGTTCTTTAATTTTCAGTACAATTGCAATTGCATATGATCTATAATTTTGTCTTTTGAACTATTTTTAGAACTGACGCTCTGCTTTATTAATCGACTGTCCAATACAAAGTTTCATCCAGGAACAAAGACTCACTCAGCTTGAGGTTTGATTTTGATTTTTAGTCAGTTCTAAAGAAAACTACTTTGACAGATCTCTTTGGCATGGTCCATATATGATTTTCTAGCTGTCCACAATGGAAGACGAATCACAACGAGAAACAAGATTACTTTTCAATTTCAGCATGCGATGTAGCTCTTTGGTAAGACCAAAATCACCTTTTTACAACCTTCAGTTTAGTATGTAGCACTCATTCTCATCCTCAAGCATGTTACTATTATCCATATCAAACTTATGCGTATGCCCTAGTTAGCACTGATTTGCTCCCTTAACAACCAAGTCGACAATTAACGCGAACAACTTGAAGTAGATTCGTTGTTCCTTTTCCGTTTACATCTAAGTTAACGTGATCATTTACCCCGAAATAATTGAAACGGTGTCAATATATTCTGTAATCAATACTATGAATTTCCTAGGCGAAAACTAAATAAATTCACATCTGTAACATTTGATATTGCATGCCCGGGGGGAACTCCATTGTAAAAGGATCGTCGTATCTCTTAGGGGTAAAAATCGACGTTTTGCTATCTTTTAGGGTGTTAAAATTGAAGTTTAGAGTTTTAACATTCCCTGGTCTCTCTTAGCCAGGGTGTCAAAAGAGCCCATCGCTTATTATCTTGTTCTCAAATGGAAGAAATTTGCCCAACAAAAGCGTGTCGAAAGTTCAATTTTATATATGTTCATTATAATAATGTTCATTAGCTTGTTATCCGTGGTATCTCGTTGGGGTTTAAAATCGTCCAGCCACGTCACGCCCTTCCTAAAATCGTCCGATCCAGCCACGTCACGCCCTTCCTAAAAGACTAGGCCGTATTTTTTAGAAATTTTTGACGAGCATACCCGATCCTTTTACAATGGAGTTCCCCCCGGGCTAGCATGGATTTGTAAACACAATCTCCTACAGAAAATGTCCTTTCCGAACCGTGGTTTCTTTGCAAATTTCTCCTGTAGCACGAAGTATACATTGAAGTAATATACAAGTACAAAGAGCACACAATCATGAGAAGTCCAAGTACAAAAGGTATTCGAAAAGTTTGGACTTCATTTTGACCGCTAGGCTTAGGTACAAAATTTGGGAATTTTTTGAAGAATTTTAGAAACTAAAAAGAATTTTAGAAATTCTCGGATGATATTAGACAGTGAGTAAAATTTGGCAGAATTTTAGAGAAATGTTAGCTTCCACGTGACACTTATTTCACAAGTTTACAAATGCAAGTACGTAAAAAAACGTCATCGCGAAAGCGACGAAAGGTGACGACCAACTCTGGGCATGCAGTAGTGTCTACAGTGCAATCAGCGGTTTCCCATTCAAATTATGCTAACTGCCTTTCTTTATTCTTTTGGAGGCTGTCAGGACATGCAATCATAAGTATCTCGGCAGCTTTGGTAAAAAACTGTGTTTTAGTAGTTGTTTTTATGGTTTATCACTCATTCTCTCTTGCTATATCTTCATCATGTTTTTTTTACTATGAAAATGTAGTACACTGAATTTTTCAGGAATTTTGGAATTTTTTTCAAAAATTTATAGGGTTTTTTGTTGTTGTTGTTTTTGTTGTTGTTTTGTTTTTGTTTTTGTTTTTGTTTTTGTTTGTTTTTGTTGTTGTTGTTGTTGTTGTTTTTGTTTTTTTAGAAATGCCGAAAAGAAACTTTAATCTATCCCTAGACTTGCTGTGGATTTTTTTTTTGGAAATTAGGATTTTTTGCCGCGACGCATTTTGCGATCAAACAGCGGAGGTGCGCCTCCAACAAAACCCAGTCGAGCCACCTTACCCCGGGATTTGCGTTAATCGACCTTCGAACAAACGGGCCCTAATCTTTCAGCTGTCACTGCACTCATCTGATTGGCCATCTGCGACATTGATTGCATTACATGTTACCCGCTGCAACTTTCTTCGCAACGTTGCGAAAAGTATGAAGTCTTTCAAATTTTTCGCTTACTGATAATTTAATTAAGATTCATTTATTTTTTATATTAAAATAGTCTATCCTAGTCAACAATATTCTGAAGAAAAGGAATGGTCCTAATTTTCCAATGACTCTATGAAGCTTTAGTGCTACTTGCCAGCGGCATGCATGAAAAAAAAAATGAACTCCGGAACTGTTACTGAAGTTTCGTTCTCAAACGTCTTTAGGCAGAATATCCTCGCCTTAACTACTGCTAAAAGCGGGCTCGCAGCGTAACAATTTGAGAATCAAACTGAGAACCAGAACTTTCTGGAGTTAGAAGTTAGTATTGGTCATTTATTCCATGTCAGCTCTAATTCAGTTCAATTATCCCATATTTGCGTATAAACTAAATAATTTTAATGATTAAGATTCCATTTCAGTTAAATTAATTAATTCGCCCGAGATGCGCTTTTTGTCTTTGTTGTGCACTTATACAATAATTACGAAAATGCAAGAAAGTAAAAGTTAAAGGCTAGCTGTTTGTGCTCCGTCCGTGCCTCACAATGCCATATATTGTAGCAGACGCAAACTGGCAAAAGTAATATTTACTCATAAAACAATACTTTACATACGAAGCAACATAAGTAAACAAATGTAAACTTCGCTTGATCGCTAGCTTGATTTAAGGGATTATGCTAGGTATTTTACCAGTAATTAAACTGAGTTATTATCAAGATCTTATAGACCGTATGATATACACACTTTTCTTTCGTCGTATCAGTTAGTATTCTAGTCACAGGTAGTCAGTTTTCAAAGTTGATATCAATAGACAAAGCACACAGAGTACTAGTGTTATGCAAATAACCCTTACTTAGAGACGCGATTCAATTGAATAAAACAATATGAATATAACGAAATTATTAATTTAAAACATCGAGAAAAGACTCTTGAAAAATAATATGCTGTCCAGAGAGATTCATAGACTGGCTGCACTCTTACGAGTTCAACTTTTGCAGGTGCGGAAAGCTAGAAGTATTTTATCCCAAATTGTCATGATCACTGAGTTCAGTGTTTTGAAGTATCCTAACTGCTACACGAAATTATTATTACTGATATTACCCCTGCCTTGAATGATCAACCAAAGCTCCCTGCATCAAAACTGTATATATCTACTGATTTGTGAAGTAAAAAGTCTAGGCTGTGAAGTCGGTCATCGATTGAACTGCTGCAATCGATTAAACATTAGTGACATTTGCTGTTGCTAAGTAAACTCTGTAACAAGACCACCAGCTACTGTCACCAATCATAGAGAATAATTTCGCCAAATTATTATACTTATTTTGGTTTAGGAAGGATTATAATTTATTAGATAACACAATACATCATGATTCGTTTATTACCTGTTTCGTCTGTAAGGTCCAGTTCTGTGTTCCTCTCAGCAAATCCGCTTCGTTCTTTGATATTATCCAATAGATTGACCACCGTACAACTAGGATTACATAAAAGTGACTCGTAATCCCCGTAGAGAACAGTTATAAACATTTTACTGTGGTCTTGCTCTTGATGAAAGTAGGACTGAATATCGTTTTCGTCTAAATGACAGTCCGCCTCCAGAGTACTTCTTCACTTAGAGTCATCCATCCACTAAATGAATATTCAGTACGTCTGAGGCCTAATTAATCCACTGTCCAATCCAAATTTCAGCCAGAAACAATAGCTCAGCTTGTGGTTCAGTTTTGATCTAACCTGAAGATTATATTGTTTCATTAATCATCATAAAATAACTGGAAAGTGCACGCAATAACAACTCAGTGTTTGTCCGTGTTTGTTTTATATCCCAAGTAATAGTTATTAAACAAACACTTTGACAGATCTCTTTGGCTCTTGGCTGATATATCAATTTCTGTTGCACCTGTAACTCAGTGAGTTTCTCATTCGACAAATATTACAATAATAACTGAAACAAGTAACGTGCATGAATCATTGCTACTTCACGCAACCGGCTTAATTGTGCCGCACTAGCCAGGACCAGGGCAGAGAGGAATAGTTAAGGGGGATCAACGAGGGAGGATTGCAAATAAAAGAGTATGGTAGCGACTAGGGAGGGAGGAATATGAAAAAGTAGGGATCGAGTTGTGATATTGTTTGAAAATAGTTAACTGACAGATAGAAATGAGTCAGAAATACTGGTCAGTTGTGGAGGAGAGCGGAGAAGTACGAAGAATGGGGTCGGAGGGAGAAATATGAGAAATTAAAGTATAAGGAGAAGTGAGAAATTGTCTGAAAATTAACTGAGCAGTTATAGATTTAGCCACCGACCTGTTCTTAGGTCAGAATAATAATCACATGCATGATGCACACAACTTTTGAATATCGATTGCACACTTGCCCGGCCTGTCACAATTCAAGTATTGCATTGGCAAAGAATGGCATGTATAGGTACAAACTATAGACTTCTTAGATTTATATTCGATCGAACTTTTTACAACACTTGATACTAATCTCACAATCTGATTGGTTGATTAGAGTGTGTCAATAAGAGGACAGGAACACTGCTGACGCGTTTCGGCGCGCGCGCTTGTTCTGTTGCCCCGTTTGATAAGGATTTTTTAACTTTTATCTCAAATAATTGTTCTAAAAAACAAATTGAAGATGGTTTTGAGTTGTCTGTCCTCTTATTGACACATTCTTAACGCCATAAAATGTTGAGTTTTGAATATTTTATGGCGTCAAGTGTGTGTCAATATGAGGACAGACAACTCAAAACCATCTTCAATATATTAAATAGTTAGCCGCATAAGAATTATATGCACAGCATATTAGATGCGTAACTGTAAGAGTACATGTAGTGTCCCCTAAAAATAACTACGCTAAAAGATTGGTAACCATTTCTTGATTCTCCTAGCCTTCTTCATCTTCGTCTTCTTCTTAATAATTTAATAATAATTTATTCATTTATATGGCGCAAATTCTACAGGTATATATATATTCAAATGCGCCTTAAAAAAAGAAAATTACAATATACGATCGATGTAAAACGCAAAGATAGAACATAAACATATATAAAAAATAAAAATATACGTATAGATATGCTTATAAAAATATATAGATTTTATATATTATCGCTCTACCCATCCTGGTTCCCAGGGCATTCTCAACTTTCTAACAAAGCTGAGAAGGCCCTGGGAACGAGGATGTAAAGCAATTTTAGATTTTGTTGCAATCAATTACCACAATTACATACAATTCCTGGGTTTCATATGACGTCACTGTCAATCTTCCTTATTACCGTTGATTTGCCGGTGTTCGTTTCCGCGGCTACGACGCGCTAAAGTGTGAAACAAGACGCCGAAGAGGACTAAGGCGAGTAACCACTATAGCGTCTCTTAGAGCGCGTCTACTGTTAAAAACTTCATAAGACTATCGAACAATTCAAAATAGACTGAACTACGCTATGCGCACTGCAAAACTACGGAATTACCTTAAGGCTGTGCTCGAATATTACTTTATTATATTGTATTATATTTTTGTTATTGCCCTAAAAAATGACCCCGCCCTCAAAGCCTAAACATATTCAGACTATTGTTTTGAAATTTGCATATGATATAATCATTGAAAAGGATTCTGGTCAGGGTCAGTTCGTTGAACACCGTTAGGGTTTCTATATTGCTTGCTCGATGCATGTGTGTAGTCGAAAAGTCTGTTTGGAGAGATAGTTTGTGTCATGTCTTCAGAAAAAAGATTGACTGAAATGGACAGCGAACAGGTGAGTTAAGTGTTTGCCGACTGTGAACTCAATGGTCCTATACAAATTCATGGCAATTAATTACAGCGCACTGGGTGCCTTGAATACACTGACCATGACTGATTCACATAGATATAGCGGAAAATTTTTATCAGAGTATCACAATAGCCTCAAAAAGCAAAGAAACAAGTGAAATGGAGTGTTTTCTGAAATCGCCAAAGGCCAAGAAACCTGACCGCGTCAAGATTCGATTAAAAAGCCACCTATTTCGACTAAAGTACATTTCACTTCCAAAGTAAATCGACAATCAAAAGCTTTTACTTTATAAGATCAATTTGGGCTGTTTTTCGTCTCGTTTTGTTCCTTACATGCTACTGACGGGACAGTGGGGTAACCTGCCCCTGCCGACAGTCTCACAGGGGGCACTCAAAAGTCTAGTCACTTATCGAGTTTTCTTTCATGCATAAATAGTCATAAATCAATGTAGCAAAGGAATTTGAGTTAAGAAAAATGTACGTTGTCGCAATTAAACCTTTTTTACATAATGTTTGTATAAAATACTGGTACACATACTGTACGGTAAACAAATACGCATCGTGTACATGAGAGAGCACACGTTCGTGATAGTCAGCGGCTGCTACCATGACGTGTTCTTCGCAAAGGCATCTCTTGTCGTAGTGTGTAAATAATTCAGAAATTCGATCTTTGATTTCTCTTTTAGCTGTTTATTGTGTTTCTGAACCATACAATGGTAACTTATAATGTTTGTTGAGATTATAAAATATGAATATGCTTATTCAATAGCTTTGTTTTGTAGGATTTCTCGCATATCGAGGCGTTCAAGAGCCTTGCTCGTAAGGATGCCAGCGAGAGAATGGAAGTCGAACTGCAAAAACTGCTGGCGACAGTTGATGACAGGGAAAAAGAGGTATGGCAAAGTTTGCTAGGAAGACAAACTTTCTTGTTAGTTATGAAACGTGAGAAGCTTTTTTGGGCTTGATCACAATCACAATAGACATAATCTCACTCTTTGAGAAAACACAATAGCTGGTGACCACAAAAGAAATTATTCTAAAAAGTCAAAGGATTCTTTCTGGTTATTCAAACTTGTGAAAATTCCTGTAGTCACTATAGTATTTCTGAAAAAAGACCAGGTTTTTTGGTTGCCAACTCAAGGCTCAGCAGGGGGCAGATTATGGACATAGAGCATAACCTACTATTAGACTAATTAATATATTCAGTTCTCAGAAGCAGCTCATTGCCCATTTTGCATATCTGCTTTCGTGATCATTAATTTTTTTCCTCGGCTGAATGACAATACTGCATGGTTGAGAGCATATCAATGGCAATGTTTGCTCGTCATTTGAAGCCAGATAATAAGAAATTCAAGGACTTTTATCAGCTGATGAAAACAAGCAATATGCATCAAATTTAAGTAATGGATGCCTATCTTTAAATCTTGGTCAATTTTTTATAAAAGAATGAAGTAGTACTTTATGAAGTGCTTGTATGCATGCTATAATTGATTTGTGCTACTTGGCAAGTCTATTAAGTAATGGGATGTGCCTGTGTTTTAATGTATGTTTATGGCTCTAGAAGGGATATAAACTGATAAAGGTACACAATAAAAAGCTTCTTACACACAAATGTTTACTTAATGTTCAGATGCCATGCACATCCAAGAGCCCTCCACAGGGATCCCAAACACTGTAGTTGAACTTTACAAATAAATTGTGTGAAGCAGCTTTCTGTTTAATAGTTTATAAAATAACTACATAACGGGTACACTCTCATTGGCCGAAGGATGTTTATACTGCATAGTGTAAATGAACACTGAATTGCTCAAAAACAACATTGTACTTTATAAAAGAAATCGAAAACTTGCCCACTGTGCTGTGTGCAGATTTAGTTAGAGCACTTGCATTAGGGGTTGATCAGAACACTTGAGAAGCATTAAGAAGCACGCAGCTATGCCTCATGCATGTTATTTCGCTTGTTAATTTGAATAAAGTATTATTATTATTATTATTATTATGCCTGGGGGGTACTTCCTTACAAAAGTGGTAGGGGTGCTCGATGGAGGGTTTTGAAAATGACCATAAAAGGTATGCATCAATTATTAATTTTTTTCCTCGGCTGAATGACAAATTTTCAATAGAATACTGCATGGTTGAAAGCATATCAATGGCAATGTTTGCCAGTCATTTGAAGCCAGATACAGCGGTTTGCAGCGGAGCGTTTAATGCAAACTGTTTCAGCGTTTGTTTTTCGCGTTTGAACTCTACGTTGTCAGGGTAAGTTTCGATTGTTTCTAGGGGGCGGAGACTACGTTTCGCACGTTTCGCACGTGCTTTTGAAGTATTTCTCCCGTCTTGATCTTCACACTCTATATGGCAACTCAATCATCGGCTGAGTTCATCTTCACAACAGCGTTTCCTCCACTTTTAAGTATTTTGTCAATGATGTTCGTTCTAATGTCCTGAGACAAAGCTTTTCCAGGACAATAAGTTCTTCCACTTTTACTGACTTTCCACATTTTTGTAGCGAAGTGAACTCAGCCGATGATTGAGTTGCCATATAGAGTGTGAAGATCAAGACGAGAGAAATACTTCAAAAGCACGTGCGAAACGTAGTCTCCGCCCCCTAGAAACAATCGAAACTTACCCTGACAACGTAGAGTTCAAACGCGAAAAACAAACGCTAAAACAGTTTGCATTAAACGCTCCACTGCACACCGCTGTAATGAGGGGTGCTCGATGGAGGGTTTTGAAAATGACCATAAATGGTATGCATCAATTATTGGAGATGCCAATTTTATACCCTAAAAGGTACGACCACATTCAACTAATATTTTTTATTCAAAATTGATAAACAAACACTGAGATGCCTCAAATATTTTGTTTCTCATTTGAATCATTTCAATCTTTATGTGATTTTCGTTATCCTGACCCTAAAAGGTGCACTATGAACCAGAAACCCTAAAAGGTACAAGTGGATCATATTTTCAATACTGTCAAGCACCCCTACTACTTTTGTAAGGGAGTACCCCCCAAGGCCTCGTGCTTCTCTTAACACTTCTTGATCATGTTCTGATCAATCCCCACATGCTGCACATAGCATATATCATGCTCGCACATTTTCTGTTTCAGTCTTCATTTCACTGCATGTTAAATCAGGGGTGGATCCAGACTAGTTCCTTGACTAGTTCCAAGCCCGACGTGCACCAAATTTAAAGACAACCCCCCCCACCCCCCCCCCCCCCCCCATGTCACCCTGCACCAAAGGTAACGACAAAAACCCTGCCCCACACCAAAATTTAAGGCACATTAGAACATTTATGTAATAAGTTATTAATGTAATATAGAACTAAGCTTACCAGTTACCTGTGATTGTTTGGGGGCAATAAGAGTTTACTGAATTAACTTTACTGATCTTGTAAAATATCGGTCATTTTCATTCTTCTTGGATGCAGAGCAGCAAATAAGTCAATTAGTTTATCTAGATCAAGAAACATGGCTCTGTGGGAGTACATCATTGCCAGTCCATTTAGTCTGTCCTGGGCCATTGTATTTCTTAAATAGTTCTTTAAGTTGCGTAGGGTGGAGATGGATCTCTCACATGAGGCAGAGGAAATAGGAACAGTTGCAAGGATTTGCAGGATAGTGTAAAGATTCACAAAAGCTTGCTGATCAATATACTCAAGAGTTGTTGATATTCTATCAGGAATATCCGCTCCTCTAGCATGCTGGTCCCTCCACATTCTTTCCCAAAGCAAAAGTTCAGCATCTAGGCCAGCAATGTTAGGTATGTCTTGCCTATAATGATCACAAAATTCTTGAACGTTTTGCTTCCAAGTCAAATCATTTCCCAATAAAACCGATGGAATGACTGACAGACCTTTATAACACTGGTACACCTCATCCTGAAATCTAGTGTTGAGGTGCTGGAGGGAGTGATCAAGAAAGACTGTAGTAACGTTAATCCTGTAATAATCTTCTGGAGTCATAGCTGGGGCATTGGCCCTGTGGACCTGTCTTTGAACTATCCTGGGCATACTTGGTTGAACTGCAACACTTCCAGCCAGATTGACAGCTTCATTAAATAGTTGATGGTGCCTGGCATCAATGTCAGTTTGCATTTCTGTCAGAGCTGACTGCAAATTTTTAATTTCAACCTTTGCTTTCAGTAGATCAATTTCTTTCCTTTGTAGTTTTACTGTGAGTGGCCTGGTTAGGTCTAAGATATGTCTGACAATGACAGTTGTAACAATGAAAGGGAAATCAATAGCATTTAACAAGGCTTGTGCATCATTTCTGCTGTTGATATTCCAGTCTCCATACCTTCTATCTCCATCTCCATCTCTATTCAACGCAATGTCCTCTAATGTAGACGTAATTGGCATCAAAAGTTCAACAATTCTATCCATACCATCAATTCTGGCAATCCATCTTGTCTTGCACACATCAATAAGCACACGGTGATTATTATTAGGCAGTAGCTCTTTAATTTTAGAAATTAAATACTGCTGTCGTTTGGGTGAATTGCTAAAAAATTCAGATATTTTTCGCACAGTGCCCATCATATTTCTTACAAGTGGCAAGGAACAAGTGTCAGCAACACAAAGGTTCAGTCTATGATTCATACAGTGTACGTATATTGCTTTTTCATGTGCTGCTTTAATAAGTGAAGAAGCTCCATTTAGTCGCCCAGCCATATTTCCGGCACCATCGTAACACTGTCCACGACAGTCAGCCATAGACAATCCTAACTCAGCCACAACATTTAGTATCAATTCCTTTATTGCCTGTCCTGTAGTTCCTTCTTCACAAAGGTAAAAACCAACAAATTCTTCCCTGATAACTTTACTGGAATCGACAAATCTGATCACAACAGAGAGATTTTCTTTATTAGAAACATCAGCAGCTTCGTCTGCCAAAATAGAAAAATATTTGGCTTCCCTGATTTCATGTGACAAACTATTTGTAATGTACTTGCCAACTGTTGTTATCATTTCATTTTGGATTGTCTTGGACGTGTAGGTTGCATTTCTTGGAGCATTTAAGAGATGTTCTTCTAGAATATTTATCACCACTATCCACTCTGAAGTTTAGCAAAGCTTGGAAATTGCCTTGAAGATTCTCGTTGGTTGGGTCGTCATCTCGTCGACCTCTTAAGGGAACATTATTGTGACCACAGAAGATGACTGTTTTAAACAACGAGGACATAATTTCACGGTTCTTGGCGATTTGTTGTTGCATCAGGTTGTCTAACTGCTGGTCAATTGGTACAGCTTCCTGCCGCATAGTTCTACAGAAATTGTCCATCGCAATAACCGACATATTGTGAACTTGACACTTCCCGTTTGAATGACTGATAAGGTGTCCCATCGTAGTTGTCCAAAAGGTCAACGGAGACTTCACTAACTTGTCCAGTTTACTTGCATTTCGACCACATTCCTTCGCAAATATGACACATGGTAGACAAAATGCTCCATCCAGGTATTTTGAATACTTCAACCAAGGGAACTGTTGAAGCCAGGCAGGATTAAACTTTCGCGATCTGCCGCTCTCCTTCGACTTTGGAAAAGCAAAGTTAGCTTCTTGAACGGGACTCCACACATTCTCAATGAATTCCAGCTTTCTTTGATCTGAAAGATTACTTAATTCTTTAAATTCAAGACCAATATCAAATCGAGAGCAGTCTTCTTTTCGAAAAATTGGTTCGCCACGAGAAATATTATTATTCACTGCCATGTCAGTTTGTAATGTTATGATATGTGTAATGTGAGGCTCACTAGTTCCAACTAGTTCCATATGAGTCTTTAGCCAATCAAAATCAACCTTGACTAGTTCCACCACACAAGACCAGCCAATAGAAAACGACTTTGACTAGTTCCACAGTAACAATAGGCACAAGTCGAATTAAAAATCCCGTGGCTCCCTACCCTAAATAGTGACATTTTTGCCATTTCACTGAACGAGGACGGAATTCGAAGAATTTTTTCTCGGAAGAAGACCGGAAACGATCTTTAAACAACTTAAAATACATTCATAAATGGATTACCTGTGGTTGAAAAACTGACAAAAAATCGACGTTTTCATAGATTGATTTGAAAAATTACCAAGCTTCAAAAAATTTGACTAGTTCCATGGAATAAGTGGAACTAGTCTGGATCCACCCCTGTAAATTGACAGTTTAAAACAATTATATGAATTAAGCAGCTACATGTGCTATGCATGTCACATATAGCACATACAGGTATATCACCTGTGTGATATCTTGTCATCACAATCCATTTATATTATTATGATAAGGAATACTTATTAAGTAACTGTAATTGTATTTTATTTTCATATAGCAAATGCAGAAACAGTTTGTTAACTTTAAAGACCTGTTTGAGAGATATCTAGAAGAAACTGGCCCTTCTGTTGTTTGGAGTAAAATCAAGCCTCCACCTGAAGGATCTGTGAGTTGTTGTATAAATGCTATAGACTGCAAATGCATATTAAACCAAGCATAACATTAGCCTTAGATGTATTTTGCACTTTATGGACATTTCTAGCTTTACAGCAGTTACATGACTGTATATCACATGTACATCTGTTAATTGAAGGCAAAAATGTCATGAGAATTCATCAAATGACTGTATATCACATGGATCTTGTTGTCTATTAGTCAGTGCAGTTAATTCTGGCAGGTACATGTATATCAGTAAGTTTACAGGCATAATTTCTAATTGATGGAGTTCATTTCTTTATTTATGAGTTCCTTGACCTGTAGTCACTAAATCTAGCTAAATTTGAAAAACACTTTTAAATGTCAATTGGCTGACTTCTTGATGGATCGATGCATGTGAAGAAGTGCTAAATAATAATCTTGCCATGACTTTGCATGGAATGGTATTGTCTTTAATATTATCTTTATAAAGAGATAAATGGAAACTTTTAACACCATAAAAAAGGAGATATAATTACATGACTGTACATGTACTTACATTTTGAGCCTTAGCCCGTTATTGGTGTAGGGCTAAGGCTCGAAATTTCAGTAAGCTACCTCCTTTTTACAGTGTATTAATTTAAGTCTCCATTTATCCTTTGTAGTATTTTATACACCGACTTAGCTCAAACTAGTTCAATCACTTAAGTCTCCTTTTTTATTATCTTGTTAAGATCATTAATTACAGCGAAGTGTGTAAGGTAAAGCCTAGTGAATCAGATGTCAAGACAGCCTTTGATAAACTTGTTGTGGTGAAACTGAATGGTGGACTTGGAACTACTATGGGATGTGTAGGAACAAAGAGTTTGATATCAGTTACCCAGGACCTTACATTCCTAGACCTCAACATTCAACAAATTGAGGTATGTATACTAATATACCATAACCAGAGAACTATAAGTGCATCACCTAATCATGTTTCTGAGTCCCTCTCGTGGCTATCTAGCTATATTACAGGAAAAAATGTCAATGTTGTTCAAAAGATGATAAGTGTTAACCCAGGATTAAATCTAAAGAAAAATATTCATTTAACCCAAGATTAGCTGCATTACTCGCCCTTCGAACAACCGGGCCCTGAGTTTCTGAAAGCCCGATTAATCCAGGATTACATATTAACTCTTCAGTAACCATTGATTTTAATCCTGATTTAGCATATATTACTTGCCGGGCTTTCAGGAACCAGCCCCAGCTAACCAACAATCATTTATGACAATGGATTCGGTACATTTGTACTACAAATTACTTCTATTTTTTCTAGCATTTGAACAACACTTACAACACCAACATTCCCTTTGTACTGATGAACTCATTCAATACTCATGAAGAAACAGTCAAGACACTAAGGAAATATAATGCATGTAACATCAATATCCATACTTTTAACCAAAGCTGTCATCCAAGGATTGGCACAGAGTCTTTACTGCCTGTTGCAACAAGCTTTGACAAGAACCCTAAAAAGTATGTCAAACTGGTTTGAAAATTTTCAAATCAAATGTAATTTGAAGCTGCATATGTATGTGATGTGTATACACTTCTATGCATATGTGATTTTAACTGTTAAATTATCTATTCTGTGTGCATACAATGATCATTTACTTGCACCATGAGCCACCATCTGTAGAATTGTGCTATTAAATGCATATTTTTCTATTTTTTGTTTTATTCAAGGTGGTACCCTCCAGGCCACGGTGATATCTACACATCCTTTTACAACTCTGGACTTTTGCAGAAGTTTATTGATGAAGGAAAAGAGTACATGTTTGTTGCCAATATTGACAACCTTGGAGCTACAGTTGACGAGCGTATCCTTTGCAACAATTAAAACAGCTAATAATAGAAAAAAAAAAGATCCTGCTGTAATCAATCCTGAACATGCTATCTGAGGTAGTATTAATAGCACATGCATGTATATAGTCAATTGAAAAAACTTTGTCGGGTCTAAAAACTTAGAACATAGAAGCTGAGACCGAAATGGTGCATGGGATCAGTGAATAATAATATTCTGATTTATTTATTTATGCTACAACCGATAAAAATTCGAATCCAAATGACCCGCCAACGCAGGTCCTGCATACACTTTCAGCATTTTGCATCGAAGGTACTGGCGTAAATGAATAATTCAGAATGTACAACCCAAGCACCATTTCGGTCGCAGCTTCTATGTTCTATGGTTTTAGACCCGACAACATTTCTTCAATTGATTATATATATTAAGCATGCATGTATATCAATACCAGTTAAGTAGATTTACCTTAAATCAACAGTGAGGTTTCAGCATGGTTTTGAGCTGCAGGTTGTAGGCATTAACTCCAATCAAAGCCTGCAAATAAACAAAGTGCATTTGAAGATGCAGTTTGTTTTGGAAGTCCCTTAACTAGTGATAAGATATATTGAACTTTTTGATGTCTTCTGATGAGAAAAGCAAGCCAGAGTTTGTTATGGAAGTAACAGATAAAACTAGAGCTGATGTTAAGGTTTGTGGATTTCCTCACCTTTACTGTGACAGTAATTATAGCCAATTGTTGGTTTAAATGCTAAAAGGTTCTTTGCATGGATTCTGTACTGTGCTGTGGCATTTCTGACAGCCATCAAACATTCCAGTTTTTATGCTTAGTACAATAATATTGACATGCTCTGACTGGGCCTTGAGTGACCTTGTGCTGTATTCAGCAGGGGTGGATCCAGGGGGGTGTCCATAGGTGCACCAGACACCCCCCTAGTGCCATACAAGATGACATCATCAGATTCCATTGTTAGGAGGCCACCATCTTGGATGTGATGTCATCTCTCAAGAGGCCTATTTGGGACACCCCCTTTGCAAAATCCTGGATCCACCCCTGTTCAGAGATTTTTATCAGGCTCAAGTTGTACAAAGAATGGATAGCACTATTATATATTAAGGATAAATCCTTAATATCCAGTCAAAAATAAACATTTATAGCATTTTCCAATTAATTTATTGACTGGATAAGGAGTTATCTAACAGATAGTACTATTAACTTTTATAACTATTATATGGAGGTCCCTCATGAAAAACACTTAAGGGTGATGAGGTCTCCTCCTTAAATAAAGTTTTCATTTCATTTCATTAACTCTTTGTGCAACAGGAGCCAGCTGTTTAACAGGAGAGCATTGTATCATGTTATGACATCAGACTTTGATGTAAAAGCATTTTCTTTTACATGTAAATAACATCACAATGTATTAAGCATGTTGATTCAGTCATCATCACCAAGGATGTTATCAGTAAATCATAATATGCTTACTTTGTACTGTAGGGTGGTACATTGATTGACTATGAAGGCCGCCTTAGACTGCTTGAAATAGCACAGGTCCCTAAAGATTATGTAAGTAAAACACTGTGAACTCTTTACTAAGGCGATCAACTCTACCTGGACCTAAACCAAATTGTACTATTTTTTTCTTAAACTTTTGCTAAGGAAGAGATGTCCCTAGGGTGGTCTGCACAGCGAGGCTCTTGAAAAGGCAGGGGAAGGCTGGTTACGCAGGCTATCCCTAGGGGAGACGGGCATTAGTCTACATAAAGCTTGCCCTCTTGAAAGGAAGAGGGAATGGGGGTAAATGGGACACTCCCTTTTCCCTTTCCTCCCCCTCCCATCCCTTTCCTCCCCCTCCCTCTCCTTTTATTTCCATGCAGGCTAAAAGAGTGCTTGCCAAGGGTTTTCTATTTAGAATAAGTTCACACACTAAAAGGTCTCAATTTGAAGTGATTTCAGTGGATTGTAATGTGCTCTTGAGGAGTTAAATTGAATTTTGAATACTGTTTGTTGTATTATCAATATAGGTTGATGAATTCAAGTCTGTAAGTAAGTTTAGGTAAGTAAAGTAAATGTTACAAGCATAAATGGATACCAAAAATGTGTGATATGGCATGTCACATTTTAACTAAAGAAAACGATTTGTATACTAGACTTTTTACAGTCAAAATAGAGTAAAAGATAATGCAGTTAATATTATTTTGCGGAACATTATTTTTAAAGGATCTTTAATACCAATAATCTTTGGATGAACTTGAAAGCTATCAAGAGACTTGTTGAAGCCAAACAAATGGACATGGAGATTATTGTCAACAAGAAGGTAAGTATCATCAACAATTGATGTCCACTAAAGGATTCTTGATTCAACAATTAGAGGGTTCTATGCCCTTACAGCTGAGGGGACCGCTCCTCTTTGCAAATTGTCAAGAGTGGTCTCACATGGGGACTCCTGATGGAAATACCAACACATTCAACTGTCACTATACCTACAATGCCGGACAAAAATGTTAAGACAAAGCGAAAAAAATGTTGCTTTTTGAGTAAACCCATCACTTTCAGTTAATTGTTCTCCCCTCTCCTCCTCTCACCCAATGTTGAGGTAGGTGCACAATGTCGTCCATAGAATGGGCTATCGTCTGGTACAACATTGACCCGGGGGGGAGGGGGATTCAATAAATACCTGGTAAGCAAGAGGCGACCTAATCAAGTAACAGCTCAAATGTATGGATTTCATAACTGTCTCAAGGATTTTTGTCCGTGATTGTGGATCATTAACTACACCAAGATCATTAACTACAGTGTTTTCCATTGATAGAGCCTTGATGATGGTCTGCGCATTATTCAACTTGAAACTGCTGTTGGTTCTGCCATGAAAAACTTTAACCATGCACTTGGTAGGTTGAAATGCCTTCGATGGTCGTTAGGGCACGTAGTAGTGGCACGGGATGCGTGTTTGGTACCCTCTTAAATGCCCACTTGGATGAAAATCGGTGAAAATTGAAAACTGATTATTTGTATATGAAGTTAATACAGTTAAATAACTAGCTAATCTCCGACAAAAAAAATCTACATTTTAAGCTCATTATCACGGAGAAATTTTGGTTTGAAACCTAAAAGAACAATAGGGTTGAGTAATTGACATCATAGTGACGTCATGTACTCACAATTTAGATACTAATAAACTTCACAATTTGATCCGTTTCTTTTGGATGTAAAGAAAATATTGCTTCATGGTAATTATTAGCACCGTGTACATAGGTTTCACTAAGTTTCAAGTCATTTTCAATTTTCATTGAATTTGATCCAAGTGCTCCCTTAAACAGGCTCTTCCCTTCCCCCTCCCCCAGAGTGGCGTAAAACTGGTACAGCAGTTGTATTAATACTGGCTCTTATTCCATGTGTAAGGTATCAATGTTCCACGCCGTCGTTTTCTGCCTGTAAAAAGAACATCAGACTTACTACTTGTCATGTCGAACCTCTACACCATGCACCATGGTCAACTCATTATGAACCCTAAACGATCTTTCCCTAATGTCCCACTCATTGAACTTGGATCCTTTTACAAAAAGGTAAATGAAAAACGACTATTTGCTTAAGCAAAATGTTCCATTTTGCTGTGCGTTTGTACTCTAATAAATGCACAGATGACGTCAAAATGTGAAGACAAAAAAGTACGCCACAAGAGGAAGTCGAGTGGTGTGACTCATTCTCACCACATTTTGACGTTTTCCGTGCATCTATTAGAGTACACACCACGGCAAAATGGTACTTATTTGTTTTATGTAATAGTCTATCGAAATATTTCAACCAATCAGAGCGCGCGTAAGGTTCCGTGACGTCATCTGTGTGTGTGTACAGTAATCAGACATGGTAGTCGACCAGTCATAGCGCGCGTAGTATACCATATATTATATAAAGAGCTATAAGGGAAGCTTGATTCTGATGTCGCTTTCACCTGGGGCCCGTCCTAAGAAGTGGAGTCAAATATGTTATTCTGAGGTTTTTGTGTTTAACGTTTCACCGTAAATGTTATAATAAGTATGGCACTCTCTTGTGGCATTTCGTGCGGAACAGTTTCAATAATAGCCTCACTTGAGCTGTCCGAAACTCAAAATGCAAGCGGATACTTGCGGGTAAACTAGTTTGAGGTGCGTCGGTGTATAAAGATGCAACAGTGAATGGAAATCTGTAAAGGCCTATTTACACGGTACGACATGTCGGCCCGATTTGAGTTATATTGTTTTTAGCACTCCTTTTCCATTCAAAAAATCGGCCCGACACGAGAAAAATCTGTTGCATTGCAACAGATTTTTGCGAATCGGGCCGATTTCTCTCTTTTCCCGAACGAAGCTTATCAAAAATCGGGTCGATACAACGTGCCGTGTAAATCAGCCTTAACACCGTATAAAAAGAGCACTTACGTTTCAAACCTTGGCCTTTCGTGTTAGTTACTGGACGTAAACGTAAAATTAACAATTGTTATTTCAGGTGAATGATTTCTTAAGACGTTTTGAAACCATCCCCGACATGTTGGAACTTGACCATCTGACTGTATCAGGGGATGTCACGTTTGGCAAAGGTGTGAGTCTAAAGGTAAGAAAACACCATGTAAACCTCGCTACACTTTAACTCCTGGTACATTAGGAATTAATCAGGTTGGTGCACGAAGGAGAGGTACAAGACGCGGTGACATGTCGAACCAACAATTTCCATTTCATACTTTTCCACGCCATGATATTCCAGTGAATTAATCACTATATCCAAAGTTCAGGGACCATGCACGGCGTATATGACGGATAATCCAATAAAGGCAAAAGTCACGGGCATCTCTTTTCATCATCGCCTTCTTCCTTCCCATTTCCCTAAAAGTGACATCCTATTTGGAGAAGAGAGCAAAAAGAGAGGTCCGTTTGCAACATTTTCGCGTTCACTGGTTTGTATTCTAGTCCATCGTTAATAAAATTCAGGCGGTGTAAAAAGGGTTTAAGTTTTCAACTTCTTAAACGTTCAAAATGGCGTAATTTCTGTGTGAGAAATTCTTGCGAGGCGAGCAATGCATGTCGGTTGATAATGGCAATGTAATAGCGTTAAAAATTGGCAAGGTGGAAAGTGCCGCACGGTGACGATTTTTAGCGCAGCAGAGGGCGATGTTGAACAGTCAACAAAAACACAGCTTTGTTGTCCTCGATATCTTGCAGCCACACTATGTTACACTACGCCAACTTTTAACGAAGCAGTGTTGCTCTAAAAGTTGACTAGTGTAACATCATATTGTAATTTTATCCTTGCAGGGTACAGTAATTATCATTGCCAACCATGGAGACAGAATTGACATTCCTGCAGGAGCCGTGCTGGAAAACAAAATCGTGTCTGGAAATCTTCGAATCTTGGAACATTGATCGACTATTGAGCATTTTTATTAAGATAGATTAATAATGTACTGCAAGCATTATATTGTGATTTCATTTTTTAGGTATTTTTAAACAAATATGAAATTATTATAATATGAAATTCTTGACTTTCACATGACGTCATCAAAAAACTTACATGCTTCATATAGATCACTTAAAGTTGGGTCTATAGTATATTCTTTATATCAACAACAGAAATTGTTCCTGAATATTTGAACTATTTCCGTTGTTTGGTTTTCGAGTTATCAGAGGTATAAATCTTGTCACGTAATATTGTCACGCGTATACAACAGACGCAAAAACAGACAAATTTGCTACAAATTACGCACATTTGGCTTGGTCTTTGAATGAAACTTTTGTTTATAAGATATCTGTATCAACTTAAACGATTTAACTGTTATTATTATATGATTTTGCCAATTCGTATTTTGTCCGCCATATTGGTGTCGCTCAGAGCGACACCAACATGGCGACGACATACATTTCTTACATAAGAATGAGTTTGAGAAATTGTTAATATCTTTGCAAAAAAATTCTCTTTCGGACTGAAAATTTCTTGGACATATGGAGCTTTACTTGCTCTTTACAAAGATATACATTGAATTTACTCAGGGATGTGAAATTCGCTGATATTTTGGTGACCCGTAGAGTGACACCAATCACAAAGTGCCATACATTTCTTACTAAAAAATGAGCAGTTAAAATGGCAATATCTTCGCAACAAAAACTTCTTTCAATTCAAAATTTTGCAGAGTTACATAGTTTTATGTGCTCTTTTGAGTGAATTACATTTGATTTCACTCAGGATCCTGGAAATTTTTCGATGACGTAAGTGAAAGTCAAGAATTAGTTTGTGTGTTGGAATGTTTCAAAATTGACGTGACGGAATCGGGGAATTAAAATAGTGAAACGTTACGATGGACGATTACAATGCCCTTCTTTTTTGCAGAAGTGGTACGTGATGTGTATAGAAATTTTTCAAAATCAATTTATACGAAAGGCGAATAAATGCAATCTAACAACGTGTATGTGTTGTTGATCTGTGAGCATGCACCCACTTTTATGTAGAGTAGATTTCGTATGAGTGTGAAAACGGCACCGCACGGTCACGGCACGGTTACGACAAGAATTTCGAAAATTTTATAGACATCACGGCACTGACACGGGCACGGCACGGCGCGGTCCGTTTCACGCTCATACGAAATCTGCTCTACGCGCGCGTGGTAAAGCACAGGTAGCCCAAGCTGTGCATCTGTATATGAAATATATGGGATTCCACGATCGATTTGCTGAAAAATAAATTTTGAATAAATATAAACAATTTGGACTCATGATACTGTTGTGCTTGTCTTTCTGTGTATTTCTGTGAAGTTTCAAGCCGTTTCGTGCTCATTTGAGGGAGTTATAGCGATTTGAATTTTTCTCCCTTCATGTACATGTGAATATTCAAGATGTCATGATTAATAAAAAGTTCTTTTATTTTGTTTTATAAAAAAATAAATATTCATTATTTATCCTCGGATTTTCTGAGTAGCATTTCTGCTAATATCTCCGAGACTCATTCGCACACTCGCTACCCCTACATTCGATATACTCTGCATACAATTTAAAAACTCACATGTTGATTTTTGCCGAGGGAGGAAAAACCGGAGAACCCGGAGAAAAAACCCTCGTGGCATGGTAGAGGACAACACATCAAACAAACTCAAACTCACATATGATCCAGCGCCCGAGCCGGGACTCGAACACTGGACCACAGCGATGAGAGGCGAGTGGCTTAACCACTACGCCACCCATGCCACCCAGGGTGAGTTTATCTGCACGAGATGTCGAGAATGTTTGTTATCGCAAAAAGGTCTAATTAGAAAAGATTTCATTTCTCTTGGGAAAAAAGCTCTATTATTTTGACTACAAACATGGCTGCTGTGAAATCCCTCTATTGATATATTTTGCCGGCACGGAGGCTAGTTATGAGTTCGTGCGTGTAGTGCGTCTGGTCTCTTGAGTATTCGAATGTATAAATAGTTTGCTGGCTGTGTGTTAGTTGTTCTAGGTCAGCCTCGCCAACTCGTTTGCTGCCTTAGTTTTTCTTCACCTGTATAGAGCGGTTTTCGTATGAGTGGGAAACTGACCGTACCGTACCGTGACCGTGTCAGTACCGTAATGTCTATAAAAACATTCGAAAATCCAGCCGTAACCGTACCGCGCTTTGACCGTAACTAGTACGGTCAGTTTCCCACTCACACGAAAACCGCTCTATTGTTATAGCCAGTTTCATAGTTACGTTATTCATTAACAGATGATTTTAATTTGTTCAAGTGTCATTCGAGCAGTGAACGACAAAAACTCCTGAGCTGAAGATAGCTGTTGTACAAAACTAAAATCATTTCTGTCTGAAAGTTTAAGTTGTTTGTAAGTAGTTTTGGCCGATGAGAGTTGAATCAAAGTGTTAATCCAAAGCGAAAATTTGGATCGAAAATGAGGCCGTTTAGGCCTTCATTTGCTCATTTGCTATCTTATGGTTTCTTCATATTCAGCTTGAAAAAGCTTAATCCCAACACAACATCAAGAAAAAGTCTTTGTATAATTCAAAACTCCGTTTTAAACAGGTATTTTGTCTTGGTACATCAGTTTTTAACCGGTAGAAAAAGGATTTGAGTGTTAATCCAGAACGAAAATTTGGATTAAAACTCGCACAAAGGTCTAGTTTTTGGCGCTTTTCGCCATTATTGCTCGTCATTGAAAGACATCTCCTCTTAGCATTGGTTGGGGACTCACGTTCTCTTTTTCCACAATTTGGTTTTGGGTTTTCGTGACCGTATTCTTCTAGTCAATTGTAGTAAAAAATATCAGTTAGAATATCAAAAGTTCGTTCCATGGCTGGCCATGTCAAAATTGCCCCGGGCAATGATGTTTCTCGCCAAGCGAATTTCAGATCATAGCTACACTTAGCTTAACAATGGCCGAAGTAGTTACTTTTACTTTTTCAAGACTCACCGTAAGCACTGATACTTTCGAAAACGTTCTCTAAAGTGGATACTTTTGAAAACACCTTTATGCATGCGTATTTCGTTTGTAAAGCGGTGACGTCGCAACATTAATCGATGAATCATTCACTAACGTTCACTACCGCTTATATGTTAAAGCGTTTTCGTGTGGACGGAACCTAAATGGTGAAAAACTATGTGTTTACAAAACGAAACCGCATACGTATTGAGATCCAGCTCTAAAACGATTCGAAAACGGTCATCGTTTTCGTTTGGACGCAAATATTTCTATGCGTTTACGGGGCCTAAATTAGCATATCGAATACAAGCTAGTTTGAACTGTGCGTTTCCATCGCTTTCGTGTGCAAATAATGGCGAATCGATTTTCGGTTCTAGTGGTACACGGTGAGAACATTAAATCTTGTACCCATCAGTCTTCAGTTTGTCATAGAAACATCTTCAGCTGTTTTCACGTTGATGAAAGGGATTTTGGTAGAAAACTCGCGTGCATGACGATGAATAATCATGAGAGCAGTTCTTGTCATGGAGTTTCCACGCTCCTCAACCTGTTAGAGATTGGTTGATCGAAATGTAAATTGCATTGTTACTCAATATTTTGGGTATTATTCTTCGGAACCCTCACAACGTCAACAAGAGTAAAGAACTTGGAGTTAAAGGTATCAATTTTTTGCTTTATTGTACTCTGTTGTACTCATTTGTATGATGTGAAAGGGACCTTGATCACCATGCAATCACCAATCATTGACAAAAAGTGGCAATTTCATTTTTCATCAAATTTGAATATGAAATCGTAAAAAAATCCTTTTCGTTTGTATTTTCAAATCGTAGAGATTTGAAAACGCTTTTTCAAATCGTAGAGATTTGAAAACGCTCAAAACTTCCCACCATTTTTGCTGATTTTTGAAAACATTCTCCTCCTAGATAAAAAAGTGAGTTTGGGTTTTGGTCGAGAGCTGAGAGTCGAAAGCACCAGGTCGAGAGTGTCAAGAGTCCAGGGCCCGGTTGTTCGAAAGCCGATTAGCGCTAATCCGGGGTTAACTCTAAAGAAAACATTCGGAGCTAATCCTGGGTTAACGCTAATCCACTTTCGAACAACCGGGCCCAGAAAACTATCGAATGAGTGGAAACGTATTATAAGTCGGCCAGCTTTTAGCAAAATTCGAAACGCCACAAAACATACCAGGCACGTACATACGTTTATCATTTGTCATCACTTACAGGAGGGTCTGAGTGTCTTACAGCCGAAACTGATACAGTATAGTATTTTCTGTGAACCAGAAATAAAACACAGAAAATACCACAATCAATTGTATGCTATTAAATGTGGGCATGCACTGAGCCATTTGCTGAAAGAAGCACAAGTATAATTACTTTACGCGCGAGATAAATCCCATTTTCAATAAATTGCACTTTTTAATTTTGACAAAAGTGTTCTTTAATTCAGTCATCTAATACCTACATACATATGGTATCAAAACTAAGTTGCTAGCAGATGCCCGTTTTTCTTTCTATTTTTCTTTGTCGATCAGTTTTCGCTGTATCGTAATTTGCTGTGTTGTTATCGTGTCCGAAACAGAACATAACTAACTTTGAAAATTAAAAAAAAAAAAAAACATCGACTTGTGATAAAGGTTGGTTCACACTCTCCATAGTTTTCACACGTTTTTCCGCACATTTGTTTGTGTGCTTCTTGTGCCTCCTCTGCGGTGGCCATAAAAAAGGTATAAATTAATTATAGATAGGAAATTTATCCCCTGGCAAAAAACCTATTTAACAAAACATCCGCTTTGAAAACAAATTGTGCAAAACTCTTAAAGTGGGACGACGATGAAATTTGAAAATGACTTGAAACTCGGTTGAATGTATCTATTTGGCTCCTATAATCACACAGCAACATATTTTATTTATATTCAAAAGAGACAGATCAAAATTATCAAGTATATTTATATATTTCTCATTCAAGCATTCAAGAGATCTTGAGAGGTTTTTATACTGAATTTTAACACCGAAATTCTGGACCACACAGTTTATATATATATTTTCATGGAACCAAGGCTGAGGGGGGCCTAGGGGGGTTACGAATACCGCAATCCCGCACGAAAAAATGGTCAATCCCGCAATCCCACATGAAAAATTCGAAAATACGGCTCACCACACGAAAAATTCGAAATACCATTCCCACGGGACCTCACGCGCAGAAACATGAAATTTTCTATCGAGCGCCAGAAGCAAAATCCCGCATCTCGCAGGCCTCAAAACTGAATACCGCATTACCGCGATTTCAAATCGTTTTTCCCGTAATACCGCAGCTCAAAAAAGAAAATACCGTTACCGCAGGGTTTGAGAATCCCGCAATACCACAATTTTTTTTGTAATAGCATGGTTGCCTCGGATTCTATTGTTCCGAGAGGAGCATTTAATGGCTAAATGCCCCCTCACTGCTACTAATCGAACCTCATGCATAAGCATTAGGTACGATTAGTAACTAATCGTACCTCATGCATAAGCATTAGGTACGATTAGTAACTAATCGTACCTAATGCATAAAACATGAGGTACGATTAGTAACCAATCATACCTCATGTTTATGCAAGAGTCCAACTATGGATACGTCCCTGAGAAATTTCCTGAGGACACATCCGCAGCTAGCAGTACTTGAATTATGCAAATTAGCTTCAAGTAACCTTTCAGTGTAGTCTAAACCATGTGGGATGGATTACAATACTATTCAGCATGCTTGTCACATTTGGGATGGACTGGAATAATCTTGCACATGCGTGGCACGACAATGTTATCACACAACGCTTTTTTATTTTCAATATTATTTGGTGAATATAAATAACTGTTTTAGACAAGTGAGTTGTAACGAGGCATTGTTTCCTTTGTGTTAGGTCTTTCTTGCACTTAGTTTTGTACTGTTCTGGTTGAGCGATAGTGTCTAAATAGAGTTCCCTAGAGTAATAACAGCACTTTTAATTTATTCATTTGTAACTTGTTATTTGGTCCAAATCGTTCTAGTTTTCCTATATACTTCCTCGGCAACCATACTATTACAAAGTAATAGCATGGCTATTTCGGTTGATTAGTGATTAAATGTAATCAGGATGTTTCGCGGCCAATCGATTATTTGATTTCCGATATCTAGAAATCAGAAATTGTTGTCGACTGTTTTTAGATTTCTTGTTTCAGAAAACCAGAAAACTGATTATTTTACCTTTCGAACTTGATTTGAAACTTCAAAAGTACAATTCCAAATATCTCGATTTCCGATTCCTGCTTTCTGAATCAGGAATCAGAAATCCGATTTCTGATTTCTGTTTTCTGAAAATCAGAAATCAGGAATCGTATTATCTTACCTATACTACAAAAATACCCGTGGAGGGGTAGGCCACTTCACTTCTTACTTCCGGTCAAGAAAACACAGGTAGCCCGGAACTGAAAGGTGACAAAGATGACTTGACGGGGGGAGGGGTAAAGTTAAGTTATTCATCCCCAGACTTCTCTCGAAACCACGCATAATGTACATACTGATTAACAATGGCCGGCTGACAAGGTCGATTCATTTGATAGTAAATTTTAGGCCTTAAATGGCAACAAATTCAATGTTTCTTCATGACGAACATTTCGTGGACTTCAACCTAAGCAAGGACTAGCAAGGCCATGAAAAATACGCCGAGTTAACTAGCCTTGTACACTCGTATTGAAATGATCATCGACAGAAATGAAATCAGTGACCGTCAAAGTGAATTTGAACACTATTTTTCAGACTACATTAACATTTTTCAGAGGATAACACATGGTGAATCTGATAGCGAGTTATACGAGGAAGCAGTAATGACCTTTCGCTTGTCACTATATATTGTAGTAGCAACTTATCTTACTATCCAGGGTAAATTGATAAAGTCCTCATGCAAAATATTCAAGGAGGATAGATATATACTCAATTCATAATTGCTCCAAAAAAGCTCAAGAAACGGTATGCGATTATATTCCACGGAATTCAGCACTGATGGCCTGTCATTCTTTAAAACAATTGTCTTGCTTTTACATGTTCTTGCTTAGGTTGAAATCCACTAAATGCTTGTCAAGAAAAACATTGAATTTGTTGCCATTTAAGGCCTAAAATCCTCCTGATTTACTATCAAATTAATCGCCCTCGTCAGTCGGCCATTGTTAATCAGTATGTACATTTTGCGTGGTTTCGAGAGAAGTCCGGAGATGAATAACTTAACTTTACCCCTCCCCCCGTCAAGTCATCTTTGTCACTTTTCAGTTCCGGGCTACCTGTGCTTTCTTGACCGGAAGTAGGAAATGAAGCGGCCTACCCCTCCACGGGCATTTTTGTAGTATAGATAAGATAATCCGATTCCTGATTTCTGATTTTCAGAAAACAGAAATCAGAAATCGGATTTCTGATTCCTGATTCAGAAAACAGGAATCGGAAATCGAGATATTTGGAATTGTGCTTTTGAAGTTTCAAATCATGTTTGAAAGACTAAAATGATCTATTTTCTGTTTTCTGAAACAGGAATCTGAAATGATTTCAAACGATTTTAGATTCCTGATTTGAAAATCGGATTGGCCGCAAAACATCCTGATTAAATGTACCCTCAGCCTCGGGAGGTTTAGTAAAAGTCCCTCGGCCTACGGCGTCGGGACTTCCACTAAACCTCCCTCGGCTTCGGGTACATTTAATCACTAATCAACCTCATAGCCATGCTATTACTTATAATAAAATACCGCAATACCGCACAAAGAAATGGTCAATCCCGCAATCCCGCAAACCCCTAGGACCCCCTCAAGGCTCTATTTGACCTGATGCGTTTGGTCACGTAATGGATAAAACAACTGAAACATGAACGAAAAAATACACGATTTGTTATTGTGTCAAAAGCGTCGTTGTAGAAGTCTTTACAGCAAACAATTGAGATATATAGTGAAATAAAACGTTGAATAAACTGGTATATTTTTGCATGTTGGAGATATCTAATACCCATGCATGACAAAGGCAAACACTAATAGCTGCTGACAGACAAATTGACTAATCAGATATTCTTTAAAAAGGTCAAAAAAGGTCTTTATTATGTTACGGTTAAGTGAAGAATGCGTGAAACGGCTCGGGGAAGAGTACGAACGGGGCCGGTCATTGAAGCCTCTCCTAAAAGGGGCTCCCAGGGCACGAGCGAACGCACGTGTGCGTCTAGTTGGATATGATTTCAAAGCAAAATTTGGTTAATTTATACAAGTGTTTGATCAGTGTGTTTCTTTCCAGTTTCTTTCGTTCTTTCTTTAACTCAGTTTGGCTAAAGTGCACTTCGTCCTCACTTCTTGTGGAATTTTTGTGAGTCAACGACTTAAAAAATCTGATAAATCAGCGCCGCACAAATCAATACAATGAAAGCCAACGTTATATAACCAATTCTGTACACATTCGCTTGTATATATGGCTGTTGTAGTATATTCCACTTATTGACTCACTTTGGACGTTCAAACGAGGGAACGGCACATCGGGTACTTCAACACCCAGAAACTCACACAACGGTTTCCATCCTTGCTTGAGGTTGAAAACAAGCAGCTGATCCCGCGGGACGAAGGCCTTAACCCACGCGTTGTGCTTCGTGTAGCCTTTTTTAAACGCATCAGGAGTGTGATCATTTAATCCTTCGGGCAGTTTTGCTACCATACTGTCTAGGAATCTTTTCCACTTGCGGCCAGTTGGTGTGCAACAAAATCCAAGTCTCATCGACAACGACGAGTGCACAGATTGTGCGGCAAATGCAGTTTTTATCCAGCTTTGAATCCACACTTCTTCGTTATCACGAACCATCAACAGAACTTTAGCGTTAGGAAAAGCAGAGAAAATCTCCTTCCAAAAGACATTTGCGGGTGCTTCTGTAACTGCGTCAACATTGGCATACATTGTAGCAAAGTTTGGCACTTGTTTGCCTTCCATTGCCTGAAGATATTCATCTAAATGGTATCGCCAATGTTCTTCGATCTCGTGGACATTGTAGCCAAGAATTCTCAGTGCTGATGCTATAGATTTGTTGCCAGTTTTTGGAAAACCTGCACAAATTAATTTCATTTTTGGTTTCTTGTCAACGACTACACAACAAAGTAACTCGAGTTTCACGCACTAAGTGATCATCAGACTATTAGTATTCAAGTTGTTTCATCGAGTTTCAGTCACAGTTCACAGTTCTCCATTCTCTTATTGGCGAACTTGTCATATGGTGACTAATATCAGTCAGATCTTTTGTTGGGCATATACTATATAAGGTATATACATAGACAAAACACTAATAACTGATGCAGCATTTGGGCCCTAGCTCGCAATGACAGTGTGCTATGTTATAGTTAGCAGCTAATATAATTCAACTAGTTGAATTAAAAGCCGTATACAGCAAGGTGTTCTGAGAGAATTCTAGAGTGCATTTCATATGTCTGTGAAATAAGATCAAGTTATTTGTGCCTATTTAGTTGCTATTTAGTTGTTATTTAGTTACTACCATTGAACCAGAACTTTCTTATAATAGCAATACACTGGATGTGTAGAAAGTCTGTTTCAATGAAAGAAACAATGAAGGTTCATTTGAAGTAATAAAGTAATTAAAAGCTATTATGCAAAGTCATTTGTCTCAATTCTCTTGTGTATTTGATGTCTCCAGTGTATTGCTATTATAAGAAAGTTCTGGTTCAATGCTAGTGACTAAATAGCAACTAAATAAGCACAAATAACTTTGATCTTATTTCACAGACATATGAAAATGCACTCTATATGATCAACTATACCAATACTTAATTTATCCTCTTTCAATTTATTAACTAATAAGCAGTTCGGTTTTATAAAAGACTGCATTCAACCATGGCGGCTTTGCTTGGTTCAATACATTGCAGTTATGGATCGGGGCCTTTATTACAATGCTCACTCTAGTCCAATTTTTCTCCAGCTAAAAATTGCTAACTCTCAATAGAGTGCTTACAATATATCCGTGAAAACCTTTGTAAGAAATTGCACTAATTTGCACTAATTAAACAATAGAAAACAAAGAATTTCGCGCTATTTAGTACAATTTAGTTCGCTAACTTTTTCACGGACTTATTGTAAGCACTCTATAATACGACTCTTGCTAGCAAAAAAAAATATATTTTACCTAAAATTAGTAAATTAGAACGAGATACCATAATACTAAGAGAGCGAAACTCAGTATTGATGTCTGTGCGATGTTCGTGGCGGCTAAGGCTATTTTTAGTAACCGCCATCGCGCGCGCAAGGCTCTCAAACAATAGAATTTGATTTTTGACGTGCACGCGGACGGTACCGTTTTGTTTATGAACCTTGCGCGCGTGATGGCGAAATTACTAAAAATAGCCTTAGCCGCCACGAACATCGCACAGACTGAGTTCTTTCAATGAATGGTTTTCGATTTATTGCGAGTCAATTTCGGTCACGCAACACTGTCACGTATATCGTAAAGACGCAGAAATATAGGCAAATGTGATTCAAATCGTACGACTTTAACTTTGTAAGTGATAAATAAGTGTGTTTTGGTGAATATTTGCATAGAAAACATGAATTATAGCGATATTAATGTGATTTTGGTCCTTCGTGTTACTGTCCGCCATGTTGGTGTACAAAGGTTGTGCACCAAGATGGCGGACCCATACATTTCACACCAAACAACGAAGATATTTGATCGCTCGTATCTCGTTATCAAAATATTCTTATGACTAAAAATTTCGTATAGATACAAACCTTCAACTACTTTTTTTGATGCAAGACATTTTATTCAAAAATATTCTATATTAAGCCCGAAAAATTTTATGATGACGTCAGTGCAAACCAAGAATACTGAGTTTCGCTCTCTTAGTATTATGACCTCTTGATTAGAACAAATTACGGAAAGTTCAACATTCAATTTTCTTCGCAAGGTGTAGGAGACAAGGAGGAGTTTGGTCACTGACTTCGAAATGCGTTTAATTAACTATGACTTCAGGGCGGTTCGCTCGATACTTGACAATCTTATTAAACTCAATGAATATTACAAAGACGACCATTACGAACCACGATCACAATGACGAAGATTCGCTGAAATTACATTATAACAAATTACTACTGATATAACTAGAGAATTGAACACAAATGGAATGAAAATTTACAAGTCACGTTGCCACTCCTAATCTGCTTCTAACTAAACTCCTACTCTGAAACGTAATGCAAATCTTGTCCGCGCCTGCATACAAATGTGACAGCGGTCTCTACACAAGGTGTTTAAACGTAATTTAGTTGAATCGCTCATGAATGACTATTAAGGTAGCTCTATATAGTTTTTTATTGACCATGCATGCTTCCGTTTTTCATTCCACCAATTGAGCAATTTACTCTTGACCAACCAAAACAGTTTTTACACTAGTTATTGGACTTAAATCAAAGTTTATATTTTTGTCTATTTCACTTTGATTTGTGTTGCCATAGCGACAGTAAACAAAGATGGCTGAATACAATTTTTCTAAAACATCTTTCAAACTGAACAAAAAAATTAAGGCTAAATTCAAAAAATTTTACCAAGCCGTTTTCGAATAAAACGTGAAAACATAAATAATGCGAATTTTCCGACAGGGGGTCCGACAGGGGTTCCACTTCAGATGATTCTCGTTCATTCTGTTTTCATTAGTTTCACGTCAAAACAAGTCCATCTGTTTTCGTTGAGCAGAACTTAATTTGGTTTACTGACGTACACGTACAGTCGATATAGAGATATGAGTATCACTGATGCATAACACTACATGAGGCCAAAATATGTTAGAAAAATAAAGGTGAAAAAGATGAACTTTGTTTGATTAAAATATTATATTTAAGATGGCATGATCACGACGTGAAATAATTATTAACTATTTAGCTCGTAAAGGTATACAGTTATCAAATAACGCTATGCATGTCAATTTACGTCTAACTAGGTGAAAAATTCCTGGATTCAAAACGATACCGAATAGCCTTAAGATATTTGCAGATTAAGCGAGCGTATATACAATGTGGAACTTTCCACTGGTTTTATTTCTTAGAGCAAATTTGTTTTATGTTGTAAATCCAAGAAAATTTAGAACAGAAGTTATAATCAAAGTTGCAGCGAGCCTCTTGAATGTGTAGCCTCTTGCATGTGTAGAGATAGCTAGCGTGACGTGAAAACCCGACTCTAAAATGTCTAAAATCTGACTATGGGACTGGGTTTTGTTCATGAGGCGCACCTCCGCTGTTTGATCGCAAAATGGGTCGCGGTCAAATACCTTAAGGTAGTTCGGGACTCATGAATTTTTACGATAAACTTGCCTTCAAAATTCCTATAAAGAAAGAGGGGCATACGAGGAAATAAAATGTAAAATAAAAATGGGGGGTCACCGAGGTCACTCTTGAGATATGAGGGGGGAGATGTGGGGTGTTTGGGGATCTTTTTACGAAAAATGGCCTCGCAATATTCGGTCAAATTATAAGAATTTTGGAACAACCAAATGTATTTAAAAGCAAACAAAATGATAGCCTGAGATGCAGAAAAACACTTGGAACTAAGTTGTTGCCGAACAATTTGCAAATAAGCGAAAGATCAACAATAATATGCGAAAAATGGCCTTCTAGAATACACGTTTTTGGAGGATCAGACAGAAAAATGATAAATTTACTCAAAATCGAAACGATAGAAGTATTCTTTTTTTTCTTTAAACGAAAAGTTTATAAAATTGTGAGTAGAAATCATTCATAAAATCAGGGGGTCACCGAATTGCTTAAAGAGTTAGAGAATAAATTTGTTTGCAGAATCCGGTCGATAAAATACTATTTTTCTTTACCAAAAAACGAATTTCTTCGGTTTTCAATCGCTTACTCGCTAGTGCCCAGACTTCCCACGGACAAGCGAATGTTCTTTAATAAAAGTGCGCGCGCTCAAATGCGCGCGCGAGATGCGCAGTAGCAAGGGTCCCGAACTACTTTACGTTCCGGACCCTTGCTACTGCGCATTTCCCGCGCGCATTCGAGCGCGCTCACGTTTATTAGAGAGCATTGGTATTACCGTGGGGAGTCTGGGCACTAGTAAGCGAGCGATTGAAAACGTAGAAACTCAAACTTTAGTAGAGAAAAATTATATTTTGTCAACCAAATATCGGAAAAACTTTAATCAAGAAATCTTGTACACTATGTAATGTGGGTATTTAACCTGAAACTTAAATTTACTTAATCTTATCCATATCGAAAAAGCCGGCGAGAAAATCACTAAAATGGGTGATATTTGGTGTTCGTTTTCGGTGTATTTTCTCTTTTGTGCTTTTCTAACTCTTGAAATATAATACGGCGACACCCTGTTTTTTTCTTTTAATTCAAGAGAGTACTTATGATTTTTTTGATTTAGAAAATAAAAATACAACTTCATTGATTGGATTGTCGTAAAATTTCCACATTTTTACAGTCCGTACACGATTTTGGAGCGCGTAATTGGGTAGGAATTTGATTCTAGAATGCCCTTTTAATCATGTCTGCAACTCATCAAACAATACATACGATTACAACTGCTAGATAAACCTCACATCTATCTTTTGAGACGGTCAAGGCGTTTCTCGGAAAAATTTTGTTCGCATTCTTCAGACCATATGGATTACGTACATTTTGCAAAAAATCGCGGAAAATCATTGAAAATACCACCTTTTACGACATCTAGCTCAGAAACCGATACGGTGACCCCCTCTTTTTTTCGAGGTTTTTGAATTGCCAAACAATTATCTTTAAATGATAGCTAGGATTTTAAAGGAAATTCATTGATGAAATCTAAGACTCCGGAACTACCTTAAGGGAATCTTAAGTTTTCAAGTTTTTTATAAAGTTAAGTGAAATGATAAATAAAAGATGAAAAGGCGCACCTCTATCAACTTGACCTAAATTCGTATTTCTCAAAATTGCGCAAAGCAATTTTGTTCGATTTCTCCAAACGAACAATTTTAGGACGTTCGCGGGCAAATGAAGTTGCACCTAGATTTCGTTGTTTTTTGTCTGGACTTTCCCCTCTTTGATTTTTCCCTCACCCCCATCACTAATGTCGCCCTAAGTCGCCTTAAGTTGCCCAAAGTTACGGCGAATTTAGGGCCCAGAATAAAACCGTACCAATGATCACTATAGTGCATGTGTTCGGGATCCATTTTGGTCTCAGTTTCTATGTCAGACGATTTTGAGATTCCATATTTGCACATTTAGCTATATGTGAATTTCCTCCGAAAACTTTTTTTACTGTTTTTAAGCCTGGTACCGTAAAGGATGGTTTCAAAATGTTGTAGTCGAACTACCACGCCTCGCTCACCAGATACCTGTTGGTCATGGTTGGTGTGTTTGGCAGCAACACTTGCTTGGGCTTTAAGCTATGGTATAACACAGTGTTATGCTGTGCCTATGCCAGTCATTATGGAGCATTTTAACAGTTCTAAAGAAGCAACTGGTAAGAGCTTAGACCAAACAAAATAAACAATTTCCTTCCTTCCTTCCTTCCTTCCTTCCTTCCTTCCTTCCTTCCTTCCTTCCTTCCTTCCTTCCTTCCTTCCTTCCTTCCTTCCTTCCTTCCTTCCTTCCTTCCTTCCTTCCTTCCGAAAAGGAAGTATTCAGATCATTTATCATTTGTATCTTATACTTTTAGCTTGGGCAGGATCTATACCAGGATCTCTTACTTTCGCAAGTATCCCACTCTGCTCAAAACTTGTCACTCTTATCAATATTCGCTATGGAGCTCTACTTGGTACAGTCATGTGCTTCACAAGTTTAATCCTAACATCTTTCACCACGAGTCTTCTGCAGATCTTCTTAAGCTACAGTATTATCTATGGACTTGGCTGCTCTATGCTCTACACCGCATGCATTGAAGCTATCTCTCGTTATTTCAAGAAAAGACAAGGTCTCGCCATTGGGATTGTTACTGGTGGACTAAATCTGGGCGTGCTTTCCCTTGGTCCTCTTTTTCAGCTCTTGTTGAACGCTTATGGTTTGCGATGGATGTGTAGAATTATAGCCTTTCCTTTGATTGTAGTAATGCTGTTGCTGCTTAGTTTTGATCCAAATATGAAAAAAGACGGCGAAGATGGAGAAGTTGAAGAACCAAAGGTGTTATTCTGTGATGGACTTAAAGAAGTTGTTAGACGCCCTCAATATATCATAGCAGTCTTATCGTTAACCTTGCAAACCTTTACAGCGTTCGTTACATTTGTGCATTTGGTGAGTAAAGTTTTATAACACCTTATAGACAATTTGTTTTTAAAATGGCGGGATCATTGTTCACGAGAACGAGGCCAGAAAGGCCTCCAAAATCATCATGGCATCAAATGAGTCTAAGTATATCCTATAAAATGCACAGAAAATAAGAGGTGTTTCAAAACGAAGAGGAACACATCGTCTTTGATAGCAATAGAAGTGTTGCCGTGCTTATTTTCTGGTAACAAGGCCTTTGTGGCTTTGTTCTCATGTACTAGGCCGCCATTTTTGAAAGTCGTCTATGAAACTCCTCCCCGATCCACCTCATATAACGTCAACCCCGCTAAATTAAAATGAACCATTTTTTCACGCCGTCACATGTTGAAAATATTTGTTAAGGTGGCTCAGTGGGTTTTGTTTGAAGAGCACCTCCGCTGTTTGATCGCAAAATGCGTCCCAGCCAAAAGCCTCATTTCAAAACCAATTCATAGTAAGTCTAGGGATAGTTTGAAGTTTCTTGTGACTCTTAAATCATTATGATCGGAGCTACCAAAAATTTATAGTGACCGCATGCACTGCTATTTTCACAAACGTGAAATTTCTAGACAAAATAAAGTTTTGTACAAAACCGCGTTTATTGGTTCATAGAATCCAGATCAAGTTCTCCGCTGTTACTATGTTTAAAAGACTTCTATGGAAGCGTTTTCGAATAGAAAACGGGCTTGAACTTTTACGCATCAAAAAAGTAAATAATTCCAAAAATTAGAACAAAATTGTTTTGCGCAATTTTGAGAAATACGAAATTAGGTCAAGTTGATATCCAAAATAAGTTACTAAAAACGTAATTTTTTAGGCCGCTTACTTCGGGTTGACAAAATGGTTTGGCAAACGGCCTTATCCAATTTATTAGAAAACTTCATCATTTTATCTGTTTTTTAAGGATTTATCTAACGGATAGCGATATCCACCCTTAGTGCTACCAGGGCCAGGAATGGTATACTATATCCTGAATACTGGAATATTTTGGCTTGAACTTTCTAGAAGACTTAATCAAATTGAAGGAAAGAATAAATAGGTTGGTCAAGGAATCGGCTGGTTGAGCAATCTTGTCTAGTAGTACGTTAGCACTTATTAGATGATACATGAGCAGAGCCATAGAGTATCAGCAGTTTTTGGAGGAGGTAGCAATGCGGGCGACATTAGTAACTAAAATCTAATGTTTGTCTGTTTGTTTGTTTTTCTTAACGTACAAAGGTTCAAATTGAAAACGAGTAGTGGAATAACTGCCGATTCAGAGGTACGCAATTGCACAGTGTCTCTTGCGTGCAATTCCAGCGCATATTGTGAGGCAGCCAACTCTACAGGCGCTGCGGTTGAATGTCAAGCTGGTTGCTGTGAGGGCGATCTTTGTAATAGCGGTGGGCCAATAACAACACAAGCACCTACACCAAGCGGTGGTCTCTCGGGTATGTATATGTGGGGAGATAAAACTTCTAGACTACGCTACGTCCAGAGCGTGTATCTGAGACGGTTCATAAACGTATCCTTCCTTGGGAATACGGGATATTTGAAGAAACACTTACAGGGCCGATATGGTGCTAGTTATTGCGTACATAGATTATTTCAACGAGCGTGCGACGTATGAGATTGTATCCACGAGTAAGTTATTTTGTATGGTAGATTTTGTAGTCCATTCCCATTCCTTAAATGGAAAACACCTTAAGTTGCACAGGGACAAGGCCGCAGAGTAAACTACAATCTTCTACAGATCGACAGTAAACTGCTCATATTTTAAAAAAATCACAAATAAATAATTCAGATTTCCAAACGTTTCGGGACTTGCCATCTCACTCACTACATCGGATTCATAATAATTCCGCATTGGTCCCAAGTGCAAAAAGCACCTTGGCGAGACAAAACTGTCCGTGTTGTTTTTGTCTGATGGTGAACTGCTAACGTTAGAACAACACAGATATATACTGCGTGTTGAAGAATGATCATGTGACCATGCAGTAAAAACAATTAACACCTTTTCCTTATACATTATTAAAGGTTTTATTATACACCTAATCCAGAAAAACGTCGCAACAAGTTCACAGGCCGCATAGGATTTTGGCAGTTTTTCTTTTAATTTATCTATTCATGTAGCAAGGGTTATAAGCAATTGAGCCTTTTGTGCTCATATTCAATGCAACCAAAACATGCAATGATGCATTAGTTACTAGAAAACTACCAAAATCCTTTCCAGTCTTGGAGTGTACATGTGGACAACGTTTTACGAAATAAGTATATACTACTGACAACTGTTACAGTATTCCATTCTTTAATTCAAGCCTCTTTTTAACAACACAGTGTACGGGACAACATCTTTACAGCCATCATCGTCCGCACAACAAGAAATGAGCTCCTATTCTGTTGACTTTCGACCCTCTTCGAGTGAAATGCAATCATCCTCACTATCCCCTTCATCGTCCATACCAACAGAGATCAGCTCCTCTTCTGTAGAATTTCAACCATCTTCAACTGAAATGCCATCATCTTCAGTATCGTCGTCATCGTCGATATCACCAAAGATGAGCTCGACTTCAGTGGGGCTTCAACCGCCTCCGAGTGAAATGTCATCATATTCAGCATCGCCGTCATCATCGATATCATCAGTATCGCCGTCGCCGTCGCCGTCATCATCGATATCATCATCGAAAGCATCCGAAATAAGCTCCTATTCTCTTGAACTTCAACCGCCTGCGAGTGAAATGCCGTCATCGTCAGTATCGCACTCATCCTCCATAGCACCACAGATCAGCTTCTCTTCTCTTGAACCTTTACCATCTTCGAGTGAAATGTCATCATCTTCAGTATTACCGCCATCATCATCGATAGCACCCGAGATGACCTCCTATCCTATCGAGCTTCAACACTCTTCGAGTGAAATGTCATCGTCTCATGTAGCACCGTCATCGCCAATAGCAACAGAGGTGAGCTCCTCTTCTCTAGAACCTTCACCATCTTCCAGTGAAATGTCATCATCTTCAGTATTACCGCCATCATCATCGATAGCACCCGAGATGACCTCCTATCCTGTCGAGCTTCAACACTCTTCGAGTGAAATGTCATCGTCTCATGTAGCACCGTCATCGCCAATAGCAACAGAGGTGAGCTCCTCTTCTCTTGAACCTTCTCCATCTTCCAGTGAAATGTCATCATCTTCAGTATCGCCGTCATTATCATCGATAGCACCCGAGATGACTTCCTATCCTGTTGAGCTTCAACCCTCTTCGAGTGAAATGCCATCGTCTTATGTAGAGCCGTCATCGCCGATAGCAACAGAGGTGAGCTCCTCTTCTCTTGAACCTTCACCATCTTCGAGTGAAATGTCATCATCTTCAGTATCGCCGTCATTATCATCGATAGTACCCGAGATGACTTCCTATCCTGTTGAGCTTCAACCCTCTTCGAGTGAAATGCCATCGTCTTATGTAGAGCCGTCATCGCCGATAGCAACAGAGGTGAGCTCCTCTTCTCTTGAACCTTCTCCATCTTCCAGTGAAATGTCATCATCTTCAGTATCACCGTCATCATCATCGATAGCACCCGAGATGACTTCCTATCCTGTTGAGCTTCAACCCTCTTCGAGTGAAATGCCGTCGTCTTATGTAGAGCCGTCATCGCCGATAGCAACAGAGGTGAGGTCCTCATCTCTTGAACCTTCTCCATCTTCCAGTGAAATGCTATCATCTTATGTAGCGCCGTCATCGACGATACCACCAGGGTTGAGCACCTCTGCTCTCGAACCTATACCCTCTTCGAGTGAAATACCATCATCTTCAGTATTGTCTTCATCGTCGATATCACCAGGGATGAACTCTTCTCTGGATTTGTCTCCTGCATCTTCGTCATCTTCTTTAGTATCGACAACAGCCTCAATGTCTTCAGAAGCTCGTTTATCCCTAGTACAAACTTCAGCATATTCCAGTGAAACGGCATCATCGTCTTTGCTGTCAACACCTGTTGTAGTTACATCCCACGTTTCTTCCAGTTTGGTCACTTCGAGTACCATCATGATTACACCAACGTCTACCTACCTACCAGACAATATTTCGTCGTCAGTTTCAGCAACTGGTAAATAGTGAATTGTATATAATGCACAGAATGCATATTTTAAAAATTGCTTTAAAACTTCTCAGATATACTTTGTTATATTGTGAGATATACACGTAATTCTTTACTGAATTTTGTTAAGGACTACCAACTGTGGAAAATATGATGTTCGCTTTTGGAGCTGAAACAAGCGACGCGGAAATTTCTGGCGAAAGAAATTCTGGCCAAGAAGTAGATCTTGGTTTCACAGGATTTCCTTTGTGTGGTGGACGACGCTTGAGATTATATGTGAGTATGATGAAGACAAGAGCTGTTATTTCAGATGAGCCCGCAATGAGATAATCTTTTTAAGAATCATTCAAACGAGACTATATGGGGTCAATACAATGCATTTTGGTTCATTTGCAACTCATCTGCATGTATCCGTAATAACAGCTATTGTGAAGGTAAGGTCAATCGACAAATAATGTACTCCGGTGCGGTCCATACGACGCTCCACTCATGTAAAGGTAAACGTCCTTTTTACGTCGATAGCTCATGACAAACACCCTCCTAAGTAACTGATAAACTTTAGGCCGACGGTATGCACTTTAACCGGGCCCCTCCAACGGTGCTCCGTTTTATGGGTATTTAAAGCTAAGTAAAACCACATAGAATAGAAAGAAGTCGAAACAACTGTGAGATCACTGGGAATCGAACCGGGACCTCTCGCACAGAAGGCCACAGAAACTATGCCATACCTGCTCCACATGTGCCGTACCTAATTGTTGTATTAAGGTCAGATAAAGAATCGGCGTATGAATCAATTCAGGTTGATAGGTTGATAGGAAAAACGTACTCTAATGGCACATTCCGAACATCAGCAAACAAATATATGGACATATACAGACAAGTGATAGCTATATTGGTATTTACAGATATACCGCAATGGCATTATTTCGTTCAGCCGAATAGAGTACCCTAAATATCCACACAACTTTGGTCAGTATGATTGGCCCTGATAAGTCAATTTTAGCTGCTTATTGGTCACGGGTCGACAATAGTGATTCATTCAGAGAAGGTTTTTCCAAGGTGTATTATAAAATGTACAAGAAAGGTGACGGCAATCCCAGGACACCAGGCGTTCTTGAGAGAGCAAAAACTGGTGTTCAGGGACGCTGTCAGAGAAACCCTCCTCCAAGTGAGTTCAAGGGACCAAAATTGGTGTTAGTCGTAACATGGCATCAACTAAGACACGAGAAATCTCGAGAGGATGCAAGTCTTAAAGGATTGGTATGTTGTATAAAGTCTTGTAGATATGCACCGAGATATTGATTATTCATGTCATTTATGCTATATGTGTACACATTCAAGTTTAAACAAGGCCGTGAGGAAACTAAATGACAGTGTTGATTGTATCAACAGTATAACACATTCCAAGCCGTGCTTATAACCGATGGTGTATACTCGTTTGTCATGTACAACTATCCTCAAAGTGGTCTTCAGTGGTCTGCGCCATGTCCAAGGTAAAACTCAGCCTTGGATTTCATTCATGTTCATGATAATCATTGAAAAATTAGTCGATCTACAAGTGTATGTATCTTATTGCCTCCGACTCGGTCGACAAATTTTACTTTTATTACAATAATAAAGTTAATATTAGGATTTTGGGCTTATTAAGTTTGTGATGTTATAGATCTGAGAATGCGAGGTTTGTGAATGGTGAAGGACTTCCTGTTGTAGGGGCTAATATTGGAACATCGAACTTCGACTTCGAACGGTGAGTAGATTTGTATGTGCGTTAAAGGCGCTGTTCATTATACGGTGCAATTTTTTTCTGCAACACACTGCGGTACAATTTAAGGTGCACGAAGCATTGCAGTAGTATTATGCGCTGCAAAAACGTTATTGTTTTCTCGCAATGATTTTGCTCGACGCAGGGTATGTCACTCGCAATTATGGTTCTCTCCAAAAACTACTACACATACTCTTGCATTGGAGAGACGTTAAAGAACCCACACCACTATTCGGGGAGAGTAGGCCATGAAGTTGCCGGGGTATGTGTGGTCTGGTCTATTACACTACAGGGCCCACGTAGTATCAGTTGGCGCGATGGCGCTGTTGTGGTGTCCCTGTTTTATTGGAAGGAAAGGCATGTTGCTTGTGCTGATGTTACTAGTAAAAAATAGTTGAGTCATAATTGTTTTTTAACAGTTCTGGGACTGTGAACGTCATAGACTTACCAGACCAAGAAGTAGCGGACGTTTGCCAATCGCAAGATGGGTTCTCCAAATCTAATCAAAAACAAAAGCGAAGAAGACTGCTTATGCGACTTGACTGCTCAACAACCCGTGACTATCACAGAGAACAGTGTATCGACTGGTACGACAGTGACATCAAAGAATTGCTTCCAAGTTTGAATTTTTACTTATTTAATCTAAACCCCTGTCCTTGCTCTTACTGGCAAGCTGTGTTGGACAGACGCTTCATATTTGACGGGAGTTCGTTCTTCTCGTCTACTCTTTGCTTTTACTCCCGGTTTCCAAACAGATACGGATGGGGTCAGCAGTGTTGCTACAGTAGATGGTTTTTCTGGTGGTTCTTGGAAGAAGAAGGTCATCCTCATCGGTAAGTAAAATTCCATAAGTTATTAACATTTGTGTTGGTGGATAGGAACAGTGTGTCTTCATAAGGATCTATTTAATGTTTTAACATAGATCTGTACTCTAGCAGATGCAGAAGTGACGCCAAAATGTGGTGGGAACAACAATTACGCTACGAGCCGAATTTGGGCCACATTTTGACGTCTTCTGTGCATTTTATTAGAGTACAGAACAAAAAAATAGAATCTATTTTATATAATATTTAGTGAAATACTTCAACCAATTAGAGCTTGCGTAAGATTATGTGACGTCATCCATGTGTGTATACTGTAATTACACACGGTTCTCGACCAATCAGAGCGCGTGTAATATACCAATTATTATATAAACTGTAATAAACGTCCAGGAGTCCTTGGATAGGGGGAGCAAGGGTGGCCAAGTGGTTAATTGTGTTTATGTTTATATTTATTTGAAACAAAAAACATATAAGGCAGGGACACCACAACAGTGAAAACTAATTACTGTGGGCCCAAAACGTGACCACTCGCCTCTCTCAGGTCCTTGGTTTGATTCTTGGACCCATATGCCAGTAGTTTAATTTGTTACATCTTCTTTAAAATAAACAAACAGTGAATATGACTAACATTAGTTATTTTACTTTCAGGTATCACAAATACTGGTTATCATCCCAACATGAATCCAGTGACGGTTACGCTTATAGGAAATGCTGTGAACAAGGTGGTATGTGCTGGATGTACGAAGAGAGACGTCCCTCTGATCAGTGCTGGCGATACAGACCTCCAAGATTCAGTAAGTACAGTTAAAGCAACGAGCACTACATGGTAATGCATCGGTTGATGACTTGTTTACTTAGTAAACTATCACTTGAATAGATAAACTATAATAATAGGTATAATAATAACATCAACAAATACATAAGTACAAGAAATTTACCGAGGAACTTGGCAGACAACCTCGACTTGAAACCTTTGCTCAAAGTCATTGCAGTGTAATGTCAACTATTTGTAAATGAGGGATTTTTTCCAGAATGTACAATAATAACCTGCTATATTTTAGTCGAATAATTTTACAAATAATTCGATTTCGAACATTTATGTCCCACTTTGGGGCTTGATGTATCCGGCTTGGACCTGTATTTATCGATGGCTATCATTGGGTACGTACATATTCTTAATAATCGAGAGTTAACTTTTTTTGCAAGGTTGGTTTTGGGGAGATCCTCATTTTGTTACCCTTGACAACAAAAACTACACATTCAACGGCGTAGGAGAGTATGTCTTGTTGGATGGCAAAGACGGACTTTTACAGATTCAAGCCAGAACAAGAGTGGCGAAAGGAGAAGGAACGGCGACGGTATTTTCTGGGGCTGTTGCCAAGGAGACAAATACCAGCACAGTTCAAGTGCTCTTGAATGACAATGGTAAGTGATGACACAATGCTCTAATCCAATTGGTTAGTTCATGTCTTGGAAGCCATGTAAGTGCTAGTCACGTGATAAGTGATGACAATGCTCTAATCCAATTGGTTAGTTCATAACTTGGAAAGTCACGCGGTCACAATTCTTGTGACAGATGCCATCTAGAAAACCATTTGAGTGCTAGTCACGTGAGCCATTAAGCAATTCTGTAGGTTTAGCCCCGGCACAAATATCTAAGGAAACCATGTACAGTGACACATGGTTTTAATTCAAGATTGAGTTAACTGATTCAATCAAGGAAACCAGTTAACTCAGACATCCAAACAGTCTACTGGATTTTGTCGGTTTGATCCCGAAGTCCTCTAAATACCTATCACGTAATCCAATGTGATCTTTAGACAATATATTATATCTCAGACAATGATTATCTTCTGTATTTCTTTGTTATTTTGAATTTTAATTTTGATTGTCGGAATTGAAATCAACAAACTGCACCAGACTATATGGCTGTCTAAATTCGCTCGATTTTGCAGTAGGCGTCAACGAATCACGTGAGGTTGAATACTCCATTATCTTTAATTAAGGAACTTTGGAAGTCTGTATAGATGGAAAACCTTTCGACATCAGTGGCTTGACTAATATTTCCAAGACCCTCAATGGTTCAGTATCCGTGTCAAAGCCGGAGAAAAACTGCTTTGAAATGAGTTTCCCGTCTGGATCGTCAGTCAAAGTCTGCGAAAACCTCCAACAGCTTACGATTGTCAGTACTGTTACCGAGTCGTTCAAAAACCACACGAAAGGACTTTTAGGGACGTGGAACGGAAATAGTGAAGACGACTTTATGCTGCCTGATGGAACAGTGTTGCCTGGAGATATGACTAGTAGAGATATACATTATAGATTTGGTTTAGTCTGTAAGTATATACACTGTCACGTCATCTGTACGTATATACACTGTCACGTTACCTACATAAAACTGTCACGTTATCTGTATATAACTGTCACGTTATAAATAAATAAATAAAATTAAATTTGGGGTAGCTCATCACCCTTCCTCGCAGCCAAGTGCTGAATTACGAAGGGCGCAGCTCAACGTGATCGAGTCGAAGGTTTACAAGGGCGCTTTCATTACGAGACAATTGAACAATCACACATTTACATACAATATTTACATACACATACACGTAGCAGCCACCATATGACTCATGTCTGATCACGGAGCACAGCTTAGATCGAAACTAGTTCGTTTTTACTGAGGAAGGAAAAACCGGAGAAACCGGAGAAAAAACCCTCGAAGCAAGGGAGAAAACGAACAAGAAACTCAAGCCACATGTGATGCCCCGTCCGGGGATTGAACGAGGGACCACAGCGGTGACAGACCGGCGCTCTCACCGCTCGGCCACCCTTGCTTCCCTATCTGCATATAACTTTATAACTGTCACGTCATCTGTATGTAACTATCACGTTATCTGTATATAACTGTCAAGTTATCTGTATTTATAACATAGCTACAATATTCCGCGCGCTCTGATTGAAAGCTATGAACTATTTGCCCATGGGCTGCACTTCGCGCGCACAATCTTCGTCATCGTCTTTTTCAAATCGTTCGTTTTTAAGATGGCGACACATATAACGCGCGCTCTGATTGGCTGAAAAATCTATGAACTATTTCCCCATGGGCTGCACGGCTCCGTTTTTAACGTTCTAGGCTCTGTTATAAATTAATTAGACAACAGAAAGCCGCTGCCCATTGCGTTATAGACGCACTTGAGAAAATATAAAGAACTCTTAACAAACTAGAGTCGCACTCGGCTACGCCTCGTGCCACTCTTACGTTTGTTAATCGTTCTTTATATTTTCTCTCGTGCGTCTATAACGCCATGGGCGCGCGGCTTTCTGTTGTCTAATTGATAAATATCTGTCACGTTATCCGTATATAACTATCACGTCATCCGTATATAACTGTCACGTCATCTGTATTGAACTGTCACGTCATCTGTATTGAACTGTCATGTTATCTGTATGTAACTATCACGTTATCTGTATATAACTGTTACGTTATCTGTATTGAACTGTCACGTTATCTGTATTGAACTGTCACGTTATCTATATTGAACTGTCACGTCGTCTGTATTGGTTATTTGTATATATCTGTCACGTTATCTGCATGTAACTGTCATGTTATCTGTATGTAACTGTGTTATATCTGCCATATAAAAACGTTATCTTTATAATATCACCATCATTTGGTACGGTTACTGTATCATCATATGAGTCCATGGCTTCCTGGTCATCATAATCACAATCAATGAAATCAATTTTATGACCATTCACAGGGCAAGTTACAAATAGTACGTCTTTATTCAAGTACAAACCAGGAGAAAGCGTGAACACCTTTATGAACACATCATTCGTGCCGATGTTCGTTGAAAATATTACCTGGTACAACGAAACGCTGAGACTTGAGGCAGAGAAAAGATGTCAAGGGGATGTTAGTTGTCTTTTTGATGCTGCATCAACTAGAGACCTTGAAGTAGGAGTGAGTACCAAACAGATTGGTTCGCAGCTCGTCAACGACTCACAGCAACTCAGTAAGTACAACACATTGACAAGACGTACTCACTTGTAGTAACATCGTACAGTTGTGATTGGGGTTGTGGCTTTCATGTCGGGCGTTAAGTCAAATGTTATACTGAACATCTAGACTGATTCCATAAGTCGGTCCCAGTTCGCTCTCTGACGAATTTTTTTTAAGATCGTCAAAGAGCGAACTGGGACCGACTTATGGAATCAGTCTACTGAACATCGAGAAGAGTAACTCGTCGCACAATTAAAATTCATGTAAACTGTGGTTACTATGATAATCGCATACTTTTTGGATCGATATCTTCCAAATAACGATTTGGAGTATGGGGATTCAAAACAGCTGTTAAAATTTGGGTTTCACGCTGGGATATCGATGTTTCGCGTCGTTGTCGCACGCGGAAGTCCATAAAATCGAATTTTTTATTTTCATTTGAATAAGGTAATGAGCCTCCCACGATAAGCAACGATTCAGCGATTATATATTTGACTGTCAATCAAACTGCTACAGTTATTGTAAACGCAAGTGATCCCGATGGAGACGCGATCACCTTCAATGTCACTGGTCTTCCTAACGATGCTACAACAGTCACTAGGTCAGGCTCCATTGAAATGTCATGGAAAGTCACCTCAAACAAGGTTAGTGCTTTGTCTTTCTTTTTATAGATAAAATTCTAAACGAAGTGGAGGGGGAACGTGGAGTAAAGGACAGAAAACTGGGTTGGGACAAGAAACGATGTAAACAAGAGCAAAAGTCAACATAAACAACAGCAACAGCAACAATAACAACAACAACAATAATAATAACAACAACAACAACAACAATAATAACAACAACAACAGCAAGAATTCAATAGATGTTTGTAAAGTTTAAGACAAAGAAAATTCGTCCCCAACCGAACTATAGCTAGATATATAACTTGAAAAAGTCTTGTGTCTTTCTTTGTGTATCGGAACGGAGGTACATGCATCTTGAAAAGTTAACGTGACCCGTACCTAATTCTTGGCACGTTGATGACATTTTTGATGCGCGCTTTTAGTCAACTAAAATATTTCTGATTTCTGTAATTTTTCGGATCCTAAATCAACAATGTTTGGATCATAAAATGATGTATTATTGTTGGTTGAAAATTCTTTGAGATATAAACGGATTTTTTCAAATTGGTCCATAATTCTTTAAATTCTTCGATGAATTTTCTTGCTATCTCACCAAATGACCCGTAAAGCTTTCGAGGTTTATATCTGTCTGTTTGGAAGCAAAACTGACCGTAGAACTCGCTGCATAAAATAGTACTTCAATTTACTGTGTTTCTGCAATATATGCAAAAGTATTTGCTCAAAGTTGACTTATAAAATGTGAAAACTACAGTCACACTGTATTAAGTCTGAAAGACTAATGCTTTTCCTAGCATTATCAAATAAAAACTTAGTCATCAAAAGCCTACATTTGTCGAATTCAGGGCTAAAAAAGGAAGTACTTTACACGGCGAGCAAGGCGAAAGTTAGTCTAGTGTAATAATTAGATTTACTAGCATATTCCTTCGTTTATGATGCAAAATATATCCTTATAATATATCAAAATACAATCTTTACTGCAGGTGCTTACCGTTTTTCAACATCCTGGAGGCTTTATAAGCGGAGAAATACAGTTTGCAACTTGAGTGCTTCTTGTCATCCCGCATTTGACTACAGTGAAAACCCTTTTGCTTTGTAATATATTCAAAATTTCTGGTTTGTTGTTATATTCCGCACGGACAGCACTGGTCACAAGAGTACAGTAGCGTTGTGCAGTCGCACTGCCCGTGCGTGAGTCTGAATTGAAATGATTCATACAGCAAAGTGTAAATTAAGTTGCAAATAGTTTTTTGATCAAAGATTCTTTTCTCATAGATCTCACTCCAGATCTTCGCCACGGATGCAAAACAAGCTACAACATCCATTTCACCCACTATCTACCTCTGTGAATGTCACAATGGAGCCTGCTTGAAACCAGACAAAGCCACAGACCAAAACACCATAGGGAATAAATTTATTCGAATGTTGTGTCAATGCAGTGCAGGCTACACGGGGAAGTATTGCGAGAGTGATGTCGATGCGTGTGAAGCCAGTTTAAGTCCTTGTTTTCCTGGTGTATCATGTAATGACTTGCCAGCACCGGCTAATTTGACGTCGGGTTATACTTGCGGACCGTGTCCTGCAGGATACGCTGGAGATGGAAGATCTTGTACAGGTATATATCACCACTAACTTTTCATTTTTAGAAATCAAGCACGGTCAAAATCCTCCAGGTTTTACCGTTTGGATCTCAATTGGGTGGGTGCCATGACCCCAAGAAGGACTCGTGCTCTCATGTTTCATTTCTTCAAGTGTTAGCATGTTATAGCCAGCTGCCCTGCAGCCTGTAGGATTTATGCCGAAGCAACTAATGATGTGTAGTACAACCAGTAATAAGTTGAGCTATTGAGTCTCCTGGAATACGTAAAGCAAAAACTCAAAGCAAAAACAGATAGCGGATAAATAGACGGCGATTTTACAAATCTACGGATCGAATGGAACATATAGTAAAGAAGGGGACGTGAGGGTTTGCGGTGATGCGGTTTTGCGTTATTTTTGATGCGGTTTTGTGGTTATTTGTTATTTTAAACTGCGGTTTTGCGGTTTTTGGCTTACGCGGTTTGCGGTTTAGGGGATTTTGACGATTTTTGTTGCGTTTTTTTCTCAGTTTTCGTTGCGGTTTCCATACCCTCCTTACGACCCCCTCAGTAAAGGAGGGCAATTTAGGGTGCAGCAATGATTCCAGGAAGGGGAGGGGTTGGGAATTATTGGCTTTAGTTATCAAAGCTTTATATGGAAGGATCCACCCCGAAGTCCATTCATATACTCCTTTTTGGGGCCCTACAACAAATCCTACATAAATGTATTCATTCAGGTTATATTGCTGTAGTCTTAGAATTTGAATTGTTGTTCTGTTTTCTCCACTAAGATCTGGACGAATGTCGAAGTAATCAAGGTGGTTGTAGTCAAATCTGTAGTAATACGCCAGGCTCGTTTCTTTGTAGCTGTAACAGTGGATACAAGCTTAATGTTGATAAGACTAGTTGCGATGGTGAGTTGAAAATGAGGATGTATATACATCCAGCAACAAGTGACCCCTGATCTTGTTCATTGAAGAGTTTCGTTTAATTACTCTAGGCGGGAGTAAACTCTTAGATAATCAACTCATTATACCAGAATCATTACTTTATCACTTTTTTGCAGACATCAATGAGTGTGAGCCGTCCGGTAAAGGTGACTGCATGCATATATGCACAAATTCAGCAGAAAGTTATAGCTGTTCATGTCAAGAGAATTTCAAGGTTGATCCACAAAACAGCAAACTGTGTGTTCGTAAGTACTTGCATCCAGTTCGTTATGATTAAGACTGACAAAATTCTTCCAGAACTGAGAAATTAGCGGCTTTTCTTCCTCCCAGTGCCCCTTCCCTTTCGACAGCCTGCTAGCTTTTTTTTCCCCTGGGGTTATCCCGGCTACCATGGCCTAGCTTCATATAAACAGCCCCTTAGTGCTGCATTCCCATGGCCAGATATGAGAAAAGACGTCAAACTATTAGCTTAGTGAGAAATGCATAATTTAGCTCAGTTACTGATTATAATGGCCACAGCTAGCTTGATGGCTAAAATATAAAAAGACAATGTCAAACATTTATAGTTATCTCAGTTTTTGTATATTTATTATTGAAATGTTCTTTGATTTGAACAGCTAAGAATCCTTGTAAAGACAATTCACACGGTTGTGCACATGTTTGCTATATGGATGACAATAATCAGCAAAAATGCTCGTGTAACCAGGGATATAAACTGGATGATGACCAGAAATCATGCAGTGGTAAGCCTTCTCAATTCAAATCAGGTTGAATGGTGTTGTGCTGCTGCTGCTTTTGTTGTTGTTTTTGTTGTTGTTGTTAACCATTGGATGTAGCACTCTGGCCATTTAATTCCCACCTTAAGATCTCTTCCACTGAGCTCGTAATCCCAACATCCCTTTATGAAGATTTAACTTGTGATCATTCCCCTGCTAAGTTCTTGAGTTCCTAATTTGGTCACCGATTCAACCCTGAAGACTGCGCGCTGTTCGATCGTCGAATTTGACACCTGAACTACCCTCTCCCCCTGTGTAATGACCACTAGGTCTTGTTACGTGGGGTTGAAGGTTCTGTTGGACCTTGAGTCTGGGTCAGGCTTCGGCGCAGCACATACCCAATCACTCTCTGGTCAAGTGCCCTCCCTGGCAGTATAAGCTTTATTAACGCGGAAGATTTGACGTATTACTTGAAATGATCGACACGTGTTTATAAGTAAGGAAGGGAAGAGGAGGAAAGGCCGAGTACACTTACAGTGTAGGGACGTCCATCCACTGACCTGAGCAGTAATTTTATCTCTATTTCGTTCAGATATTGATGAGTGTGCCACCAAACAGTACCGCTGCAACCAAAATTGTGAGAATAATCAAGGGTCTTACACTTGTTCATGCATCAACGGCTTTGAACTCTCATCGGATAACTTCACATGTGTTGGTAAGTTGCCAGTTATGTCCTAATTAATCACGTGTTTAGGTGTTACTATAGTTACATGGCCTAGTCACATGTGTAGGTAAGTTGCCATAGTTACATGTCCTAACTAGTCACGTGTGTAGGTAAGTTGTCATAGTTACATGTCTTAACTAGTCACGTGTGTAGGTAAGTTGTCATGGTTATGTGTTTTGACTAGTCATGTGCAGGTAAGTTGCCATAGCTACATGTCCTAAGGTCCTAGGTGTTACCATAGTTATATGTCCTAACTAGTCACGTGTGTAGGTAGGTTGTCATAGTTACATGTCTTAACTAGTCACGTGTGGAGGCAAGTTGTCATAGTTACATGTCCCAACTAGTCACGTGTGTAGGCAAGTTGTCATAGTTACATGTCTTAACTAGCCACGTGTGTAGACAAGTTGTCATAGTTACATGTCTTAACTAGTCACGTGTGTAGGTAAGTTTTCATAGTTACATGTCCTACGTTGCTGTCGTATATCACTAATGACGATCTGATTTGGAGGTATAGGTGGATGTTTACTTATGTCAGGAATGTAACTGCCTCGTTACCCCAAACATATTACCGTAATATCACGAAACTGTCAGTAGTTAGTCTAGGATATTCACATAATTATTAATACTTGTCCATTTGTGTATCAGACATAAATGAGTGTTTTCGATGGACATTCAACTGTACCGATCCTTCACAAATTTGTCAGAATACTATTGGTTCGTATAAGTGTACATGCAAAACAGGACTTTACTGGATCGACAACAAGTGTAGAGGTAATTGTTACTCATAACGACAACCCTACCAAAGTTTTCCTTAAATATTCCAGTTGGTTTACCAAAAGTTAATCAAGCGTCCTCCCTTCAATAAGCGCCACCCTTTTACCGATAATCACAGCCCGGGCGATTATTAGAAGAAATAGTATTAGCAAGCGATCTGTTTTATACCAACAACAAAACGCTCGTTTGGTTACCGTGTTCACTCGGCGGATGACTGACTAAAGTATGCGCTTTAGAAACATGTCTGCATTTTGTGACGACGACAATGAATGAGCCGAGTATCAGAAGTAAAATGGTGTAATGCACCTGTAGTATCAGAGTGCGGCCTACAGGTCTTTTATTCTACCTCTACTCTTATATCGATTTAGCTCTAAAGAAAGGAGAAGCAAAACCAACAGCGTTACCAGCGCCGACACCAAAACAACCATTAAAGAATGAAACATCGAACGCAGTCAACATTACGGTATCCAACTTGAAAGTCTCAGAGGTATGGTAAATCACATTGTTTATTATTTTAGCCTTTTTTTTTTCCCCACAGGTCGCACTTCTTTTTTTTTTATTTTTTTTTATTTACATTTTCTTACAAACAAATTTTTTAACTAAATACAAAATTACAAACGAGACATATACAAAATTAAATTACAATTCCTTATAATAACAAACGAAACAGTTAACAACAAAAAATTACACCTACTTCTGTAAACTTATTTAAAATATTCAAATTACATGAAAGGAATCTTATTATTTTAGCCTATTAGAGAAGCACGACAAAACGATAGCTTAAGCCTGATTTTTACTAGCGACGCAAACAGAAGGCTTGCGTCGTGATAAGCATGCTTTACAAGAGGCTTAAACAGAAGCAACCATTGTTAGATTATTTGAATCTCTGGGTTTTACGCCAGTTTGTGCAAAGAACAAGCCACTCAGACGCAATTAACAGTTCGCATTTTCTTCTCTACAACCTGTATTTAACCTTTTTTTTCCTTTTTAGTATAACAAACCAAAAGATGATAATCTCAAAACGGCAGTAGCTAAAGGAACGACATCATATTGCGCAGAAAACGCAGTCTGTTATAGGTCTTCAAATCGCGAGAGGTATGTATCCTAGTACATCTTACTCAGTTTTTATTCATAAGAGACATATAAAGCTTTTACATCGCATTTTGCTATTTTCAGTAATTCACTTTCAGTAAAACTATTAATTTCTAAAGAAGCCATTTAGCTGTTCCTTTAGGTGTTCAGAGATCGAGGAGCCAATATGCTTGTCATACGACAGTTAATTAGTTAATCAATGTTTACTTAATTGATTAATGTTTAGCTGAAGGCCTTTTAACAGGCTTAAACAGAAACCTTTAAAGTGTCTAAACAAATCCTTGAAGTGTCCAGAGATCGAGAAAGCTCACATGAAAGTTAACTAATAATTGACTCACTCCTTTTGCAGACGAGCAGTCGAAGGTTTTCTCACCTACACTGCAGAACAAGTCCATCTTCTTCCAGGTTTTCCATTGCAAATAGTCACAGAGAGATACCCTGCATCCTCGCTCGTGGCTCGTATAGCCTTCTACGTCAATAATCCACCTTACGCTGTTCTAGATGGCAACAAACCTATAAGCGCAAAGGTTTTACTTCAAATCGTAAATGCTACACGTACGGAAATCGAAAAAGCGCTCAATGTTAGCATCCTGGAAATAACAGCACATAAAATTCAGGAAGCGGAAAAACCGCCTGTCCAAGAGCAGCCATCATCGAGTACCACGTATATCATCGTTGGAGTGATAGTTGGAGCAGTGATCATTGTAGTGTTGGTGCTTATCGTTTATATGTGAGTTTTACTTGTTGTTGTAGGTATATTAGTTATATTGTAATCAAGGAAAATATTTCCCACTCGAAATTAGTTATTGGATTAACTATCTCTGTTCGTCGATCTTTCATTAGGGAGAATTTTAGGAAGTGAAGGAGATAGCAGAGGATTTGCCTTTGAAATACGTCAGGGCCAATGACAACGTAAATTCCCAACACGAACTTTTCTTGTAACGTTGCGCGGAGTGGGTTCACACATAGCAACAATCTATCCAATATTACGCAATTGGCTTGCATGGGTAGTACGTCCATGATAACCGTCACAAAATTGTACTATACCGATCTTCATATTGTATTATCACATATTCATAGTATGTGGCACTACATGGTAAGGCATGGTAAGACATGGTAAGGCATGGTAAGACATGGTAGTACATGGGTAAGGCATGGTAGTACATGGTAAGACATGGTAGTACATGGTAAGGCATGGTAAGGCATGGTAAGACATGGTAGTACATGGTAAGGCATGGTAAGACATGGTAGTACATGGTAAGGCATGGTAAGACATGGTAGTACATGGTAAGGCATGGTAAGACATGGTAAGTCATGGTAGTACATGGTAAGACATGGTAAGGCATGGTAAGTCATGGTAAGGCATGGTAGTACATGGTAAGGCATGGTAGTACATGGTAAGACATGGTAAGGCATGGTAAGACATGGTAGTACATGCCGGTAAGACATGGTAAGACATGGTAAGGCATGGTAAGACATGGTAAGACATGGTAAGACATGGTAAGACATGGTAAGACATGGTAAGGCATGGTTAGACATGGTAAGACATGGTAAGGCATGGTAAGACATGGTAAGTCATGGTAGTACATGGTAAGTCATGGTAAGACATGGTAAGGCATGGTTAGACATGGTAAGACATGGTAAGGCATGGTAAGGCATGGTTAGACATGGTAAGGCATGGTAGTACATGGTAAGACATGGTAAGACATGGTAAGGCATGGTTAGACATGGTAAGACATGGTAAGGCATGGTAAGACATGGTAAGTCATGGTAGTACATGGTAAGTCATGGTAGTACATGGTAAGACATGATAAGGCATGGTAGACATGGTAGTACATGGTAAGACATGCATGGTAGTACATGGTAAGGCATGGTAAGACATGGTAGTATGTAGTACATGGTATAGTACAATTTGGTGACGGTTATCACTGACTTATTACCCTTGCATGGGATACGGAACTGTGGACCATCAATGAACTTTTATCATGTAATTCCAAAAGTCACAGTACAGAAATATAATTACCATAGCTGGAAAGAGCACGTCAAAATTAGTAAAACTGTGAAGTTTGAATGAAGTAACTTTCAAACTCACGAAGATATGAATTTTCCAAAATCGAAATTTTGTATGAAAACATTCGCTGGTAGCTAGGCAAGAGATGCCTACCAACAAAGGTTTTCTTACAAATTCACACTTTTTAAAAATTCATATTCTCGCGAGTTTTGGATTTAATTCCTTCAAACTTCACCGTCTTGCTAATTTTAAGCTGCTCTTTCCAGGTATGGTAATTCTTTTTCTGTTTTACGAGTTTAAAAATACCTGATAAAAGCTCATTAGAATCATCATTCTTCTTTTTGTTTTTGTTTTTGTTTCAGTTGTTGCAAGAAAAATAAAAGTCGCAAGGCGTCAAATGTTTCTTCACGAAGCAATATTGTCAGAGGACAGCACAACGTTGCCTTACATACATTCAAGAGAAGGGGCTCCTGGACTTCAAATGATTCTTACCGAGGAGGAGAACGGAACAACAAACCAAGCAACTTAGAAACTTTTAGGCGAAGCAGCGACTCCGTGTCTTCAGTATGCGCAATATAACATTAAACGAAAGGAACAGTTACGTAATGACTGTTACGTTAAAAATTACGTAATGACTGTACCCCAGATAATCTGAGCACATTCATTGGAAATACCGCCAAATTGCCCATCACACCACAAACTAAACACAGAGTTTACGCGAGAGAACGCGTTTTTCGGACTATATTTTCAGTTCTCTCAAGAAAAACCAGAAAAGGAGGAAGGTGCACTTTACTTACTTTATGCATTCATGCTCATGCACTTGAGAGTTAATTTATATTCGCATTTTGTGAAAGGCAAAGTCGCATGAATTCAAAGTATATCGCACCACACTAAACACAGAGTTTACGCGAGAGAACGCGTGTTTCGGACTATATATTTTCAGTTCTTTCAATAAAAACCCGTCTTTCCTACCCCAGAATAGAACGGCGCACTATGCACCTTTATGCATTCATGCTCTTGTACTGCAATCTGATCGAGTTCATTTATATTCGCATTTTATAAAAGCAATATCGCATGAATTCAAAGTATAACGGCTGTAGTTGCTTATCAATCTAGACAGAATATTGTATATCCTTTGAAGATTACACATTAAAATTTAAGTGAAGTAAAATGAAGCACCTGAGGGGTAACAAGAAAGGGAATTTGAAGGTTGTAGGAGAACACAGTGGGTGCAGCGTTGGAAAACAAAGGAAAGCAATAACAGATCGAGAAAAAGGGAAGGGAAGGGAAGGGAGGGAGGGAGGGAAAACCTTGTGTCCAAAGGTACACTACTAGTTCTTCTATGTATAGTGGGAAAACATTTTAAAGCTTGAAAACACATGAAAAGGTATTATTTACTACAAAATAAGGCGGAAAAAAATTTTGTATTCCATAATAACTATTTAAGAAATTTGTTAAATTTAATTATTAGCACGAGTTTAACTGATAACTGTGAAAGGTCCAAATATTTAACTGATAACTGATAAATAACAGAAAATTTAGCTGTTAACTGATATGGTGACCCCCCATTCAGACCCTCTTGATCCGGAGGACGGGATACCTTTAGGACACTTGCGAAAGAGATTGGGTCCTACTCGTCCTGTTTTAGCCGCCATTTTGGCTGAGCTGTCAGTTTGTGTTGAAACAGGTGAAGCGAAGAAAATAGTACTGGAAATGGTTACCTAGAACGCCTAAAATATTGGCTTTCGTCTTGGACGCGTAATAATCTACAACTACTAAATACTTTTAGGTGGTTTATAAGACCTAAGATGAATTTCACAAGTGGAGAAATTATTACTTTGAATGTTGGAGGAAAGCGGTGAGTAGTTCGTCAACCACACCAGCTCGGTCGACCACAAATCCACCTTGTACTCTCAAATTTATCATGTATAGAATACATTTGTGTATATATTATATAGTATATCATGATAGAATATCGTTCTAGGCTGAATAAGAATATATGTTGTAAATTTTGAGTTCAAATTCAGGGCCGTAACCAGGAAATTTACCCGGGGAGGGTGCACATCAAATAAATACGGACCTATGGTCGGTTTTTAGTAGCCGTTTTTTATAAGCAACTGTCATGTTTTTCGCATGCACTGATCTTATTAATGACTATCTTAACTTATTCATATCAAGTGATCATAATTGCGGCACCTCGACTTGCCAGAAAGATAAATATCAATAAATTTGCGAGTCCCCCATCTTGAGTGAGATCATAGGTAATCCAACACGTTGAATAAAAAAAGATCATCCTGACCATTTAATTAAATTTGGCAAAATAATAGTTTTGTTCTCTTGCTTAAACAAAAAAATTTTTTTCATGCAATAAGCAAATGGTGATGTATGAGCGGACCTTTTGCTTTTATGGGGGGGGGGGGGGGGGTGCACGTGCACCCTGTGCTCCCCCCTTGGTTACGACCCTGAAATTATGCGGTACTAGACAAATATGCAGTTACTGGTGATTTTTGTTTTCACAAAAATTGCTGCTAAAAGTATCCATAGATTATTGACTTTTTATGGTGTTGAATTCCTGTTACGTATACATAGATCCTGTAAACACGATATGACTGATATTATTTGTAAAATCTCTATTTCTGGACACTAAAGTCTGTTCTGTTCGCTTTTATTACGACTTCACTCCGTCGCTCACTACACTCGCTCGTATACAACATACACACGTGATTATGCAAATATATCAATGTCTCGGATATTACATTTCTCCCTTTTTCCAAAAGATTCAATGTTCAGTCTTTGTAATTACATGTATTGATCACTCTCACAACTCACATTTACAATTACAATAATAACTCAACGGTTTCTGGTGTTAAGCGTTAAGCACAGTTCCTTAAACGTAATCTTTGAGGTACGTTGGTTTCCTTCGGTGTCTCTGTGGTCTTGTGCTTTGCTTGGGTGGTGAAGATAGTGGTTGTTGTCCTTGGGTCTTTTCTGTGTCTTTGCTCTGTTCTTGACTCTGGTCTTTGCTGTATTCTTTCGTTGCTGTTGTTGCTTGGTTGTCTCCAACTTCTTCCTAAGCTTCCCTTAGGGTCTTTTCCCTCCAGTCTTCCTCTTGCGCACATTGTGTTAGGTCTTGAGATTCATTGTTGTCATCCAAGTTTTGCACAACTGCGTTAGCTAACTTGAAGTAACTTGAGTCTCTACGTATCTCACGTCCATCGGTGACTCTTCTGGCCGCGATGGTAGAACCTTCGACTCTGTAAATGATGTAGAAAGCTGGTTCGTATGCTGTGGTCCATTTGTTTTTCTTTGTCTGCTTCAGTAAGACATAATCTCCGACTACGTAGTTGTGCTCTTTAGTGTTCTTGTTCTCTGTATACTTCCTAAGCAGGGTGTGGCGTAGAACGGTAGCCAATAAGCATGTTCTGTATGGCTATGGTATTGTCCTGGCCTTGTAAATGAGCAATTTGTTCTGTTTTGTTGAGCATCTTCATAAAGGTTTCTGCTTCTCCATTTGCTCTAGCATGGTGTGGAGTTACTTTGTGGTGATGAAAACCTTCTTCTGCAAATTTTGCAAACTCTTTGGAGGTGAATGGTGGACCGTTGTCGCTCTCGATCCTTTCGGGTGTTCCGTGCGTTGCAAACAGTTTCTTTAATTTCTGTATCGTAGATCTGCTAGATGTGGTGGTGACTCTTTCCACTCCAACATATCTCGTTCTCTTGTCGATCGCAACAAGTTGGTAGTGACCGTCTGGGTAAAGTCCTCCAAAATCAATGGCAATGGTTTCCCATGGTTTGTTGGGTATCGTTGATGATTTGACTGGTTCCTGTCGTTGTTCCTTAACTGTAACTTGACATTCAAAGCATTGTCCTATTATCTGTTCAACTAAACTGTTCATGTTTGGAAACCAATATCTCTCTCTTAGCATCTGCTTTGTTTTCGTAATACCAAGGTGTCCTAGTTTGTGGGCTGTTTTCACAACTTTCCTTTGTAGACTTGTCGGTACTACAATCTTGTAGTCTTTCAAGATAACTTCATCAACTTCGTAGAGTTCCTGCCTGATGTTGTAGAAGGGTGCAATGTCTGCGTTTTTGCGGTACTTTTCCCAATCTTCGTTGATCATCCGCTGACGTAGTTTCTGTAACTGTTCATCTTGTGCTGTTTCCTTACGTACCCTGTCGAGGATGATTGCGTGGTCCGCTTCTGTAACTTGCTTGATGAAAGCTGCAGTCTCCTCGTCCTTGTCTGTCTCTGGAAGTTTAGTGTTTAGTGTTTAGTGTTTATTTATTCACCATTTTAGCTCATAATACACATATATATTTTACAATTAAATATGCAGCTAAAATGGCGAGGAGACCTGACAAAAAGCCGAGGGCTTATCAAAGTTACCAAATCTCCTCGTTACAAACATATATTTAAAGATGCTACGGTATATGGTTTTCTAAAATAATTTTATACAGTAGCAACAATTTTTTTTACATTGATTTTCTCTTACACTATTTACAATAATTATAGAAGGTTAATAGATAATAATAGATAATAATAGCTAGTAGTAAGTGATCAGATTCTTTTTCAATTTTTGAGCAAAAGATACAAGTGAGATACTGTTTTTAATTTCTTCACCGAGTGCATTATAAAACAAAGGACCCTGGTATTTTACCGAAAATTGTCGAATTTTAGTCCGGGCAAATTCAATGTGAAATAATTTCCTATTTCTTGTATTGTAACTGTGAACCTCTTCATTAGTTGTTATTAAATTTTGAAAACATTTTGGGAGAAGTTGATGTTTGTATGAAAACATAAATTTCCCCAGTTGCAATTTGCTGATGTCATGAAATTTCAGTAGCTGGAGGTTCCTAAAGATTTGACCTTGTATGGTCAAAGAAGGCACTCTTATTTATTACTCTTACAGCGCGCTTTTGCAAAATAACAAGACGTTCAAGATTAGAAGGAAAAGTACTAGCCCATATCATATTACAGTATTGTAAATATGGGTAAACCATAGCGAAATACAGTGTACGTAATGACGATTTTAATAGAAAAAAACTTGATTTCTTAATAATGCCTATAGACTTAGCGATTTTATTAGCTACATGAGAAATGTGGTTTTTCCAAGAAAGATTTTCGTCAATGACAACACCTAGAAAAATCGTATCTTTAACCTGACCTATTTCTTTGTCCTGGATATTGATTTTTAATTCTGGAATCCTTTTTTGTCTTTGACCAAATGTGATAAATTTGGTTTTCTCTAAATTTAAAGATAATTTGTTTGTAGTAAGCCAACATGAAAATTTAGTCAATTCCTGGTTTATCATATTATTAAGGTGAACATATTAATCTTTATGTGCAAAGAACAGGTTAGTATCATCTGCGAATAAGATCAAACTAGCCAGTTTAGAGACATTACAAATATCATTAACATAGATCAAAAACAGCAACGGACCTAAAAAACAGCAACGGACCTAGATAGTGTGTCTAGTGTCTAGATAGAAAATCCAGTGGGTCTCTCTCATCCTTACCTGGCTGTTAGTTAAGTTCAAAGTCGACATCTTGCATGCTCATGATCCATTTCTCAATTCTAGGTTGTACTTTGGCCGTTGCCTTGTTAAATATTGGCAAGAGCGGCTTATGGGCTGTGATTATCTTAAACTTAGGTGCCCCAAGAAGGTACATCCTAAATCTTTCCTTGGCCCATGCAATTGCCAATGCATCCTTTTTCCGTTTGGCTATATCTTTTCTCTGCCTCGGTCATCGTTCTGCTGATGAAGTGTACGGGTTGCAGTCCTTTAGATGTCTCTTGAAAAAGTCCTGCTGACATTCCCTCGTGGAAACTTGCTTCAGTTTCTCACTATGATCGGTCCTTTTCGAGTCGAAGAAAGCTATGGTGTCTTCGTTGGTGATGCTCTCCTTGAGGTTGTTGAATGCTATTTCTTCCTCTGCATCCCACTTGAACTTTGTATCTTTGTGGGTCAGTTTTCGCAGTGGTGCTGTTAGTGTGGAATAGCATGGTATGAACTTTGACAAGTATCCTAGCATACCTAGGAAGCTTCGCACCTCTTCTTTAGACTGTGGTCGTTCTGCTTCTTTCACTGCACGAACTTTCTCCGGTGTTGGTTTCAGGCCGTTCTTCGTGAATCTGTAGCCATAGAATTCGATCTCCTCTACACCAAACTGACATTTCTCATGGCTGAACGTTATTCCAAAGTCTTCAGCTCTTTGTAGTACGTGTTCTAGGGTTTCTTTGTGTTCATCTGCGTTGCACCCTCCAATCAGTATGTCGTCCCTTTGGCTGAGACATCTTGGAATGTCGCCAAATACTCGATACATAGTCTGATCAAATAGGTCCTGTGATGATTTTGCGCCGAATACGAGGCGTTGGGTCTCATGTTCCCCCAAGGGGTACTGAAGGTTGCAATCGCTCTCGAATCTGGGTGGAGCTGTAGCTGGTGATATCCTTGCTTTAGATCTAATTTAGAGAAGATCGTGCAATCGTGAAGTTTGTACGTAAAGTCCTCCACAACTGGTGCTTGGGTAATACTGTTGCGATTCATATATTTGTTGGGAACTCGCAAGTCAACACTCGCTCTGATCATACTGGGTTCCAATTTGTCGTTCGGTGTCCCGATGAACTTGGTTTGGGTTGAACCACTAATGGTGAACACCATGTTACAGGTTCTCCTTCCGGTACCTTTTCAAAGATGTCTTCCACTATGCCTTGGTCTAACCATATTTTCAAAGGCTCTTTAACGTGTTATGCAACGTTTTGTTGGTTTCTGAGCTATTGGCACAGCCTCTTCCTTCATGCTCCTCGTTTCTCTTGTTGTCTCTGATCTTACCGATGCCTTGGAAAACTTTGTTGTGTTTGCTAAGTATTTCTTCTATGCTGGTCTTGTTTGAATGGTCTTTGCTGGTTGTGACTGTTTTGACTTGGGGTTTCTCTCGTATTCGCAGGTCGTTTTCTCTTCCTAGTGTACCCTCTGGGTCAATCTTTAACATTCCCAGATCGGTAAGGGTGCTGCTACCAATCAGTGGTGGGGAATTGATTCGTCCTCTTACTACGACAATGGTTGTTGATACTCCTCTCGTCTTGTTCCTTATAGTCGCGCCAAACTCTCCTTTTACTGTCAGAATGTTTTGCAGCGTGTTCAACTTGGTTTTCCTTTCCTTTAGTGATGAGGTATTTTGGATCGGTGGACTAGGGCTTTAAATTGATGTTCGTCCATTACGTTAACGTCTGCACCCGTGTCCGGTTCTACACTGACATCAACATCGTCAATTCTCAAGGTTATCGTTTTTGCTTCTTTGTCTGACCCTTTTATGTTCTGGTTTGTTTGAGGTGTTCGAAGAACTCATCATCTGAGCTTGTCGAGCTCTGTTGTTCCTCCTCAGCTGTAGTTCTTCTCACTCGTCCCCTCTGGCTTTCTTTAGTCTCTCTGCGTTGTCGTTGGTTTGGCAACGGTTTGGTTCTACATACAACTGCATAGTGTCCTCTCTTGTGACATTCCATACAGTTTCTCCCACGTGCTGGGCAGTCTTGAGGGCGTGCATGTTTTTCTTGACCACATTTGTCACAGTTCTTGTTGGGTTTCGGCAGCGCCGTAGTCGGTGGCTCCTTCGGTTGTCTGTTGGGCTTCCTGTGGTGCTTGTCAATCTTCGCGACTTCTCGTGTATTATCTTTCATATCTTTGACCATCACATGAGTGTCTTCCATCTGGCTTGCTTCAGATAGAAATTGGTCAAGATTCCACTTTTTACTTATTGCTTTTTGAATTAGCGTGCGACTTTCGCTGGTTTGGATTAGGTGCTCTAAGATTCGATCATCTAAATTGTCGCCGAATTCGCATTCGTTTGCACGTGCTCTTAGTCTGGCGGCATATGCCAATGTTGTCTCGCCACTGTCTGGCTTCATGGATAGGAATTTGTATCTTGCCTGAGCATGTATACAATTTGTCTGCGCATGTCTGTGTTTTGGGCTTGAAATTCATTTGCATATCGAATGCAAGAAATTTTATGTTGACACGGAATATTTGGCTGGCTATCTCGTTCTTCAACATTATGTTCAACTACCGAAATACTGAGACAACTAAAACATGAGCAGTCTACCTACCGCTAGTGCGCTGTGGATAACTATCCAGATCGAAGGCACCCCAGATGGGAAAATATCACGCGTCAAAGTCAGTAGAAAGTTGTGAGAAGGACCAGAACTCCGCACTTTCGAGTTATAATGTTGGTGTTGAATTCATGTGTAAGGTAAATTTAGTAATGGATGTCATTACCAACATGGTACTGTGTGAATTGGATCCAATAAGAGTACTCTGGACTTCATTGATTGTTGAATAATTAGCCATGTTTACTGGAATCTCGTACTTTTTCGCGCAAAATTCTGGCAATTCATTCTGAAAATTTTACATCTTTGACAGCGCCCCCCAGCAAAATTATTTAATAATACGCTTTTTCCATGCTTCGTTCTTGTAAACCAGAGCTTTCTTGCTGGAAACTCCTGGTCCCTCCATGTGATTTCAAGCAATGTTTACAGCCGGGTTCAAGCCTTGTTAAAATTGACTAAATTCGGTAGCCTGTATTTTATAATCTGCAACATTTATCTAGAAGTTAATGACCTATTTTTATACACGGTGAGGCATACAGTTTGTGCCGTATGAAGTAGCGTTTTATACTTTATAAAAGAGCAATAAATTCATCGCTGAAATTTGCATGCAAACAACGTGCTTGGAAACACGTTCACAAAAATGCCTTAGATCACATTCAGGGACCACGAGTTTGGACTAAAAAAGCTCAGTTTTACAAGAAAGAAACGTGGAAAAAGCGAATTACTAAATAAATTTGCTGGGGGGCGCAGTCTAAGATGTAAAATTTTGAAAGTGAATTGCAAGAATTTTGAGTGAAAAAGTACGACATTCCAGTAAACATGGCTAATTATTAAACGATCGATGGAGTCTAAAATACCCTAATCGGGTCTAATCTACACAGTAACTTGTTGTTAATGGCTTCCACTGCTTAACGTACCTTACATATAAATTTAGCGCCCACAATATTACTCGAAAGTGCGGAGTTCTGGTCCTTCTCACAACTTTCTACTGACTTTGACGCGTGATATTTTCCCATCTGGAGTGCCTTCAGTTTGGATAATTATCCACAGCGCACTAGCGGTAAGTAGACTGCTCATGTTTCAGTTGTCTTAGTATTTCGGTAGTTGAACATAATTTTGAAGAACGAGATTGCCAGCCAAATATTCCGTGTCAACATAAAATTTCTTGCATTCGATATGCAAATGAATTTCAAGCCCAAAACACAGACATGCGCAGACAAATTGTATACATGCTTCTTGCCTGGTGTTTATTTCGCTTTGGCAGAAAATGTTCATTCAGTTTTGCTTTCAACTTATCATATACATTCATGCTTGCTTCGCTAGGATTTGGTAAGCTTTTTTCGAGTCTAGCGATTTCTATTCCGCCATAAATAATCAAAGCGTCTTTCTTATCATTAGGATCTGTAACCTTAAAATACCTGAACTCTCGTTCTCATTCTTCCCAGAGTTTTCCAGTTGCAATTTGGTTCTCTGATCTCACACAAGGTTGGACTTTTAGGTTTCTAGTCTCTGTCACGACGATTGCTTGATTTCAGGCTGATTGCTGGCCTGTCCTGAAGAAGCACTCGGCGAACTCGCTGTGTCTGGTGGATCTGACGGCATGTTTACGGTGTTTTACTTGACTTTTCTCTTCCTTTTCTACGGAAACCGGTTCCTGATTCACTGAGTTCGATTTGGGAATCCGCTGAATCCTCGTCGCCAATGTAAAATCTCTATTTCTGGACACTAAAATCTGTTCTGTTCGCTTTTATTACGACTTCACTCCGTCGCTCACTACACTCGCTCGTATACAACATACACACGTGATTATGCAAATGTATCAATGTCTCGGATATTACATTATTCATATGTACATTGTAAATGTGCGTGAATATATAAAATTTTAAGACATGCATACTAGATTTGTACAAAATGTGTGCACATATTTCTGGCTCTAATTAATAGCCATTTCCCATAACTTTTCTTTTGTGGGTTTTTTTTTTTCAATGTCATAAAATGTTATAATTAACTTTCCTATGCTGGAAAAATTAATCTCAGGACATCCATCAAAAAGTCACTTAGGTCGTTTCACAGGGAACCCTTCATATTATAACTAGCTCAACAACAGCTTTGATTGCGCATGCGCGTAATATATTCTTTGGGTAACATTTCGTAAAAATACAAAAAAAATCCACACGAATGATCGACCAGGCAGGTATGAATGAACAAAGCAAATACTTTTTATTTCGATTCCACGGGTTTTTGCTCAACGCGGAGATTGTTAAACACTGGTTTACATGTCAAACGAAAGAGAATCTGTGTCCGATGCTCGCGGTCAATGTTAACTTTGATGTAATGTAAAAGTTTGGTAACTGTAAAAAAAGGTCTGTTATTACTTAACTTATTTAACCTAAATACAGATTCAAATCAACACGACAATCAAGTCCTTATCCACCAAAGATCCTCATTTGCAGTTATAAAAATTGAGCCGAAAAATGAGTGAATTATTGCATCCAATCGTACTTCCTTTCGGATTGTCGTGTGGGCCTGATGCCTCTCATCCAATCACCTTTTTTAAAAAAAAAGCTGTGTGTGAAGCTCGATGATACTTGGTAGCGGAACGCAGCGGAAGCTTTTGAAACATACTAAAGGAACCGCATTTCAAAACTGTCGTGTTGCCATCACTTAAAGTGGCACGACGATGAAATTTGAAAATGACTTGAAACTCGGTTGAACTTAGCTATATGGCTCCTATAATCACACAGCAACATATTTTATTTATATTCAAAAGAGAGAGATCAAAATTATCAAGTATATTAGCATCTGAATTGTATGCAAATGACGTCATTTACTCAAACCTATTGTTCTCTTGGCTTTTAAATTCAAATTTCTCGGTGATAATGAGCTTAAAATACAGAATTTTTGGGAAAGTAGTTGTTCATATGCATTTATTGTCATCATTGAGTTACTTCAACTAGGAATAATCCAATTTCAATTTCAACCGATTTTGATCGTCGTCCCCCTTTCAATTACCTGTACAATGACAAAGCAAAAAATGTATGGCTGGCTGGCTTAAATCCTGCTTGCTACTTATACACGCATTGCCGATTTCCAAGTTGTAAGACATGAGTTCCAACTGTAACCACGATGATGACCGTTAAAGTCGAAAGTTTGATTAATTAAAAATGAAAAACCACAGTTCTGTAACAATTTTAGCTTGAAAATGATTTCCTAGTTGTTGATTTTATGCTCTATTTCCTTGCTGATTCTCTTCTCTTCTTGGCCAGGTTTTATTGCTGATCAAGCTGGGTCCTATAAACCTGCATTTTTTACTGCTGGAGGGATTTGTTTATTGGCATTCTTCCTTCCTTTCCTGCAATATTGCTTCAAACTGTGGATGGAAGTTGTAACAGCACAAGACATCGTTGGAGGATGTTGGAGTTTTACGAAATCAACAGTAAGATTTACTTTGTTAATCAGTTTTTTCGTGAAATTTGTCAAACTCACACAAAAACTAGACGCCTAATAAGCGTTCACTCGGGCTACCTGTGCGTAATACTTGGGGAGAAAATGGGAGAACAGAAGTTGATGGAAACCAGATTGACTTGTCAGTGTGTCTTTTGATTGCAAAAATGCATGACAAATTATATTGGCCTAGGAGAAAGTATTTTGTAGATAATTGTACCAACTGATTGGTGGTATAAATATACTGCTGGTCTTTTTATCCTGCCAGACATATGCAGTATACAGTCTGCGTTATTTTGCTAAATGCTTACCAAATAATCCAATATGATCTATAGATAATACATTATAGCTCAGACAAAATTTTTATTATGTACTTTTTACTTTGATTTATGGAAACAAAACTTACAAACTGCAGCAAACTGTTTCGATATGAGATATGACAAGTTAAAATGACTTTGATATTAACTGATATTGCTGTTATCACATTGATAGATTCTAGAAGTGCCACAGTTGCCTTTCTATGAAATCATTTCAGTGCAGTCAATTCAGTTTCCTAACACAACTTTTCAGTACATGTATTACCGTGTTTTCAATATGGAACAGATCAATGATTATAGCAGTAGTCAGTTGCTGATGCTTTAATTTATTTGAAGTTCAATACTCGAAGTGTAATGTAATACAATGTATGCTCATTACTGTTACCATATATAGCTCCTCCTTGCACATCAACCTGATGCTACTACATAAAGTAACATGTTCAATTCATCCACTTTATCTTGTTTCTGTGAACATGGTTGCACAAAGCTTGTACAAATTTGTGGTTGAGTATCACTTTTCATTGATTGAAAATATCATTTTGTACATTCTAAAATTGGTTCTTCAATTGTTACTAATATAAGGTCTCATAAATATTACTATCATTTCATGCCATGATTATCCATCACTACATTTTGATCTGCTAACATTGAGCATGATTGACAGTAAAGTGCATTCAATATAATCATGACAATTTGTACAAAATACAGATTGCACTAAATAATTATAATAAATCATTTGTTTTCCATTGTTTATTTGGTGTAATTTTGCACTATTTACTAATTCTTGTTTCCTGGCTTAATTATTGAATACACTCTAGTCACCTTATAATGCAAAGGCGAGAATAATCTCCTAGTCTTTCTAGTAGTTGAAAACATTGTAGATATTGTTAGTTAATTAGTTCGCTTCTAACACGGCTCTCATGTTGAGCATGACTGTAGACACCGTGTATAAATAGAATTTATATAAGCAAAAATTATGTGCAAGCAGTGGTGATATAAAACAACTGACTATTGATTTGAAGATAGTATCTCCGTGTCTTACATGTCTGTCCTCAAGTGAAGTTCGCTGCCACAAATCGATCTCTGTCTCGTGTTCTTGGACGATCAATACATTACAAGTTGATTACAACAGCTGGTAAGGTCACCACTAAATTCGAGAATTCCATATTAACGATTAAAAGCAGTGACTATCCAAATATCTTGAGATTAGAAGCCAATAGTTCGATAAATTCCGATTGATAGCTCCACCATTTTGTTCAATGCCTCTCAATCCCTCGCGACAATTCTCGACCACAGGAAGCCTCGTGGTCAACCTCGTTTTAATGACAGTGTACCCCAAAGGCTTCTGGGTAATTTGCCAATTTGCGACGTTGATAGATAGATAGATTGATAGACCGAAAAGGTAAACCTAGACTCGAGCTACCACAGGTAGCCCGAGTGACAAGCTAGATAGAAACACCTCATATCCAACTAGACGCACCCGTGCGTTCACTCGTGCCCACATGAAAGAGAGCCAAATATCGGCTTAAAAGGCATTTAGCAGTTTAGATATGAGCTGCCTTTGACAGCGTTTGTCTTACGGTTCTCTATGGGACTGTACGTTTTTAATGAGGGAGGGTGGGCTGGAGTATTTTGGGGGAGGGTCATCGAAAAAATATTCAATGTTTGTGAAGGGCCGCCAAGCCTGTCTTTTTCCATGTAAGGGGGAGGGTCACCTCTTTAGAAACGAGTGGAATCACATACATTTCTCCGGACTTACTTTGTATATATCTATTTGTACATTCAAACATTAGCCCTTTCAAAATCATTGTACCCAGAAGCTGGAACCGAAATGGCGCCTGTGCACACTAGTAATATATCAGTGGATTTTCATGTGTTCTAGTGTATGAATGTGCTGAGTAATGTTTGTACAATTAGCTATAAATATGGTATGCTGCGACAATTGTCACTACATACTGTTTATTGCATGGCTGTACATCATCCATCATACTTTAATTGTTCCTTATGTGAAGTTACTATTATTTTGTTCCTGCAATTCTTGTACTTTGCTTGCAAAAAAGTCCATTGATGATGATCTCGTACCTTCAAATATATCGTTACAACAATATAATTCTTTATGCAGTTCACATGTGGGAAATCTTACTTCACAATGTAGTATTTGTAAACTCAGTAAATGTTTTTGGGCATATTTAGGTATATTACGCGTCCTGTTTCTGTCGTTTGACTTTCCTTTATTTCATCAACAGCGGTTGTGCTAGACTTTACTAAGTCCTTCTAAGATTTTCGGCGAGGCGACTCGCACTTTGCAATTGTGCTCATATGCATGTGGAAATGCTTTGATAGTCTTAATATCCATACATTAATTTGCCAAAAAGTGGCTGTTTTAAACTCCTTCCCAACAACCATTGTGCAAAGCTGCACGTGCTTCGCAATCATAACAGCTCATACATCATTTTATTTTATCAAAAATACGGATTTCAAATATCGTGCAAGGGTTCAGACAAAAAATTATGCAAATGACATTCCGTCCCTAGCTCACGCATTTATTGGGTTTTGTCACCCAGTGAGCCAAATTGTTTTGAGCAGGCGGAAGCTACAGCCTTGTTTCCAGGCTCTCTAATATATGTATATGCAGCACTGTGTTGCAATCTTTGTTTGGTTGATTTGAGTCGGCTAGGGGAGGGTCACCAATTTTTTTTTTTTTAATACACATATATATTTTACAATTAAATATGCAGCTAAAATGGCGAGGAGACCTGACAAAAAGCCGAGGGCTTATCAAAGTTACCAAATCTCCTCGTTACAAACATATATTTAAAGATGCTACGGTATATGGTTTTCTAAAATAATTTTATACAGTAGCAACAATTTTTTTTACATTGATTTTCTCTTACACTATTTACAATAATTATAGAAGGTTAATAGATAATAATAGATAATAATAGCTAGTAGTAAGTGATCAGATTCTTTTTCAATTTTTGAGCAAAAGATACAAGTGAGATACTGTTTTTAATTTCTTCACCGAGTGCATTATAAAACAAAGGACCCTGGTATTTTACCGAAAATTGTCGAATTTTAGTCCGGGCAAATTCAATGTGAAATAATTTCCTATTTCTTGTATTGTAACTGTGAACCTCTTCATTAGTTGTTATTAAATTTTGAAAACATTTTGGGAGAAGTTGATGTTTGTATGAAAACATAAATTTCCCCAGTTGCAATTTGCTGATGTCATGAAATTTCAGTAGCTGGAGGTTCCTAAAGATTTGACCTTGTATGGTCAAAGAAGGCACTCTTATTTATTACTCTTACAGCGCGCTTTTGCAAAATAACAAGACGTTCAAGATTAGAAGGAAAAGTACTAGCCCATATCATATTACAGTATTGTAAATATGGGTAAACCATAGCGAAATACAGTGTACGTAATGACGATTTTAATAGAAAAAAACTTGATTTCTTAATAATGCCTATAGACTTAGCGATTTTATTAGCTACATGAGAAATGTGGTTTTTCCAAGAAAGATTTTCGTCAATGACAACACCTAGAAAAATCGTATCTTTAACCTGACCTATTTCTTTGTCCTGGATATTGATTTTTAATTCTGGAATCCTTTTTTGTCTTTGACCAAATGTGATAAATTTGGTTTTCTCTAAATTTAAAGATAATTTGTTTGTAGTAAGCCAACATGAAAATTTAGTCAATTCCTGGTTTATCATATTATTAAGGTGAACATATTAATCTTTATGTGCAAAGAACAGGTTAGTATCATCTGCGAATAAGATCAAACTAGCCAGTTTAGAGACATTACAAATATCATTAACATAGATCAAAAACAGCAACGGACCTAAAAAACAGCAACGGACCTAGATAGTGTGTCTAGTGTCTAGATAGAAAATCTAGTGAATCTTGCTCGTCTTTACCTGGTTGGTAAAGAAGTTCAAAGTCTACTTCCTGCATACTCATGATCCATTTCTCAATTCTAGGTGGTACTTTGGCCGTTTGCCTTGTTAAACATTGGCAAGAGCGGCTTATGGGCTTGTGATTATCTTAAACTTAGGTGCCCCAAGAAGGTACATCCTAAATCTTTCCTTGGCCCATGCAATTGCCAATGCATCCTTTTCCGTTTGGCTATATCTTTTCTCTGCCTCGGTCATCGTTCTGCTGATGAAGTGTACGGGTTGCAGTCCTTTAGGTGTCTCTTGAAAAAGTCCTGCTGACAGTCCCTCGTGGAAACTTGCTTCAGTTCTCACTATGATCGGTCTTTTCGGGTCGAAAGCTATGGTGTCTTCGTTGGTGATGCTCTCCTTGAGGTTGTTGAATGCTATTTCTTCCTCTGCATCCCACTTGAACTTTGTATCTTTGTGGGTCAGTTTTCGCAGTGGTGCTGTTAGTGTGGAATAGCATGGTATGAACTTTGACAAGTATCCTAGCATACCTAGGAAGCTTCGCACCTCTTCTTTAGACTGTGGTCGTTCTGCTTCTTTCACTGCACGGACTTTCTCCGGTGTTGGTTTCAGGCCGTTCTTCGTGAATCTGTAGCCATAGAATTCGATCTCCTCCACACCAAACTGACATTTCTCGCGGTTGAACGTTATTCCAAAGTCTTCAGCTCTTTGTAGTACTTGTTCTAGGGTTTCTTTGTGTTCATCTGCGTTGCACCCCTCCAATCAGTATGTCGTCCCTTTGGTGAGACATCTTGGAATGTCGCCAAATACTCGATACATAGTCTGATCAAATAGGTCCTGTGATGATTTTGCGCCGAATACGAGGCGTTTGGGTCTCATGTTCCCCAAGGGGTACTGAAGGTTGCAATCGCTCTCGAATCTGGGTGGAGCTGTAGCTGGTGATATCCTTGCTTTAGATCTAATTTAGAGAAGATCGTGCAATCGTGAATTTGTACGTAAAGTCCTCCACAACTGGTGCTTGGGTAATGCTGTTGCGATTCATATATTTGTTGGGAACTCGCAAGTCAACACTCGCTCTGATCATACTCGGTTCCAATTTGTCGTTCGGTGTCCCGATGAACTTGGGTTTGGGTTGAACCACTAATGGTGAACACCATGTTACAGGTTCTCCTTCCGGTACCTTTTCAAAGATGTCTTCCACTATGCCTTGGTCTAACCATTTTTTCAAAGGCTCTTTAAGGTGGTATGCAACGTTTCTTGGTTTCTGAGCTATTGGCACAGGCCTCTTCCTTCATGCTAAACTGTACGTATAGCTCCTCGTTTCTCTTGTTGTCTCTGATCTTTCCGATGCCTTCGAAGACTTTTCTGTGTCTATTCACTATTTCATCTATGACATCCTTTGGCTGTTGGCTCTGTCCGGTTGTGACTGTTCGAACTTGAGGGTTTTCTTGAATTCGCAGGTTGTTGGTCTCAGCTAGAGTGCCATCTGGGTCAATCTTTAACATATCTAGGTATCTAGGTATCTAGGGTAGGTATACGACAAATGTTGTGGGTGTCCCTCTAGTTTTATTCCTCACGGTTGCGTTGAATTCACCTTTCACGGGTAGCTTGTTTTGTAATGTGTTGAGTTTGATCGTGCTTTTGCGTAGCTGTTGTCTTGCTTTGGATCTGTGTATCAGCGCCTTGAACTGGTGCTCGTCCATGATGTCGACGTCCGCTCCTGTGTCCGGTTCAACTTTGACACCAACATCGTCGATTCTTGGCTTGTTTGTCGTTACTCCTAACGTTTCGGGCTTGTTTGAGGTGTTCGAAGAACTCATCATCTGAGCTTGTCGAGCTCTGTTGTTCCTCCTCAGCTGTAGTTCTTCTCACTCGTCCCCTCTGGCTTTCTTTAGTCTCTCTGCGTTGTCGTTGGTTTGGCAACGGTTTGGTTCTACATACAACTGCATAGTGTCCTCTCTTGTGACATTCCATACAGTTTCTCCCACGTGCTGGGCAGTCTTGAGGGCGTGCATGTTTTTCTTGACCACATTTGTCACAGTTCTTGTTGGGTTTCGGCAGCGCCGTAGTCGGTGGCTCCTTCGGTTGTCTGTTGGGCTTCCTGTGGTGCTTGTCAATCTTCGCGACTTCTCGTGTATTATCTTTCATATCTTTGACCATCACATGAGTGTCTTCCATCTGGCTTGCTTCAGATAGAAATTGGTCAAGATTCCACTTTTTACTTATTGCTTTTTGAATTAGCGTGCGACTTTCGCTGGTTTGGATTAGGTGCTCTAAGATTCGATCATCTAAATTGTCGCCGAATTCGCATTCGTTTGCACGTGCTCTTAGTCTGGCGGCATATGCCAATGTTGTCTCGCCACTGTCTGGCTTCATGGATAGGAATTTGTATCTTGCCTGAGCATGTATACAATTTGTCTGCGCATGTCTGTGTTTTGGGCTTGAAATTCATTTGCATATCGAATGCAAGAAATTTTATGTTGACACGGAATATTTGGCTGGCTATCTCGTTCTTCAACATTATGTTCAACTACCGAAATACTGAGACAACTAAAACATGAGCAGTCTACCTACCGCTAGTGCGCTGTGGATAACTATCCAGATCGAAGGCACCCCAGATGGGAAAATATCACGCGTCAAAGTCAGTAGAAAGTTGTGAGAAGGACCAGAACTCCGCACTTTCGAGTTATAATGTTGGTGTTGAATTCATGTGTAAGGTAAATTTAGTAATGGATGTCATTACCAACATGGTACTGTGTGAATTGGATCCAATAAGAGTACTCTGGACTTCATTGATTGTTGAATAATTAGCCATGTTTACTGGAATCTCGTACTTTTTCGCGCAAAATTCTGGCAATTCATTCTGAAAATTTTACATCTTTGACAGCGCCCCCCAGCAAAATTATTTAATAATACGCTTTTTCCATGCTTCGTTCTTGTAAACCAGAGCTTTCTTGCTGGAAACTCCTGGTCCCTCCATGTGATTTCAAGCAATGTTTACAGCCGGGTTCAAGCCTTGTTAAAATTGACTAAATTCGGTAGCCTGTATTTTATAATCTGCAACATTTATCTAGAAGTTAATGACCTATTTTTATACACGGTGAGGCATACAGTTTGTGCCGTATGAAGTAGCGTTTTATACTTTATAAAAGAGCAATAAATTCATCGCTGAAATTTGCATGCAAACAACGTGCTTGGAAACACGTTCACAAAAATGCCTTAGATCACATTCAGGGACCACGAGTTTGGACTAAAAAAGCTCAGTTTTACAAGAAAGAAACGTGGAAAAAGCGAATTACTAAATAAATTTGCTGGGGGGCGCAGTCTAAGATGTAAAATTTTGAAAGTGAATTGCAAGAATTTTGAGTGAAAAAGTACGACATTCCAGTAAACATGGCTAATTATTAAACGATCGATGGAGTCTAAAATACCCTAATCGGGTCTAATCTACACAGTAACTTGTTGTTAATGGCTTCCACTGCTTAACGTACCTTACATATAAATTTAGCGCCCACAATATTACTCGAAAGTGCGGAGTTCTGGTCCTTCTCACAACTTTCTACTGACTTTGACGCGTGATATTTTCCCATCTGGAGTGCCTTCAGTTTGGATAATTATCCACAGCGCACTAGCGGTAAGTAGACTGCTCATGTTTCAGTTGTCTTAGTATTTCGGTAGTTGAACATAATTTTGAAGAACGAGATTGCCAGCCAAATATTCCGTGTCAACATAAAATTTCTTGCATTCGATATGCAAATGAATTTCAAGCCCAAAACACAGACATGCGCAGACAAATTGTATACATGCTTCTTGCCTGGTGTTTATTTCGCTTTGGCAGAAAATGTTCATTCAGTTTTGCTTTCAACTTATCATATACATTCATGCTTGCTTCGCTAGGATTTGGTAAGCTTTTTTCGAGTCTAGCGATTTCTATTCCGCCATAAATAATCAAAGCGTCTTTCTTATCATTAGGATCTGTAACCTTAAAATACCTGAACTCTCGTTCTCATTCTTCCCAGAGTTTTCCAGTTGCAATTTGGTTCTCTGATCTCACACAAGGTTGGACTTTTAGGTTTCTAGTCTCTGTCACGACGATTGCTTGATTTCAGGCTGATTGCTGGCCTGTCCTGAAGAAGCACTCGGCGAACTCGCTGTGTCTGGTGGATCTGACGGCATGTTTACGGTGTTTTACTTGACTTTTCTCTTCCTTTTCTACGGAAACCGGTTCCTGATTCACTGAGTTCGATTTGGGAATCCGCTGAATCCTCGTCGCCAATGTAAAATCTCTATTTCTGGACACTAAAATCTGTTCTGTTCGCTTTTATTACGACTTCACTCCGTCGCTCACTACACTCGCTCGTATACAACATACACACGTGATTATGCAAATGTATCAATGTCTCGGATATTACATTATTCATATGTACATTGTAAATGTGCGTGAATATATAAAATTTTAAGACATGCATACTAGATTTGTACAAAATGTGTGCACATATTTCTGGCTCTAATTAATAGCCATTTCCCATAACTTTTCTTTTGTGGGTTTTTTTTTTTCAATGTCATAAAATGTTATAATTAACTTTCCTATGCTGGAAAAATTAATCTCAGGACATCCATCAAAAAGTCACTTAGGTCGTTTCACAGGGAACCCTTCATATTATAACTAGCTCAACAACAGCTTTGATTGCGCATGCGCGTAATATATTCTTTGGGTAACATTTCGTAAAAATACAAAAAAAATCCACACGAATGATCGACCAGGCAGGTATGAATGAACAAAGCAAATACTTTTTATTTCGATTCCACGGGTTTTTGCTCAACGCGGAGATTGTTAAACACTGGTTTACATGTCAAACGAAAGAGAATCTGTGTCCGATGCTCGCGGTCAATGTTAACTTTGATGTAATGTAAAAGTTTGGTAACTGTAAAAAAAGGTCTGTTATTACTTAACTTATTTAACCTAAATACAGATTCAAATCAACACGACAATCAAGTCCTTATCCACCAAAGATCCTCATTTGCAGTTATAAAAATTGAGCCGAAAAATGAGTGAATTATTGCATCCAATCGTACTTCCTTTCGGATTGTCGTGTGGGCCTGATGCCTCTCATCCAATCACCTTTTTTAAAAAAAAAGCTGTGTGTGAAGCTCGATGATACTTGGTAGCGGAACGCAGCGGAAGCTTTTGAAACATACTAAAGGAACCGCATTTCAAAACTGTCGTGTTGCCATCACTTAAAGTGGCACGACGATGAAATTTGAAAATGACTTGAAACTCGGTTGAACTTAGCTATATGGCTCCTATAATCACACAGCAACATATTTTATTTATATTCAAAAGAGAGAGATCAAAATTATCAAGTATATTAGCATCTGAATTGTATGCAAATGACGTCATTTACTCAAACCTATTGTTCTCTTGGCTTTTAAATTCAAATTTCTCGGTGATAATGAGCTTAAAATACAGAATTTTTGGGAAAGTAGTTGTTCATATGCATTTATTGTCATCATTGAGTTACTTCAACTAGGAATAATCCAATTTCAATTTCAACCGATTTTGATCGTCGTCCCCCTTTCAATTACCTGTACAATGACAAAGCAAAAAATGTATGGCTGGCTGGCTTAAATCCTGCTTGCTACTTATACACGCATTGCCGATTTCCAAGTTGTAAGACATGAGTTCCAACTGTAACCACGATGATGACCGTTAAAGTCGAAAGTTTGATTAATTAAAAATGAAAAACCACAGTTCTGTAACAATTTTAGCTTGAAAATGATTTCCTAGTTGTTGATTTTATGCTCTATTTCCTTGCTGATTCTCTTCTCTTCTTGGCCAGGTTTTATTGCTGATCAAGCTGGGTCCTATAAACCTGCATTTTTTACTGCTGGAGGGATTTGTTTATTGGCATTCTTCCTTCCTTTCCTGCAATATTGCTTCAAACTGTGGATGGAAGTTGTAACAGCACAAGACATCGTTGGAGGATGTTGGAGTTTTACGAAATCAACAGTAAGATTTACTTTGTTAATCAGTTTTTTCGTGAAATTTGTCAAACTCACACAAAAACTAGACGCCTAATAAGCGTTCACTCGGGCTACCTGTGCGTAATACTTGGGGAGAAAATGGGAGAACAGAAGTTGATGGAAACCAGATTGACTTGTCAGTGTGTCTTTTGATTGCAAAAATGCATGACAAATTATATTGGCCTAGGAGAAAGTATTTTGTAGATAATTGTACCAACTGATTGGTGGTATAAATATACTGCTGGTCTTTTTATCCTGCCAGACATATGCAGTATACAGTCTGCGTTATTTTGCTAAATGCTTACCAAATAATCCAATATGATCTATAGATAATACATTATAGCTCAGACAAAATTTTTATTATGTACTTTTTACTTTGATTTATGGAAACAAAACTTACAAACTGCAGCAAACTGTTTCGATATGAGATATGACAAGTTAAAATGACTTTGATATTAACTGATATTGCTGTTATCACATTGATAGATTCTAGAAGTGCCACAGTTGCCTTTCTATGAAATCATTTCAGTGCAGTCAATTCAGTTTCCTAACACAACTTTTCAGTACATGTATTACCGTGTTTTCAATATGGAACAGATCAATGATTATAGCAGTAGTCAGTTGCTGATGCTTTAATTTATTTGAAGTTCAATACTCGAAGTGTAATGTAATACAATGTATGCTCATTACTGTTACCATATATAGCTCCTCCTTGCACATCAACCTGATGCTACTACATAAAGTAACATGTTCAATTCATCCACTTTATCTTGTTTCTGTGAACATGGTTGCACAAAGCTTGTACAAATTTGTGGTTGAGTATCACTTTTCATTGATTGAAAATATCATTTTGTACATTCTAAAATTGGTTCTTCAATTGTTACTAATATAAGGTCTCATAAATATTACTATCATTTCATGCCATGATTATCCATCACTACATTTTGATCTGCTAACATTGAGCATGATTGACAGTAAAGTGCATTCAATATAATCATGACAATTTGTACAAAATACAGATTGCACTAAATAATTATAATAAATCATTTGTTTTCCATTGTTTATTTGGTGTAATTTTGCACTATTTACTAATTCTTGTTTCCTGGCTTAATTATTGAATACACTCTAGTCACCTTATAATGCAAAGGCGAGAATAATCTCCTAGTCTTTCTAGTAGTTGAAAACATTGTAGATATTGTTAGTTAATTAGTTCGCTTCTAACACGGCTCTCATGTTGAGCATGACTGTAGACACCGTGTATAAATAGAATTTATATAAGCAAAAATTATGTGCAAGCAGTGGTGATATAAAACAACTGACTATTGATTTGAAGATAGTATCTCCGTGTCTTACATGTCTGTCCTCAAGTGAAGTTCGCTGCCACAAATCGATCTCTGTCTCGTGTTCTTGGACGATCAATACATTACAAGTTGATTACAACAGCTGGTAAGGTCACCACTAAATTCGAGAATTCCATATTAACGATTAAAAGCAGTGACTATCCAAATATCTTGAGATTAGAAGCCAATAGTTCGATAAATTCCGATTGATAGCTCCACCATTTTGTTCAATGCCTCTCAATCCCTCGCGACAATTCTCGACCACAGGAAGCCTCGTGGTCAACCTCGTTTTAATGACAGTGTACCCCAAAGGCTTCTGGGTAATTTGCCAATTTGCGACGTTGATAGATAGATAGATTGATAGACCGAAAAGGTAAACCTAGACTCGAGCTACCACAGGTAGCCCGAGTGACAAGCTAGATAGAAACACCTCATATCCAACTAGACGCACCCGTGCGTTCACTCGTGCCCACATGAAAGAGAGCCAAATATCGGCTTAAAAGGCATTTAGCAGTTTAGATATGAGCTGCCTTTGACAGCGTTTGTCTTACGGTTCTCTATGGGACTGTACGTTTTTAATGAGGGAGGGTGGGCTGGAGTATTTTGGGGGAGGGTCATCGAAAAAATATTCAATGTTTGTGAAGGGCCGCCAAGCCTGTCTTTTTCCATGTAAGGGGGAGGGTCACCTCTTTAGAAACGAGTGGAATCACATACATTTCTCCGGACTTACTTTGTATATATCTATTTGTACATTCAAACATTAGCCCTTTCAAAATCATTGTACCCAGAAGCTGGAACCGAAATGGCGCCTGTGCACACTAGTAATATATCAGTGGATTTTCATGTGTTCTAGTGTATGAATGTGCTGAGTAATGTTTGTACAATTAGCTATAAATATGGTATGCTGCGACAATTGTCACTACATACTGTTTATTGCATGGCTGTACATCATCCATCATACTTTAATTGTTCCTTATGTGAAGTTACTATTATTTTGTTCCTGCAATTCTTGTACTTTGCTTGCAAAAAAGTCCATTGATGATGATCTCGTACCTTCAAATATATCGTTACAACAATATAATTCTTTATGCAGTTCACATGTGGGAAATCTTACTTCACAATGTAGTATTTGTAAACTCAGTAAATGTTTTTGGGCATATTTAGGTATATTACGCGTCCTGTTTCTGTCGTTTGACTTTCCTTTATTTCATCAACAGCGGTTGTGCTAGACTTTACTAAGTCCTTCTAAGATTTTCGGCGAGGCGACTCGCACTTTGCAATTGTGCTCATATGCATGTGGAAATGCTTTGATAGTCTTAATATCCATACATTAATTTGCCAAAAAGTGGCTGTTTTAAACTCCTTCCCAACAACCATTGTGCAAAGCTGCACGTGCTTCGCAATCATAACAGCTCATACATCATTTTATTTTATCAAAAATACGGATTTCAAATATCGTGCAAGGGTTCAGACAAAAAATTATGCAAATGACATTCCGTCCCTAGCTCACGCATTTATTGGGTTTTGTCACCCAGTGAGCCAAATTGTTTTGAGCAGGCGGAAGCTACAGCCTTGTTTCCAGGCTCTCTAATATATGTATATGCAGCACTGTGTTGCAATCTTTGTTTGGTTGATTTGAGTCGGCTAGGGGAGGGTCACCAATTTTTTTCTGTTAATCAATGAAGGGCCATGGATCTTTTTGAAAAAGCAAGGGGGAGGGTCATCACAATTTTGTTTTGGTTGAGATGAAAAACTCCAGCCCACTCCTCCCCCCTCATTAAAAACGTACAGTCCCTAATTAAATACAACTATTATGTCTGATATTTATTAAGAAATTTTATAGCTGCTAGGGTAAAAGCGATTGACATGTTGACGAATTCCTGTATTGCTGGGGTGCATCCATACCTTTGGGAATCCAAAGACAATGAAGCGGTAGCCATGTTGGATGACCAAACAATAAACGCTAATGAGAAATCTTTTGTTGAAGGTCAACCAAGATGGCTGCCGTGACGTCACATGCACCCCAGCAATTGCATGACGTTGCAGACTCATTGTAGCGTCACGAAAGCACACCGTCCTGTTTGGATGACCTGTTTGACCTCGGTCTATTTTCTTTGATATCAAATTTCCTTATAATCAAAGAGCCAGACAAGCTGTCGCTTGAAGCTGCTTGAGTCAAAATATATTGGAAATTAAATCAAAAACTATCTATTGAACATCTCGATTTTGAACTTGGCTCTTTGGTCGTAGTTTTGGAGATCCGGTTCAAATTGCTGTCAATTCTAACGCTCCTATAATGGAGTTAGGTATACCTCGAGTAATAAAAGACATTGCGTGACCAAATTAAACGCGCCAGATCATGAAATAGGAAACTTCAGTCTCCTTCGTTTTCGATATTCAAATTCAGTACAACGAGAAATTCAATGAAAATAGCACTCCACATGGTAGCTTTCTTCTTCGCTTCGCTAGCTTTCTAGGTAGGTTTCAAGCTAAGATGGCGAGACGTACGTGCTGCTCTCCACGTGAACGCCTCGACTCCACGACCTGTGTGTTGGGTTCCTGTGTAGTTTCCATTTTGTGACAACGATTGTAGACTGACGAAACTGCAGTTTAAACCTCGTGCCCAGTCCCTTCGGGACAGGCACGAGTAATAATAACATTCAATCAGCTTTTGACAAATTCCTCATTCTCTCCGTCATTAATTCACTTGGCTTGAAATTAAAAGGCAAATTGAAAAATGATTCTTGCCACATAAGGCGGAATCTTTTTAGATTTTCCCTTTTGAGTTGAGTGCATAATCTTGTAACGTTAATTAATTTGACGTCCATGACCAGTAGAGCGCGGCGCGAGGAATACGTCACTCCCGTTAGCAGTCGAATGGTAACCTTGCAACGCAGTCTTCAAAGTTGTGTTTCATTTCACTAAGAATTTCAGCTCTTGTAATTATGACGTTGTAAGTGCCATGGCTTCGTTCTTGCAGCTATTGTTATTTTTGATGTGTGGAATTCTTAAGAGCTCAGAAGGTAGGATTTTATGATGTGTTGGGTTTGAAATTCACACTGGTTAGAGTGGTGTAAACAAAGTGTACTAGTTAGATATAGAGTATAATAGATAAATACGATTAGAAACAAAAGCATTAGAGTGAAGTAGTACTAATAAATTTAAGTGTATTGCACGGGTTTATGACAACCGCTCTATTTGTTTTAGAGAATTCTTTCTTTAATGTCATTCAATCAATCAATTCTTTATTTCTAAAAAATTTCTAATCACGATTAATATTTTACAAATAACCTAAATCATGCATTGAGTGATGACACTTAATCCGTGAAACAAAATCTAATAGTCAGTGTCTAATAGTCTAATCAGAACAAAAGAAAACAATGGAAATAGTGTCTACTAATGTCTTTTAGACTAATATCTATTTGACGGATTAAGTGCCATTATTCTAACTGCATAACTTACTGCTATATAACACTAAAACCGCTGAGAATAAAGTTTTTTCTGTTCACTAGCTATATAGTCGTCCTTACTAAGGCACAAACTCTTTGTCTAGATAGTCTCAAGATTATATATATATATCGATCTATATAACATATACACTCGATTGTAGAAAGGTTGCAGTGTAGGTATATTTATGTTTTCCCGCTATGCCATCAAAATTCAAGCGCTGCTTTTCCTGGAGCTCGTTTACTTGGAAAGACAACAAAAGAACACACCCAGGTTTGGATTGTTATGGCTATGGGCCAAGGGCGGCCCAAAGCCGCTTTATCAAAATATATTTGAATATATAATTAAACAAATATCTTATTAGATGCAAAACCAAAATGATCGGTTAAGGAGGCTTCCTAGCTACAATTTATCATGCTGCTTTGCTTTTAAAATTATCGAGTCGAAACCTGATAATCTATTTTTGGGGTTAAAAAATTGCGCCTCGAATATTTCAAAATCCGTTTATACGAATTTCTCCAAAATTCTCATGCTACCAGCCAAAGTCCTAAATAGTAACGCTTCGTATGTCGTTTTAAAAGTTTTGGTCAAAAAACGCGTGAAACTGCTTGGAATCTAAAACGGTAACGTCATCGTTTCGTCGCTATGGTAACCCTGATGTAAACAAAACACATACCATTAAAAACTCCAGTCTTTATGTAGTAAATGAACGAAAGGTCATAACTGTGGGTGCCTTCATGTAAGAACTACAACCATTTCAAGTTGACCGGTCGAACACTAGAGACATTGTAGGAAGCCTCCCTTACATGTAAATTGGGCATTGCTCACCTGCAATGATTGTGAAAGTATATTCCTTCTAAACCCTCTGAGATATCGATAAAAATATTTCAGGTTTTGAAAGGGCTTATTTAGAAATTGCATCTTATTAAATTTTTCTTAATTCCATTAAATATTTGTATTTTGTGTATTTAATTGTATAAATGCGTACTACAACCTTTCTGCAATTGAATACATATACTACAGAGTAAAGTATACACTTATATATTCAAAAACAAAAACAAAACAAAACAAAAAAATCTATCTTTATCTAATTTATGGTAGTTTACATAATGGCCCTCAAATACGAATCCCAACTGGCAAGGAGGCGAACCAGTTGGCTATTTACAAGCATCGTCGAGAAACTGAATTTGATCTATGGGCTGCCCAAATTCAGCCTCAGCTAGTAGCCAGAGCGGGAACTCGGGACCACCGGATTGCGAGACGGACATGCTGTCTCCTATACACTTATTTAATAAACGTTGTCGAGTCCAGAATCTGTATATTTGTAATCTGTATAAATGTATACTACGTACAAATAACCTTACTGCAATCAAGTGTTTATACTACAGAGTAAAGTATACTTTTATGTATATACACTTATTTAATAAATGTTGTCGCGTCGAGAGGCAACAGGCGTCAACCCAAGCCGGTTTTTAGCTGGCTGCTAAATTCACGGAGAGTTCTAAAGAGCCGTATACTTTCCACAAACAAGACAAATGACTTCTAAATAAAACTTTGCTTCCAATTCTATCAATGGAAACATATTTCGAGACATTTCTGCTTGATATCACCTGTTTTTTCTTCAAAACACGCTGAGAAATCTGACGGAGTTGTTGAAATATTATGTGCTTTGAAATTTAGTATTTTTTCTGTTTGATGCTGCGTGCCTCAGTGATTATCTATTAAATAAATGACTAAGTCGGTGGTTTCAAAGTCATTGTGCTTGTAACAAAGAAGGTAATAAAGCATTCAAATAAAGAAGTACAAGATATCAATAATAAAGAGATAATGAATTCCGATCCCCACAGGGGTCCGACAGGGGTCCCACTTGAGATGATTCTCGTTCATTCTGTTTTCATTAGTTTCACGTCAAAACAAGTCCATCTGTTTTCGATCGTTGACACGTACAGTCGATATAGAGATATGAGTATCACTGATGCATAACACTACACGAAGCCAAAATATAATATAAAATTACAGGTGAAAAAATGATGAAACTTTGTTTGACCAGCCTATTCCGTGCCCTAAAATCGCCTAAAATCGCCTTAAGTTTTGAGCATCTTTGGGGACTGAATTTTGCTTAAATTGCCTAAAATCGCCTAAGATTCTGGGCCCTAAAATTGCCTAAAATCGCCCTAAATCGCCTTAAGTTATGAGCATTTTTGGGAATAATAATAAGATGGCACGATTACGACGTGAAATAGTTAATTACTCGTGCCCAGGCCTTTAGGCCGGGAACGAGTTATAAACTGCAAATGTTTTTTTTTTCCTTCTGATTTCGTCTCGAGAACAGGCCATTCTTGCGCAATCGGTGACGTGTGCACTCCTGATAGGTTAAGAGCGTAAGAAACAATGCCCTTCATTCATCACCTTTGAGCGCGTGCAAACTCTTCGTAGTGAAGACAAGCCAGGAACTTTAGGAATGCAAGATGGCCGACTTCAAAGAAAATAGCTTTCAGGGACAGGCTTTTCCTACAGTAGAACAATGTAATTTGGAGCTTTTAACTCGAGATATACCTATATACTTACAAGAGCTTCAGAATGGGCTGTTATTTTGAGCTTCATCTCCAATACTTTGACCAAATATCGAACTCTAAATGGAGTACATGGAACAATGCCCTCGCGATAAAAACTACTTCCTATGAGCTGGAAATCTACGAATTTCTCATCCAACATGTTGCTAAACGAACATACATAGAAGCAAGTCAATTATATTCCTCATTCAAGCATTCAAGAGATCTTGAGAGGTTTTTGTACTGAATTTTAATTTAATATCGGAATGGCATGAAACTAGATTCCATTGACCTTGTATTTCGCGTTTGGTCACGTAACGTCTTTTATTCATATATAAAACATCCGAAACATGAACGAAAAAATACACGATTTGTTATTGTGTCAAATATGCCGTTGTAGAAGTCTTTACAGCAAACAATTGAGATATAGTGAAATACGAGAATAAACTGTTAAACTGTTGAATAAACTGTTATATTTTTGCATGTTGGAGATATCTAATACACATGCATGATAATAGAAAGACAAAGGCAAACACTAATATGTTGACAGACAAACTGACTAATCAAGAAATTTTTTGTTTAAGTTAGCCGATTCAAAAAAGGTCATTATGTTACGGTTAGCTATTTCCCGGAATGGTGAAGAATGCGTGAAACGGCTCGGGGAAGAGTACGAACGGAGTGCGTCTAGTTAGTATTTAACTTGTAAAAGTATACAATTATCAAGTAAGGCTATGTCAATTTACGTCTAAAATATGTGAAACATTAGAGTGCAAATAATATACCCGTGAAATAGATAGCTAACTAACTAATTCCTAATTAGGTGCTATGTGTTGCCTAAGTTTAATTAGCTAGGAAATAGGCGAGCCGTGACGAGTATAGGCAAGTGTACGTGCACACAAAACACATAAAAATACTCACAAAAACTGAAACAATATTTTATTGTGTATGATTTTTCAAGTTATAATTCGACATGTTCGCTTTTTTTTTGACAAGTTCAGCTCACGTTAATTTGCGTACTGAGTCGTTGATCTAGCAAAAGCCCGTGCATCTGTTATGCCTGACTGAATTCCTATGTCTTGTCTAATTTAGGCCTAGTTCAAACGTCGAATCTCACATGTGCCGAATTTAATGCAAATTAGTCAAATCTTTTGTTTCCATTCATTTACATCTCATTTGCATTGAGTTTGGTACATGTGAGATGCGACGTTTGAACTAGGTCTAAGCACTAACTATCACCTAATTAATACTATCTATTTCACGGATATATTATTTGCACTCTACTGGATTCAAAACACCAAATAGGCTAGAGTGATTGCAAACCGGTGAAATAAAAATTGAATGTTAGTGTGTAATACTCTGTGTGTAATAGTTTAATAGACACAAAAGAATACAATGGAAATAAGGTCTACTAATGTCTATTAGTCTACTAACTATTTCACGGGTATTTTGCAGTCACTCTAGCCTTAAGCTATTTCCAGATTATGCGTATATGCTATGGTGTGGAATTTTCCACTCGTTTGATTTCTTAGGGCAATATTTGTTTTATGTTGTTAATACACTTCTTTTCAGTTTAATCCTTAAAACTAACCTAAATACATAATTAGCTATAAAACCTAACCTTTGTACAACAACCTTCAGGAAAAAGACGAAACCACAGCATACAGCGGTCATTCTCAAAAAGGTTGTCCAGATGAAAAGACGTTTAGTCGTTAATAAACTCATTTGCATATATCAGATTTTCAATTTTCTCGCAGGAATTTCGATTCATTTCAAGTACACTGCATATTATAATATTGTATATAATGGATTGTATAACGTAGTTTTGCAGCTTAAGTTAAAATTCTTGCCAGAAAATTGAAACTGTGATATATGCAAATATGTTTATTAATGACCGAATGTCTTTTCATCTGAAGAAACATAGCTAATTATTCAACAATCAATGAAGTCCAGAGTACTCTTATTGGATCCAATTCCAACAGTACCATGTTGGTGATAACATCTATTACTAAATTTACGTTATACATGAATTTAACGCCAACATTATAACTCGAAAGTGCAGAGTTCTGGTCCTTCTCACAACTTTCTACTGACTTTCCACTTCTTGCATTCGATATATGCAAATGAATTTCAAGCCCAAAACACAGACATGCGCAGACAAATTGTATACATGCTTGGCCTAGTATGTCCGAGGACGAAAAAAAAAGTCACGTGACCACTTTGTCAGAATACGTTTTCTTGTTTTTCTTTATAACTAAATTATGGGACAACATTTAAAAACGCTATCTTTTTTCGTTGGTTGTCCTTAACACTGTAGCACAAAACTGAATTATTTAACCGTAAACACATTTTGTATTGCTTGTTTAAAAAAAACGAATTTTCATAACTCCAGGCCACGTGACCAATTGACGTTCGAAACTTTGACATTGAATTATCACAAATATTGAACATAACCAAGATACCATAATACTAAGAGGGCGAAAATCAGTATTTTTAGCTATTTTTAGTAATTCGCCATCACGCGCATAAGGTTCTGAAACAATAGAATTTGATTTATGACGTGAGCGCTGACGGGACCGTTGGCTTTCGGCCTTTGAATTCTAATGTTCGGAGCCTTGCGCGTGCCACGAACATCGCAAATACATCAATACTGATTTTCGCTCTCTTCGTATTATGGTCTCTTGATATATGCCCTTAACAAAATAGCGAAACTATACAAAGAACCGTGGTGGATAATAATATTAAAGAGTAATCTTCAAATACGGTTTCACGATTCAGATAAGACCCAAGCTTTACATACGTATTGTTTTTTAAAGTTTCAGGCACTTACAATTGTTCTACAAATCCTTGTCAGAATAATGCAACATGCAGTGATCTTGTAAACAACTACACTTGCAGTTGTCCACTAGGCTACTCAGGGCGACATTGTGAAAAGAGTAAGTTGAACTTTCAGTGCTTGCTGATAGGGTGAAGCTGAAAGGCTTCATGTGAAATGGGATGTATTTATCATGATGTTGGTATTTGATGTTTCAGACATTGACGATTGTTCTGGAAATCCTTGTCAGAATAATGCAACATGCAGCGATCTTGTCAATAACTACACTTGCAGTTGTCCACTAGGCTACTCAGGGCGACTTTGTGAAAAGAGTAAGTTGAACTTTCAGTGGTTGCTGATAGGGTGAAGCTGAAAGGCTTCATGTGAAATGGGATGTATTTACCATCATGTTGGTATTTGATGTTTCAGACATTGACGATTGTTCTGGAAATCCTTGTCAGAATAATGCAACATGCAGCGATCTTGTCAACAACTACACTTGCAGTTGTCCACTAGGCTACTCAGGGCGACATTGTGAAAAGAGTAAGTTGAACTTTCAGTGGTTGCTGAGAGGGTGAAGCTGAAAGGCTTCATGTGAAATGGGATGTATTTACCATCATGTTGGTATTTGATGTTTCAGACATTGACGATTGTTCTGGAAATCCTTGTCAGAATAATGCAACATGCAGCGATCTTGTCAACAACTACACTTGCAGTTGTCCACTAGGCTACTCAGGGCGACATTGTGAAAAGAGTAAGTTGAACTTTCAGTGGTTGCTGAGAGGGTGAAGCTGAAAGGCTTCATGTGAAATGGGATGTATTTACCATCATGTTGGTATTTGATGTTTCAGACATTGACGATTGTTCTGGAAATCCTTGTCAGAATAATGCAACATGCAGCGATCTTGTCAACAACTACACTTGCAGTTGTCCACTAGGCTACTCAGGGCGACATTGTGAAAAGAGTAAGTTGAACTTTCAGTGGTTGCTGAGAGGGTGAAGCTGAAAGGCTTCATGTCAAATGGGATGTATTTACCATCATGTTGGTATTTGATGTTTCAGACATTGACGATTGTTCTGGAAATCCTTGTCAGAATAATGCAACATGCAGCGATCTTGTCAACAACTACACTTGCAGTTGTCCACTAGGCTACTCAGGGCGACATTGTGAAAAGAGTAAGTTGAACTTTCAGTGGTTGCTGAGAGGGTGAAGCTGAAAGGCTTCATGTCAAATGGGATGTATTTACCATCATGTTGGTATTTGATGTTTCAGACATTGACGATTGTTCTGGAAATCCTTGTCAGAATAATGCAACATGCAGCGATCTTGTCAACAACTACACTTGCAGTTGTCCACTAGGCTACTCAGGGCGACATTGTGAAAAGAGTAAGTTGAACTTTCAGTGGTTGCTGAGAGGGTGAAGCTGAAAGGCTTCATGTCAAATGGGATGTATTTACCATCATGTTGGTATTTGATGTTTCAGACATTGACGATTGTTCTGGAAATCCTTGTCAGAATAATGCAACATGCAGCGATCTTGTCAACAACTACACTTGCAGTTGTCCACTAGGCTACTCAGGGCGACATTGTGAAAAGAGTAAGTTGAACTTTCAGTGGTTGCTGAGAGGGTGAAGCTGAAAGGCTTCATGTGAAATGGGATGTATTTACCATCATGTTGGTATTTGATGTTTCAGACATTGACGATTGTTCTGGAAATCCTTGTCAGAATAATGCAACATGCAGCGATCTTGTCAACAACTACACTTGCAGTTGTCCACTAGGCTACTCAGGGCGACATTGTGAAAAGAGTAAGTTGAACTTTCAGTGGTTGCTGAGAGGGTGAAGCTGAAAGGCTTCATGTGAAATGGGATGTATTTACCATGCATGTTGGTATTTGATGTTTCAGACATTGACGATTGTTCTGGAAATCCTTGTCAGAATAATGCAACATGCAGCGATCTTGTCAACAACTACACTTGCAGTTGTCCACTAGGCTACTCAGGGCGACATTGTGAAAAGAGTAAGTTGAACTTTCAGTGGTTGCTGAGAGGGTGAAGCTGAAAGGCTTCATGTCAAATGGGATGTATTTACCATCATGTTGGTATTTGATGTTTCAGACATTGACGATTGTTCTGGAAATCCTTGTCAGAATAATGCAACATGCAGCGATCTTGTCAACAACTACACTTGCAGTTGTCCACTAGGCTACTCAGGGCGACATTGTGAAAAGAGTAAGTTGAACTTTCAGTGGTTGCTGAGAGGGTGAAGCTGAAAGGCTTCATGTGAAATGGGATGTATTTACCATCATGTTGGTATTTGATGTTTCAGACATTGACGATTGTTCTGGAAATCCTTGTCAGAATAATGCAACATGCAGCGATCTTGTCAACAACTACACTTGCAGTTGTCCACTAGGCTACTCAGGGCGACATTGTGAAAAGAGTAAGTTGAACTTTCAGTGGTTGCTGAGAGGGTGAAGCTGAAAGGCTTCATGTGAAATGGGATGTATTTACCATCATGTTGGTATTTGATGTTTCAGACATTGACGATTGTTCTGGAAATCCTTGTCAGAATAATGCAACATGCAGCGATCTTGTCAACAACTACACTTGCAGTTGTCCACTAGGCTACTCAGGGCGACATTGTGAAAAGAGTAAGTTGAACTTTCAGTGGTTGCTGAGAGGGTGAAGCTGAAAGGCTTCATGTGAAATGGGATGTATTTACCATCATGTTGGTATTTGATGTTTCAGACATTGACGATTGTTCTGGAAATCCTTGTCAGAATAATGCAACATGCAGCGATCTTGTCAACAACTACACTTGCAGTTGTCCACTAGGCTACTCAGGGCGACATTGTGAAAAGAGTAAGTTGAACTTTCAGTGGTTGCTGAGAGGGTGAAGCTGAAAGGCTTCATGTGAAATGGGATGTATTTACCATCATGTTGGTATTTGATGTTTCAGACATTGACGATTGTTCTGGAAATCCTTGTCAGAATAATGCAACATGCAGCGATCTTGTCAACAACTACACTTGCAGTTGTCCACTAGGCTACTCAGGGCGACATTGTGAAAAGAGTAAGTTGAACTTTCAGTGGTTGCTGAGAGGGTGAAGCTGAAAGGCTTCATGTGAAATGGGATGTATTTACCATCATGTTGGTATTTGATGTTTCAGACATTGACGATTGTTCTGGAAATCCTTGTCAGAATAATGCAACATGCAGCGATCTTGTCAACAACTACACTTGCAGTTGTCCACTAGGCTACTCAGGGCGACATTGTGAAAAGAGTAAGTTGAACTTTCAGTGGTTGCTGAGAGGGTGAAGCTGAAAGGCTTCATGTGAAATGGGATGTATTTACCATCATGTTGGTATTTGATGTTTCAGACATTGACGATTGTTCTGGAAATCCTTGTCAGAATAATGCAACATGCAGCGATCTTGTCAACAACTACACTTGCAGTTGTCCACTAGGCTACTCAGGGCGACATTGTGAAAAGAGTAAGTTGAACTTTCAGTGGTTGCTGAGAGGGTGAAGCTGAAAGGCTTCATGTGAAATGGGATGTATTTACCATCATGTTGGTATTTGATGTTTCAGACATTGACGATTGTTCTGGAAATCCTTGTCAGAATAATGCAACATGCAGCGATCTTGTCAACAACTACACTTGCAGTTGTCCACTAGGCTACTCAGGGCGACATTGTGAAAAGAGTAAGTTGAACTTTCAGTGGTTGCTGAGAGGGTGAAGCTGAAAGGCTTCATGTGAAATGGGATGTATTTACCATCATGTTGGTATTTGATGTTTCAGACATTGACGATTGTTCTGGAAATCCTTGTCAGAATAATGCAACATGCAGCGATCTTGTCAACAACTACACTTGCAGTTGTCCACTAGGCTACTCAGGGCGACATTGTGAAAAGAGTAAGTTGAACTTTCAGTGGTTGCTGAGAGGGTGAAGCTGAAAGGCTTCATGTGAAATGGGATGTATTTACCATCATGTTGGTATTTGATGTTTCAGACATTGACGATTGTTCTGGAAATCCTTGTCAGAATAATGCAACATGCAGCGATCTTGTCAACAACTACACTTGCAGTTGTCCACTAGGCTACTCAGGGCGACATTGTGAAAAGAGTAAGTTGAACTTTCAGTGGTTGCTGAGAGGGTGAAGCTGAAAGGCTTCATGTGAAATGGGATGTATTTACCATCATGTTGGTATTTGATGTTTCAGACATTGACGATTGTTCTGGAAATCCTTGTCAGAATAATGCAACATGCAGCGATCTTGTCAACAACTACACTTGCAGTTGTCCACTAGGCTACTCAGGGCGACATTGTGAAAAGAGTAAGTTGAACTTTCAGTGGTTGCTGAGAGGGTGAAGCTGAAAGGCTTCATGTGAAATGGGATGTATTTACCATCATGTTGGTATTTGATGTTTCAGACATTGACGATTGTTCTGGAAATCCTTGTCAGAATAATGCAACATGCAGCGATCTTGTCAACAACTACACTTGCAGTTGTCCACTAGGCTACTCAGGGCGACATTGTGAAAAGAGTAAGTTGAACTTTCAGTGGTTGCTGAGAGGGTGAAGCTGAAAGGCTTCATGTGAAATGGGATGTATTTACCATCATGTTGGTATTTGATGTTTCAGACATTGACGATTGTTCTGGAAATCCTTGTCAGAATAATGCAACATGCAGCGATCTTGTCAACAACTACACTTGCAGTTGTCCACTAGGCTACTCAGGGCGACATTGTGAAAAGAGTAAGTTGAACTTTCAGTGGTTGCTGAGAGGGTGAAGCTGAAAGGCTTCATGTGAAATGGGATGTATTTACCATCATGTTGGTATTTGATGTTTCAGACATTGACGATTGTTCTGGAAATCCTTGTCAGAATAATGCAACATGCAGCGATCTTGTCAACAACTACACTTGCAGTTGTCCACTAGGCTACTCAGGGCGACATTGTGAAAAGAGTAAGTTGAACTTTCAGTGGTTGCTGAGAGGGTGAAGCTGAAAGGCTTCATGTGAAATGGGATGTATTTACCATCATGTTGGTATTTGATGTTTCAGACATTGACGATTGTTCTGGAAATCCTTGTCAGAATAATGCAACATGCAGCGATCTTGTCAACAACTACACTTGCAGTTGTCCACTAGGCTACTCAGGGCGACATTGTGAAAAGAGTAAGTTGAACTTTCAGTGGTTGCTGAGAGGGTGAAGCTGAAAGGCTTCATGTGAAATGGGATGTATTTACCATCATGTTGGTATTTGATGTTTCAGACATTGACGATTGTTCTGGAAATCCTTGTCAGAATAATGCAACATGCAGCGATCTTGTCAACAACTACACTTGCAGTTGTCCACTAGGCTACTCAGGGCGACATTGTGAAAAGAGTAAGTTGAACTTTCAGTGGTTGCTGAGAGGGTGAAGCTGAAAGGCTTCATGTGAAATGGGATGTATTTACCATCATGTTGGTATTTGATGTTTCAGACATTGACGATTGTTCTGGAAATCCTTGTCAGAATAATGCAACATGCAGCGATCTTGTCAACAACTACACTTGCAGTTGTCCACTAGGCTACTCAGGGCGACATTGTGAAAAGAGTAAGTTGAACTTTCAGTGGTTGCTGAGAGGGTGAAGCTGAAAGGCTTCATGTGAAATGGGATGTATTTACCATCGATGTTGGTATTTGATGTTTCAGACATTGACGATTGTTCTGGAAATCCTTGTCAGAATAATGCAACATGCAGCGATCTTGTCAACAACTACACTTGCAGTTGTCCACTAGGCTACTCAGGGCGACATTGTGAAAAGAGTAAGTTGAACTTTCAGTGGTTGCTGAGAGGGTGAAGCTGAAAGGCTTCATGTGAAATGGGATGTATTTACCATCATGTTGGTATTTGATGTTTCAGACATTGACGATTGTTCTGGAAATCCTTGTCAGAATAATGCAACATGCAGCGATCTTGTCAACAACTACACTTGCAGTTGTCCACTAGGCTACTCAGGGCGACATTGTGAAAAGAGTAAGTTGAACTTTCAGTGGTTGCTGAGAGGGTGAAGCTGAAAGGCTTCATGTGAAATGGGATGTATTTACCATCATGTTGGTATTTGATGTTTCAGACATTGACGATTGTTCTGGAAATCCTTGTCAGAATAATGCAACATGCAGCGATCTTGTCAACAACTACACTTGCAGTTGTCCACTAGGCTACTCAGGGCGACATTGTGAAAAGAGTAAGTTGAACTTTCAGTGGTTGCTGAGAGGGTGAAGCTGAAAGGCTTCATGTGAAATGGGATGTATTTACCATGATGTTGGTATTTGATGTTTCAGACATTGACGATTGTTCTGGAAATCCTTGTCAGAATAATGCAACATGCAGCGATCTTGTCAACAACTACACTTGCAGTTGTCCACTAGGCTACTCAGGGCGACATTGTGAAAAGAGTAAGTTGAACTTTCAGTGGTTGCTGAGAGGGTGAAGCTGAAAGGCTTCATGTGAAATGGGATGTATTTACCATGATGTTGGTATTTGATGTTTCAGACATTGACGATTGTTCTGGAAATCCTTGTCAGAATAATGCAACATGCAGCGATCTTGTCAACAACTACACTTGCAGTTGTCCACTAGGCTACTCAGGGCGACATTGTGAAAAGAGTAAGTTGAACTTTCAGTGGTTGCTGATAGGCTGAAGCTGAAAGGCTTCATGTGAAATGGGATGTATTTACCATGATGTTGGTATTTGATGTTTCAGACATTGACGATTGTTCTGGAAATCCTTGTCAGAATAATGCAACATGCAGCGATCTTGTCAACAACTACACTTGCAGTTGTCCACTAGGCTACTCAGGGCGACATTGTGAAAAGAGTAAGTTGAACTTTCAGTGCTTGCTGAGAGGGCTGAAGCTGAAAGGCTTCATGTGAAATGGGATGTATTTACCATGATGTTGGTATTTGATGTTTCAGACATTGACGATTGTTCTGGAAATCCTTGTCAGAATAATGCAACATGCAGCGATCTTGTCAACAACTACACTTGCAGTTGTCCACTAGGCTACTCAGGGCGACATTGTGAAAAGAGTAAGTTGAACTTTCAGTGCTTGCTGATAGGCTGAAGCTGAAAGGCTTCATGTGAAATGGGATGTATTTACCATGATGTTGGTATTTGATGTTTCAGACATTGACGATTGTTCTGGAAATCCTTGTCAGAATAATGCAACATGCAGCGATCTTGTCAACAACTACACTTGCAGTTGTCCGACTAGGCTACTCAGGGCGACATTGTGAAAAGAGTAAGTTGAACTTTCAGTGGTTGCTGATAGGCTGAAGCTGAAAAGGCTTAAATGTGAAATGTGATGTAGTTTACCATGATGTTGGTATTTGATGTTTCAGACATTGACGATTGTTCTGGAAATCCTTGTCAGAATAATGCAACATGCAGCGATCTTGTCAACAACTACACTTGCAGTTGTCGACTAGGCTACTCAGGGCGACATTGTGAAAAGAGTAAGTTGAACTTTCAGTGGTTGCTGATAGGCTGAAGCTGAAAGGGTAAATGTGAAATGTGATGTAGTTTACCATGATGTTGGTATTTGATGTTTCAGACATTGACGATTGTGCTGGAAATCCTTGTCAGAATAATGCAACATGCAGCGATCTTGTCAACAACTACACTTGCAGTTGTCGACTAGGCTACTCAGGGCGACATTGTGAAAAGAGTAAGTTGAACTTTCAGTGCTTGCTGATAGGGTGAAGCTGAAAGGCTTCATGTGAAATGGGATGTATTTACCATGATGTTGGTATTTGATGTTTCAGACATTGACGATTGTTCTGGAAATCCTTGTCAGAATAATGCAACATGCAGCGATCTTGTCAACAACTACACTTGCAGTTGTCGACTAGGCTACTCAGGGCGACATTGTGAAAAGAGTAAGTTGAACTTTCAGTGCTTGCTGATAGGCTGAAGCTGAAAGGCTTCATGTGAAATGAGATGTATTTACCATGATGTTGGTATTTGATGTTTCAGACATTGACGATTGTGCTGGAAATCCTTGTCAGAATAATGCAACATGCAGCGATCTTGTCAACAACTACACTTGCAGTTGTCGACTAGGCTACTCAGGGCGACATTGTGAAAAGAGTAAGTTGAACTTTCAGTGCTTGCTGATAGGGTGAAGCTGAAAGGCTTCATGTGAAATGGGATGTATTTACCATGATGTTGGTATTTGATGTTTCAGACATTGACGATTGTTCTGGAAATCCTTGTCAGAATAATGCAACATGCCGCAATCTTGTCAACAACTACACTTGCAGTTGTCGACTAGGCTACTCAGGGCGACATTGTGAAAAGAGTAAGTTGAACTTTCAGTGCTTGCTGATAGGCTGAAGCTGAAAGGCTTCATGTGAAATGAGATGTATTTACCATGATGTTGGTATTTGATGTTTCAGACATTGACGATTGTGCTGGAAATCCTTGTCAGAATAATGCAACATGCAGTGATCTTTTCAACAACTACACTTGCAGTTGTCGACTAGGCTACTCAGGGCGACATTGTGAAAAGAGTAAGTTGAACTTTCAGTGCTTGCTGATAGGGTGAAGCTGAAAGGCTTCATGTGAAATGTGATGTAATTACCATGATGTTGGTATTGTGAAATGAAATTCCCGTGAAAAAACATCCACATTCCTGTGGACAACTGACTTTTTGTTGTGCATTCCTTAATGAACGAGGAAATAATTCTTGGATCACATATTATCACGTCCTGCATGGTACGTCCGTGTTTTTCTTATTGTTTCCAATTGCACGTATTTGAATCAAAAAAGCTAAGAGACAAGGCCACAGAAGAGTGAACTACGATCTGCTTCAGATCGACAGTAAACTGCTCATATTTAAAATCACAAATAAATATTTCAGATTTTCAAACGTTTCGGGATTGCCATACCACTCACTACATCGGATACATAATAATTCCGCATTGGTCCCAAGTGCCAAAAGCACTACGGAGCCCCTAAAAGGCCATATTGTTTTTTTCCTGCTACTATGTCGACATATAAAGGCCCAGCCAAACGAGAAATGTTGGATGACCCAACACCATCCAACATTGTTGGACGATCCAACATTTTGTCATTTGGCCACCTTGTTGGATGGTGTTGGATGGTGTTGGATGGAGCACCCAACATGTTGGATGGAGTTTGAAGTCCGTCAAACATTCTATCCAACATCATCCAACATTTCTTTTGTTCTCGTGTTGGATGTGCGATGTTGGATCCGTTTGGCCGGTCCTTCCAACATGTTGGACGCATGCATGGGTGATTTTATAAACCATAATAGACTTTCCGGTTGTTGTTTTACGGCAATGTTGGATGCCGTTTGGCCACCCAAGAATTTGTTGGGTGATCCAACAATGTTAGATCGTCTAACAATGTTGGATCGTCTAACAATGTTGGATGGTGTTGGGTCACCCAACATTTCTCGTTTGGCCGGGCCTTAAGTCGACCTAGTTCAAAAGTCGACATATAAGTCGACATATAAGTCGACCTCGTTCGCAAAAGACAAAAGTCGAGATATGTCGACAGAGGAGCGGAAAAAAATCCAGTATGGCCCTTTAGGGGCTCCGTAAAAAGCACCTTTGGTGAGACCAAACTTTTCATGTCCGTGTTGATTTTGTCTGATGGTAACCTGCTAAGGTTATATATATGCAGTGAAAATAATGAAACTTGATTGCCATGATATTAGGGACGGCCCATTAGATTTTTGATTGGGGGGGGGGGGGGGGGGTGTTGGGCAATACCCCAAAAAAAATTCGAGCAAAGCCTTAAACGAAGAAAAAAAATCGTGCACAACAAAAGTGCCAGAAAAAAGTTCGTGCAAGCAGCTTAATATATTGTTAAATATTATATAGAGAAGTAAACGACCAAAATACGAATAAATCCTAAGGCAAAAGTACTCGCAAATCAACCAAAAGCAGTCAGTTGCGAACAAATGTGGTTAAAGATTTTTGTCGAGCGGCTCGCGCTTCGCGCTCGCAACACTTAAACATGTACATTTTTAAAGTATCACTAGCTACAAATCTTTTAGCGAGCGGCTCGCGTCTTGCGCTCGCAAAAACTAAAATCATTCCTAACTACAAAGCATCCATTGCACGCTTTTACTCACTGCAAGAGCTTTTCATAGCAATTTCCTCGTACTGAAAGGTACATGTATATACATACAGGCGCACACAAAATAAGTAACTATTCAAAAAATGAAAAAATGTAAACTGAATCATAAAACAACAAAAACACCCTTCTAGGCACCCTTTGGTTTGGTTCTTCAGCTGCATCCCTTCTCCCCCCTCACCCCCCAAAAAGGAATTTGCAAAGCTACGGCCCTGTTCCTGGCCCATATAAAACTCATCCCGACCAGTCCATTTCTTCAAAGCTTACAAAAAGTCCGTCTTTGCCATCCAACAAGACATACTCTCCTACGCCGTTGAATGTGTAGTTTTTGTTGTCAAGAGTAACAAAATGGGGATCTCCCCAAAACCAACCTTGCAAAAACAAAACGTTAACTCTCGTATTATTAAGAGTACTCAATGATAAAACACATAGATAAATAGACGACGAGTTTACTAATCTATGGATCGAATGGAACATGTAGTAGAGGGGGACGTAAGGGTTTGCGGTGATGCGGTTTTGCGTTATTTTTGGTGCGGTTTTGTGGTTTTTGACTTACGCGGTTTGCGGTTTAGGGGATTTTGACGATTTTCTTGCGGTTTTGTCTCAATTTTCTTTGCGGTTTCCATAAACAAGTGACCCTTGATCTTGTTCATTGCATTCAGTTCGTATTAATCATATTAAGACTAAAAACGTTCTTCCAGAACTGAGAAATTAGCCTACGTAGTCAAATCCTAATCGTCTCCCTTCCCTTTTCTTCCTCCCCATTAGGGGTAATGGTTGGCAAATTATTATATATTTTTCATTCACTTTGAAATGGTCAATTCTGATGAAAGCAAAAGCCTATAATAATTTAAGCAAACGTTGCAATTTATGTCTGAATGAAAATTATATAATAATTTGCCAACCTAAGATTGCAACATTAAACAAACGCAATGAACTTGTATCCGTGTGTAGACACAGACGAAGCAGATACTTACTAAGATTTTATCAAGATAAAACGTAAATTGTCACGCATAGGTAGCTGTAATGTCAGGAACCTGTAACCTTATACTTATTTAGCGTCGTTTAAATTTGAATTTGTACTTTATGTAAACCTTAAGGTAATGCGTTCTCGCATTCGTGCGCATAACGTTTGCGTATGTTTTGCACGCGCGCGCTGATATCGAATTTGATTGGGCTTCCTGTGTTCTAAAATATTTCAATATGGCGGACGCCACGTAACTGTATTCAAAGCCTTATAACTTAAAATCTAACACCGCGACCTATCCTAATCTTTTGCTTTTTCGACGTATTTTTATAAAAACTAAAACATATCAAAAAAGGAAAAAAATTCCTCGATAGGTTTTTGAGAAAATCGCGAAAAATCGTCAAAATGAACGTCCGATTCGCGCGTAAGTACACCTGATTTTCATCTTTCAATTGCGAATACTCAGCTTTACCTACAAATAAGTGAAGACATATTACTTTTCATGATACTTTGTCTACTTTAGCATGTCTGAAAGCCTTTAGTTTGCAAATTTGCAAAGACTTACCGTGCGCTAGAGGTCAGACTCTGAAATCTGTTGTTTTCGTTCGAAAAGGCGAGATTTCGCTCTTTTCGAGCTATCATAGCACCAAAACTGGCACTGTGACCCCCAATTTTCTTTATTGATTTGATGTTCCCAACTCAAAAACAATCTACATAATGATTTATAGAAAAATTCGTCGATAAAAACTCGCGCGAGTCCATTACCTTAAGGTAGCTCACTATAGTTTTAAATATATTTATACCAATAGTACAAAGCGTATAATTGGTGCTACAGATATATATTTTGACACCCTTCAGCCAACCATATGATAGTCCATGAATCGGGGAACCGTTTGATATGAAACTCATTGCTCGAAAGGTTGCTATAGCAACGTCACGTCAGCTTTAACTGAGGTCATTTTTCCAATAAAATAAATAAAAACACACGTTTTCCGCGGTGAATTATTTTAAAACTCATTTTAAAGAAAGTCCATATCTTTACCTTTCATATGGCAAAGAACGAAAAAATTCTACATTACAGAATCTAAAATATTTCAAAATTTCGATTTTGTGAAATAAAAAAAAATTCTGTAGTGCCAATTTTTTTTCATATTTCGTAAATTACTGTAGCTCTATATTCGAATAAAGTTGACGAATTATGAAAGAATTTTACCATTTAGTTTTGGAGATTTTTGCCCCAAAAGATCGACCGTGCGACATGACGTCATCAAAATAAAAATTCTGCAAGTTCAAGTGTTGCGCCTGCTCATGATCATGAGCGCGCGCGCGCGCGCTAAACTATAGTGAGCTACCTTAAGTGATGTATATATATATATATATATATATGCAGTGAAAATAATGAAACTTAATTGCTATGATATTACAACATTCAACAGAGGTGAGCTCCTATTCTCTTGAACCTTCACCATCTTCGAGTATAATGTCATCATCTTCAGTATCATCATCATCATCATCGATAGCAGCCGAGATCAGCTCCTATCCTGTGCAGGTTGAACCCTCTTTGAGTGAAATGCCATCGTCTTATGTAACGCCGTCAACAGCATCAATGTCTTCAGAAGCTCGTTTATCCCTAGTACAAACTTCAGCATCTTCCAGTGAAACGGCATCATCGTCTTTGCTGTCAACACCTGTTGTAGTTACATCCCACGTTTCTTCCAGTGTGGTCACTTCGAGTACCATCATGATTACACCAACGTCTACCTACCTACCTGACAGTATTTCGTCGTCTGTTTCAGTAACTGGTAAATAGTGAATTGAATATAATGCACAAAATGCATATTTTATAAATTGCTTTAAAACTTCTCTGATATATTCTGTTATATTGTGAGATAAATTTAGGGAATGTTTATGAAAATGGCTTACAAATGTGGTATAAGTCCACTGATACCATCGCACACTTTTAGAGGAAACTTTAAAAAGTGTAAGATAAATACACTTAATTAAGCCATTTTGGATACCTCTTTAATCACTGATTAATTACTGATGTATATTATTGGATTTTGTTAAGAATCACCAGTTGTGGAAAATATGATGTTCGATTTTGGAGCTGAAACAAGCGATGCGGAAATTTCTGGCGAAAGAAATTCTGGCCAAGAAGTAGATCTTGGTTTCACAGGATTTCCTTTGTGTGGTGGAAGACGCTTGAAATTATATGTGAGTATGATGGAGACAAGAGCTGTTATTACAGATAAGCCCTGCAATGAGATTAATCTTTTGTTTTAAGAATCATTCAAGTGAGGCTATCAGGTCAATACAATAGCATAAGGACTCATTTGCATCTCATCTGCATGTATCCGTAATAATAATATACATGAAAAAATTACTCGATTCTGATTGGTCGAGAACAGTGCAGTTCAAATGTAACACAGTGCAGAAAAGCTGTAATATACAGTGCAAATTACATTTGAATTTATATTAATTTCAAAGTCGCATTAATATCACTTTTTCCTTATACTGCTATTGTAAAACATAACCAAGAATTACAAATATGGAGGTTTTCATTCATTAGTGTACATGTTTGTTTGAAAAAAAGGCAAAAACTATGAGGATCTGGTTGTGAGTTAAACAATTTTTGATGACTTGCGCGCGCACCACTGACGCCATCACATCTCAACGAGCGCGCGCTGAAAGTTTTCTTCTCGAGATTTTATTTGATTTTCTTAAAAAAAATCACCGTTTATTTTCTCGAATTTTTTCATGTATTTTATTAAAAGGTAATCATACGATTTCTTGTTCAATTTGGAATTAATTCGCACTACTGGCTCGTGCAATTTTGATACTCTTTGAAAAACACACTCGTGCCAATTAATTCCAAATTGAACTCAAAACCGTATGATTACCTATACTAACAGCTATTGTGAAGATAAGGTCAATTGAGAAATAATGTACTCCTGTCCGGTCCATACAACGCTCCACTCATGTAAAGGTAAAGGTAAATGTCCTTTTTTAACTTACGTCGATAGCTCATGACAAACATCCTCCTGAGTAACTGATAAACTTTAGGATGACGGTATGCATGCACTTTAACCCCCTCCACCGGTGCTCCGTTTTATGGGTATTTAAAGCTAATTAAAACTACATAGAACGAAAAGAAGTCGAAACAACTGTGAGATCACTGAGAATCGAACCGGGACCTCTCGCACAGAAGGCCACAGAAACTACACCATACCTGCTCCTCATGTGCCGTACCTAATTGTTGGATTAAGGTCGGCTAAAGAATCGGCGTATGAATCAATTCAGTACGGTAGGGTTTCATTGGTTCAACAATTTTCATAAGTCCGACTTGGTCTGTCATATTACAGAGCAGTCGTTCGACAGCGTTAGGTACACGGTCTGAGTCGAACTTTATTTATAGTATTAGATACATGACTGGAGGAGCATACAAACAGAAAAGAAAAGACTCATTAAAAACAGAGATGGCAAAAACATTAATAACAAAGGAAACAGATCTAAGGAGAAAAAATGTAACCACCACTCAAAACTAATTAAAGAAGTATCAGTAACGTACATCCATCCATCCATCCGTCTGTCCGTCCGTTCGTCCGTCTGTCCGTCCGTCCGTCCATATGTATCAGATAGGTTGATAGGTTGATAGGAAAAACGTACTCTAATGGCACATCCGAAAATCAGCAAACAAATATATGGACATATACAGACAAGTGATATGATATATTTATATTTTCAGATATATCGCAATGGCATTATTTCGTTCAACCGGATAGAGTATCCTAAATATCCACACAAATTTGGTCAGTATGATTGGCCTGATAAGTCAATATTAGCTGCTTATTGGTCACTGGTCGACAATAGTGATTCATTCACAGAAGGTTTTTCCAAGGTGTATTATAAAATGTACAAGAAAGGTGATGGCAACCCCAGGACACCAGGCGTTCTTGAGAGAGCAAAAACTGCTGTTCAGGGACGCTGTCAGAGAAACCCAGCCCCAAGTGAGTTCAAGGGACCAAAATTGGTGTTAGTCGTAACATGGTATCGACTAAGACACGAGAAATCTCAAGAGGATGAAAGTCTTAAAGGATTGGTATGTTGTATAAAGTCTTGTAGATATGCACTGAGATATTGATTATTCATGTTATTTATGCTATATGTGCACACATTCAAGTTTAAACAAGGCCGTGAGGAAACTAAATGACAGTGTTGGTTGTGTCAACAGTATAACACATTCCAAGCCGTGCTTATAACCGATGGTGTATACTCGTTCGCTCTGTACAACTATCCTCAAAGTGGTCTTCAGTGGTCTGCGCCAGGCCCAAGGTAAAACTCAGCCTTGGATTTCATTCATGTTTATAATCATTGAAAAATTAGTCGATCTACAAGTGTATGTATCTTATTGAATATTATAATTATAAATTAAATGTACAAATATATGTAGAAATATTATTATTCACTAATATATATCTTGAATTTAGTTGAAAGAGAAGGCAACTTCTAATGTCCAAAAATGCTTTAATTTAAACGTTTCGACCTTCGGTCTTCTTCAGTAAAAGTAAAAGTAACTTAATAAAACTATTACAAAATATGTACAAGGTCAAAGAAGGGGAGATCATCCCCTTGCGGAAAGTATAGCCAGCTGTCAAATACAAATGGTATCGGCTGTAACTCGAAACAGATATCAAAAACTAGTCTTGACTATATATACTTATGAATAAGTGAAAACAAACAAACAATTCTCACATTCGTGTCCTTCAATTTTACTTTTCACGCGACCGATTTTTTCTTTCTTTCTTAATATTAAAAAAATAGACTAGAGCCCAGTTGTTCAAAAGACGATTAGCATTAACCCAGGATTAAATCAAAAGAAAACCATGCATTCTCATCCAGGATTAACTCTAATCGCCCTTGGCCGGATCGACCCAATTTAGCGTAGCTAGTCTTACACTTGGCCTTCTGAAGCGCTGTACCTTTGGTAAATCCGGCCATAAAAGACCGTTTTAAAACAAAATTTGTTATATCTACACAGCGTAGATGATAACATTGTAAGTCTAGTGGTTAGGATATAGCACTGTGTTCCTCTCCTCGACCAAGACACTTTATTTGACTTTGCTTCAATGTGCTCAGCTGTATACTAATGAGTACCAGTATTGCTAGGGTAAAGTTGGGATAGGTGTGGCACCCACCCCTACCCTTGCGGTAGAAGCTAATAAAAAAGGTGCCTCAGAGTTGCCTCCGACTCGGTCGACAAATTTTACTTTACATTAAAGTAGTTGATTTAGGATTTTGGTCTTATTAAGTTTGTGATATTATAGATCTGAGAATGCGAGGTTTGTGAATGGTGAGGGACTTCCTGTTGTAGGGGCTAATATTGGAACATCGAACTTCGACTTTGAACGGTGAGTAGGTTTATATGTGCGTTAAAGGCGCTGTTCGTTATACGGTGCAATTTTTTCTGCAACACACTGCGGAACAAGGTGCATGAAGCATTGCAGTGGTACTATGCGATGCATTAACGTTATCGTTTTCTGGCAATGATTTTGCTCGACGCAGGGTATGTCACTCGCAATTATGGTTCGTTAAATTTGTTTTGCTATTACAAGAAAAGTTCAAGAAAAAATTGCACCGTGTAACAAGGTGAAAACTTGATGTATGCCACACCAAATGTATGCAATACCAACTGTATCAAATGGATTGTATAACAATGGATATATCATCTACTGATACAATAATTGGTGTTGCATACACCATAATTTACATGTAACAGCGCAGTGACACTTCTATTAGAGTGTGTGAAAAGACGCGCAGTTCATTACTAAAAATTGCTTTCCATTAAAAACCAGTCGACCAGACAAGTTCTTTAATGGCACCCTTCATTTCTAGTCTTATTGGAAAGCGCACAAAATCTGTTTTATGTATGTGAATAATAGTTGGAATGATCTAGTGAGGAAATAGTAGTAGAAATGAAGGATTTATCACGATGGACGCTCACTAATAACAAACTTGGAAACGAAATCCGAGCTACTGGGCCCAGTTGTTCGAAAGACGATTAGCGTTAACCCAGGATTAAATCAAAAGAAATTCATTGACCTTTAGTCAGGATTAGCGTTAATTGCCCTTCGAACAACCAGGCCCAGATGGGATTCGATCCCACGAATAATAAAAAACAGTTGAGTCATAATTGTTTTTTAACAGTTCTGGGACTGTGAACGTCATAGACTTACCAGACCAAGAAGTAGTGGACGTTTGCCAACCGCAAGATGGGTTCTCCAAATCTAATCAAAAAGAAAAGCGAAGAAGACTGCTTATGCGACTTGACTGCTCAACAACCCGAGACTATCACAGAGAACAGTGTATCGACTGGTACGACAGTGACATCAAAGAATTGCTTCCAAGTTTGGATTTGTACTTACTTAATCTAAACCCCTGTCCTTGCTCTTTCTGGCAAGCTTTGTTCGACAGACGCTTTACATTTGACGTGAGATCGTTCTTCTCGTGGTCTAGACTTTGCTTTTACTCCAGGTTTCCAAACAGATACGGATGGGGTCAGCAGTGTTGCTACAGTAGATGGGTGTTCTGGTGGTGGTGGTTCTTGGATGAAGAAGGTCATCCTCATCGGTGAGTAAAATTCCATAAGTTATCAACATTTGTGTTAGTGGATAGGAACGGTGTGTCTTCATAAGGATCTATGTAATGTTATAACATAGATTCGATACAACGCGCGCTCAGATTGGCCAGAAAGCTATGAACTATTTGCCCATGGGCTGCACCGCGCGCGCACTATCTTAATTCGTCATCGTCCTTTTCAAATCGTTCGTTTTCAAGATGGCGATAGTTATAAATCAATTAGACAACGAAAACCCGCGTGCCAATTGCGTTATAGACGCACTTGAGAAAATACAAAGAACTCTTACCAAACTAGAGACGCCACTCATATTTTTGTTAATCGTTTAATTTTCTCTTGTGCGTCTAGTAACGCCATGCATGGGCGCGCAAATTGATGAGGAGAGAATGGCTTCCCTAGATGTGCACATGTATCATATCTTGATAAGATATACAGTGAAAACCCGATATATCGAACCATTTTCCGCACCTTTTAAAAGCTAGAAGATATAAGGATTTCAACCCCGTTTTAATGAATTCCGGAATAAAAAACCAATAATGACAGCCCTTGGCACTTGGTTACTTATCAAATAGATTCTTGGCACTTCGTTACTTAAGGTGATTCCTCTGTAATAGATTTTCTCAATAAAATTCACTCTAAATTTGATATTTTGTATGTTTTGAGTTGCTTATCTTGGGATCACTGTATTTGTTTAGGAAATATTTGGCTTCAAAGACAAGGGTGTTTTAGCGATTTCGCGCGAAAGTTTGATGTATTCCCGTTAACTCTTCCATAACTCTATCAGGTCTCAGAAAAACCTCCAATTAGCAGTAATTAATTAGTAAAAACAGGTAAAATACTAAAATGTCTTGCAAGAAAGTGGTGAATTAGACCACTCGCTATTCTCAGGCCCTTGGTTTGATTCTTGGATCCATATGCCAGTAGTTTGTTACATCTTCTTTAAAATAAATAAACAGTGAGTGTGACTAACATTAGTTATTTTACTCTCAGCTATCACAAATACTGGTTATCATCCCAATATGAATCCAGTGACGGTTACGCTTATAGGAAATGCTGTGAACAAGGTGGTATGTGCTGGATGTACGAAGAGAGACGTCCCTCTGATCAGTGCTGGCGATACAGACCTCCAAGATTCAGTAAGTACAGTAAAGCAACGAGCACTACATAGTAATATATCGGTTGATGTCTTGTTTATACTTAGCAAACTATCACTTGAATAGAGAAATAATATATATAGGTATAATAATACTATCAATAAATAAATAAGTACAAGAAATGTACAGAAACCTCGACTCCAAACCTTTGCTCAAAGTCATTGTAGCAGGGTAGTAACGACTGAGGTATATAGTTTTTTCAGTGATCCCGATCCCAGGGCTAAAAATCTGATCCTTGATCCCCAAAATAAGGACAATTTTGATCACTGATCCCGACTCCAAAGAGAGTGATCCCGATCCCAAGGCTAAAAATCTGATCCCTGAGACCAAAAAATAACGTTCATGTGATCCCTGAGCCCCAAAATAACGCTGATACCTAGCTGATCCCATATACCTCGTTACTACCTGTTGCAGTGTAATGTCAACTACTGGTAAATGAGGGATTTTTTCCAGAATGTACAATAATAACCTGCTATATTTTAGTCGAATAATTTAACAAATAATTCGATTTCGAACATTTATGTTAAACTTTGGGGCTTGATGTATCCGCCTTGGACCTGTATTTATCGATGGCTATCATTGGGAACTCTTAATAATACAAGAGTTAACTTTTTTTTGCAAGGTTGGTTTTGGGGAGATCCCCATTTTGTTACCCTTGACAACAAAAACTACACATTCAACGGCGTAGGAGAGTATGTCTTGTTGGACGGCAAAGACGGACTTTTACAGATTCAAGCCAGAACAAGAGTGGCGAAAGGAGAAGGAACGGCGACGGTATTTTCTGGGGCTGTTGCCAAGGAGACAAATACCAGCACAGTTCAAGTGCTCTTGAATGACAATGGTAAGTGATGACACAATGCTCTAATCCAATTGGTTAGTTCATGTCTTGGAAGCCATGTAAGTGCTAATCACGTGATAAGTGATGACACATGATGCTCTAATCCAATTGGTTAGTTGATAACTTGGAAAATCACATGGTCACAATTCTTGTGACAGATGCCATCTAGAAAACCATTTGAGTTCTAGTCACGTGAGCCATTAAGCCATTTTGTAAAATGGTTTAGCCCCGGCACAAATATCTAATAAGGAAACCATGTACAGTGACACATGGTTTTAATTCAAGATTGAGTTAACTGACTCAATCAAGGAAACCAGTTAAGGATGCTGGGACCTATTTCTGGAGCCCGTTGCTAGAGAAACTTTATATTTTTGTAAGTCGGCTAATATTTGGATTAAAGCAGTGATACCTATGAGGTAATCAACAATCACAAATTTCTTGAGTTTGATGACGTCATCAAACGACGTCATCGGAACAGAAAATTTCTATAATGCTTGCCGTTTCAAAACATTTTTATTCGATTCTTACATAATTTTGCATTAATCTTCAAGGTGCACAAAGTGGCGTATACGTTTTTCAATTTCAATGACAGATAAATCTTTTAGAGCTCTTTTTTCGTCTTCGTAAAGACTCATTTTTGCTGATAACTTCGCTTTAATTTTTACACTTTTCTAGAAAACCCATTACGTTACTTTGTAGTAGAGCGTAAATCCATAAAACATTTCAAGATAAAAATAATTATATTAGCTGCAAACTCCTCAAAGATTATATGATTTAAAATGAAAACCAGCTTTTTGCGCATGTGCACTGGAGATTTCAGATGTTCGACGCTTTATAGTTCGGCTGTATATATCATAATAGCTTATAATGAACAGCTTCACTATGCTTATATTTGGTTTTAAGACTTTCACTTACAATGTTTTGACCCATTATTTTGCTTAGCTTCGGCCGACTGATAATTTGAGAAATTTGTAGCATATTTTGTTGAATTAATTTCAGTGAAAAATTATATTTCCCGATCTCTCGATAGAAATGCAAAACTTTAAGACCCAAAGAAACGGGGGCATTCCAAAAGTGAGATTTTCTCAAAAAATCGTAAAATCGAAGACGTCAATGAGCTCTGTCATTCGCTTTTACAGCCAACATAGCAACCACGTTGCTTAGTAACGAAATATGTCCCAGCACCCTTAACTAAGACATCCAAACAGTCTGCTGGATTTTCTCGGTTTGATCCCGAAGCCCTCTAAATACCTATCACGTGATCCAATGTGATCTTTAGACAATATATTATATCTCAGACAATGATTATCTTCTGTATTTCTTTGTTATTTTGAATTTTAATTTTGATTGTCGGAATTGAAATCAGCAAACTGCACCAGACTATATGGCTGTCTAAATTCGCTCGATTTTGCAGTAGGCGTCAACGTCAACGAGTCACGTGAGGTTGAATACTCTATTATCTTCAATTAAGGAACTTTGGAAGTCTGTATAGACGGAAAACCCTTCGACATCAGTGGCTTGACTAATATTTCCAAGACCCTCAATGGTTCAGTATCCGTGTCAAAGCCAGAGAAAAACTGCTTTGAAATGAGTTTCCCGTCTGGATCGTCAGTAAAAGTCTGCGAAAACCTCCAGCAGCTTACGATTGTCAATACTGTTACCGAGTCGTTCAAAAACCACACGAAAGGACTTTTAGGGACGTGGAACGGAAATAGTGAAGACGACTTTATGCTGCCGAATGGAACAGTGTTGCCTGGAGATATGACTAGTAGAGATATACATTATAGATTTGGTTTAGCCTGTAAGTATATACACTGTCATGTCATCTGTACGTATAAACACTGTCACGTTATCTGCATAAAACTGTCACGTTTTCGGCATAAAACTGTCACGTTATCTGCATATAACTGTCGCGTTTTATGCATGAAACTGTCGCGTTATCTGCATATAACTTTATAACTTTATAACTGTCACGTTATCTGTATTGAACTGTCATGTTATTTGTATATATCTCAGTTTCACTTTATCTGTATATAGCTGTCACATTATCCGTATATAACTGTCACGCCATCTGTATATAACTGTCACGTCATCTGTATTGAACTTATGTTATTTGTATATATCTGCACATTATCTGCATATAACTGTCATGTTATCTGTATGTAACTGTGTTATATCTGCCATATAAGAAACGTTATCTTTATAATATCACCATCATTTGGTACGGTTACTGTATCATCATATGAGTCCATGGCTTCCTGATCATCATAATCACAATCAATGAAATCAATTGTATGACCATTCACAGGGCAAGTTACAAATAGTACGTCTTTATTCAAGTACAAACAAGGAGAAAGCGTTAGTACCTTTATGAACGCATCATTCGTGCCAATGTTCGTTGAAAATATTACCTGGTACAACGAAACGCTGAGACTTGAGGCAGAGAAAAGATGTCAAGGGGATGTTAGTTGTCTTTTTGATGCTGCATCAACTAGAGACCTTGAAGTAGGAGTGAGTACCAAACAGATTGGTTCGCAGCTCGTCAACGACTCACAGCAACTCAGTAAGTACAACACATTGACAAGACGTGCTCACTTGTAGTAACATCGTACAGTTGTGGCTTTCATATCGGGCGTTTAGTCAAATGTTATACTGAACATCAACAAGAGCAATTCGTTGCTCAAAGCTCATGCAAACTGTGGTTACTATGATAATCGCATACTTTTTAGATCGATATCTTCCGATTTGTGGTATGGGGATACAAATTAGCCGTTTAAAATTTCGGCTTCACGCTGGGATATCGATGTTTCGCGTCGTTGTCGCGCGGAAGTCCATAAAATCGATATTTTTTTTATTTTCATTTTAATAAGGTAATGAGCCTCCCACGATAAGCAACGATTCAGCGATTATATATTTGACTGTCAATCAAACTGCTAAAGTTATTGTAAACGCAAGTGATGCCGATGGAGACGCGATCACCTTCAATGTCACTGGTCTTCCTAACGATGCTACAACAGTCCCTAGGTCAGGCTCCATTGAAATGTCATGGAAAGTCACCTCAAACAAGGTTAGTGCTTTGTCTTTCTTTTTAGAAATAAAATTCTAAACGAAGTGGAGGGGGAACGTGGTTTAAAGGACAGAAAACTGGGTTGGGACAAGAAACGATGTAAACAAGGGCAAAAGTCAACATAAACAACAGCAACAGCAACAATAATAACAACAACAATAATAAAATAATAACAACAACAACAACAACAGCAAGAATTCAATAGATGTTTGTAAAGTTTAAGACAAAGAAAATTCGTCCCCAACCGAACTATAGCTAGATATATAACTTGAAAAAGTCTTGTGTCTTTCTTAGTGTATCGGAATGGAGGTACATCTTGAAAAGTTAAATAGCGTAGCTACGAGAATTTGTCGAACGAAAATTTTTTTTCTTCCTTGTGAGTCTGAAATGATTCATACAGCAAAGAGTAAATAGTTGCACGTAGTTTTTTGATCAAAGATTCTTTTCTACTTTTTCTCATAGATCTCACTCCAGATCTTCGCCACGGATGCAAAACAAGCTACAACATCCATTGCACCCACTATCTACCTCTGTGAATGTCACAATGGAGCCTGCTTGAAACCAGACAAAGCCACAGACCAAAACACCATAGGGAATAAATTTATTCGAATGTTGTGTCAATGCAGTGCAGGCTACACGGGGAAGTATTGCGAGAGTGATGTCGATGCGTGTGAAGCCAATTTAAGTCCTTGTTTTCCTGGTGTATCATGTAATGACTTGCCAGCACCCGCTAATTTGACGACGGGTTATACCTGCGGACCGTGTCCTGCAGGATACGCTGGAGATGGAAGATCTTGTACAGGTATATATCACCACTAACTTTTCATTTTCAGGAATCAAGCACGGTCAAAATTCTCCAGATTTTACCGTTTGGATCTCAATGTTTTTTCTCAATTTTCTTTGCGGTTTCCGTACCCCCCTTACGACCCCCTCAGGAAAGGAGGGCAATTTTGGGTGCAACAATGATCCCAGGAAGGGGAGGGGTTGGGAATTATTGACTCATCAAAAGTTTACAAGGGAAGGTCCACCCCAAAGTCCATTCATATGCTCCTTTTTGGGGCTCTACAACAAATCGTACATAAATGTATTCATTCAGGATATATTGCCGTAGAATTTGAATTGTTGTTTTGTTTTTCTCCACTAAGATCTGGACGAATGTAAAAGTAATAAAAGTGGCTGCAGTCAAATCTGTAGTAATACGCCAGGCTCGTTTCTTTGTAGCTGTAACAGTGGATACAAGCTTAATGTTGACAAGACTTCCTGCGATGGTGAGTTGAAAATGAGGATGTATAGCTATTTCAAAAAAGGTTGACGGGGCGAGTGGCGAATGGCGATCGGCGATTGGTGATTGCACGAGAAATTATGGTCACGACATTAGACCACTATGCAAAGTCATTGAATATGTATATTCTGTTGAGGAAATGTTGTTTATGACCCCTTTCACGAAGGAATGTCCCGTGGCGGTAAAAATAGGCAGTTCTGATTGGTTTCCAGTTTATATAAATTAAAAGGACGCTTTTGCAAGCATTACTTGGTCAAGAAATCAGAGTCGGGGCCCGAATAGAGATCACGACCCACCCTCCCCACCCAGTTCAGCCGGGGTACAGCACCTCGACTGGCTGCCCGCTACTTCGTATCGGAGGAGACTCCGGTCGGAGTTGCGTGTCCATACCTTATTAATAACAATGACTGAAACAGAATAATACACTATCCAGCGCGGAGATATAAATCGCCTATCGACCAATTTGTCCAATGAGGTCTTTACTGCATGGTACCGGTATTGATTGGGTATTTAATTAATGAAAATGAAGCAATTCTTGTTGCCCCAAAATTCCTTTCGGTCGTGCAATCACCAATCGCCGATGGCATGCAATTCGCCATTCGCCATTCGCTCCGTCAACCATTTTTTTGAAATAGCTATATATGCAACCAGCAACAAGTGACCTCTGATCTTGTTTAATGAAGAGTTTCGTTTAATTACTCTAGGCGGGCGCAAACTCGTAAATAATCAACTCATTATACCAGTTCCTTGGCACTGCTTTAATCGTGAGCAGGGTACGACTTCAATCGAATCATTACTTTATCACTTTTCCTGCAGACATCAATGAGTGCTTGCCGGCCAGTGACTGCATGCATATATGCACAAATTCAGCAGGAAGTTACAGCTGTTCATGTAAAGAGAATTTCAAGGTTGATCCACAAAACAGCAAACTGTGTGTTCGTAAGTACTTGCATCCAGTTCGTTATGATTAAGACTGAAAAAAGTCTTCCAGAACTGAGAAATTAGCCTACGTAGTCAAATCCTAATCGTCTCCCTTCCCTTTTCTTCCTCCCAGTGCCCCTTCCCTTTCGACATCCTGCTGGCTTGGTTATTGTTTTCTTTTCTCTGGGGTTATCCCTGCTACCATGGACGACTTGCCTTCATATAAACAGCTCCTTAGTGCTGCATTCTCAGATATGAGAAAAGACGTCAAACTATTAGCTTAGTGAGAAATGCATAATTTAGCTCAGTTACTGATTATATGGCCACAGCGAGCTTGATGGCCGAAATATAGAAAGACAAAAAATGTCAAATATTGATCTCAGTTTCTGTATATTTATATTTAATATTGAAATGTTCTTTGATTTGAACAGCTAAGAATCCTTGTAAAGACAATTCACACGGTTGTGCACATGTTTGCTATATGGATGACAATAATCAGCAAAAATGCTCGTGTAACCAGGGATATAAACTGGATGATGACCAGAAATCATGCAGTGGTAAGCCTTCTCAATTCAAATCAGGTTGAATGCTGTTGTTGTGTTGCTGCTGCTGCTTTTGTTGTTGTTGTTAACCATGGGATATAGCACTCCGGCTTTTTGATTCCCTCCTTAAGATGTTTTCCACATGAGCTCGTAATCTCAACATCCCTTTATGAAGATCTCACTTGTCATCATTCCCCTGATAAGTTCTTGAGTTCCTAATCTGGTCACCGATTCAACCCTGAAGACTGCGCGCTGTTCGATCGTCGAACTTGACACCTGAACTACCCTCTCCCCCTGTGTAATGACCACCAGGTCTTGTTACGTTGGGTTGAAGGTTCTGTTGGACCTTGAGTCTGGGTCAGGCTTCAGCGCAGCAGATACCCAAGCATTTCTGGTCAAGTGTCCTCCCTGGCAGTATAAGCTTTATTAACGCGGAAGATTTGACGTATTACTTGAAATGATCGACACGCCTTTATAAGTAAGGAAGGGAAGAGGACGAAAGGCCGAGTACACTTACAGTGTAGGGACGTCCATCAACTGACCTGAGTAGTAATTTTCTCTCTATTTCGTTCAGATATTGATGAGTGTGCCACCAAACAGTACCGCTGCAACCAAAATTGTAAGAATAACCAAGGGTCTTACACTTGTTCATGTATCAACGGCTTTGAACTCTCATCAGATAACTTCACATGTGTTGGTAAGTTGCCACAGTTACCTCCTAATTAATCACGTGTTTAGGTGTTACTATAGTTACATGTCCTAGTCACGTGTGTAGGTAAGTTGCCATAGTTACATGTCCTAACTAGTCACGTGTGTAGGTAAGTTGTCATAGTTACATGTCTTAACTAGTCACGTGTGTAGGTAAGTTGTCATGGTTATGTGTTTTGACTAGTCATGTGCAGGTAAGTTGCCATAGCTACATGTCCTAAGGTCCTAGATGTTACCATAGTTACATGTCCCAACTAGTCACGTGTGTAGGCAAGTTGTCATAGTTACATGTCTTAACTAGCCACGTGTGTAGACAAGTTGTCATAGTTACATGTCTTAACTAGTCACGTGTGTAGGCAAGTTGTCATAGTTACATGTCCTACGTCGCTGTCGTATATCACTAATGACGATCTGATTTGGAGGTATAAGTGGATGTTTACCTATATCAGGAATGGAACTGCCTCGTTACCCCAAACATATTACCGTAATAGCACGAAACTGTCAGCAGTTAGTCTAGGATATTCACATGATTATTAATACTTGTCCATTTGTGTATCAGACATAAACGAGTGTTTTCGATGGACATTCAACTGTACCGATCCTTCACAAATTTGTCAGAATACTATTGGTTCGTATAAGTGTACATGCAAAACAGGACTTTACTGGATCGACAACAAGTGTAGAGGTAATTGTTACTCATAACGACAACCCTACCAAAGTATTCCTTAAAAACTACAATTCCAGTTGGTTTACGAAAAGTTAATCAAGCATCCTCCCTCCATTAAACGCCACCCTTTTACCTTTAAGGCCCGGTAATACGAGCAACAAAATCGTGCAACTTGTCGCGCAACATTGTTGTGTTGCAAGTTGCAGAGCAAATGTTGCTCGTATTACCACCCCGCGCGCAACAAATTTTCTTTGTTGCACGAAGTAGAAGCACTGTCTGCTTTTTGAAACAAAGAAAATTTGTTACGCGCGGGGTGGTAATACGAGCAACATTTGCTCTGCAACTTGCAACGCAACAATGTTGCGCGACAAGTTGCACGATTTTGTTGCTCGTATTACCGGGCCTTTACTGAATCACAGCCCGGGCGATTATTGGAAGAAATAGTATTAGCAAGCGATCTGTTTTATACCAAGAACAAAACGCTCCTTTGAGTACCGTGTTCACTCGGCGGATGACTGACTAAAGTATGCGCTTTAGAAACGTGTCTGCATTTTGTGACGACGACAATGAATGAGCCGAGTATCAGAAGTAAAATGGTGTAATGCACCTGTAGTATCAGAGTGCGGCCTACAGGTCTTTTATTCTACCTCTACTCTTATATCTATTTAGCTCTAAAGAAAGGAGAAGCAAAACCAACACCGTTACCAGCGCCGACACCAAAACAACCATTAAAGAATGAAACATCGAACGCAGTCAACATTACGGTATCCAACTTGAAAGTCTCAGAGGTATGGTAAATCACATTGTTTATTATTTTAGCCTTTTTTTTTTCCCACAGGTCGCACTTCTTTTTTTTTATTTATTTATTTTTTAATTTACATTTTCTTACAAACAAATTTTTTAACTAAATACAAAATTACAAACGAGACATATACAAAATTAAATTACAATTCCTTATAATAACAAACGAAACAGTTAAGAACAAAAAATTACACCTACTTCTGTAAACTTATTTAAAATATTCAAATTACATGAAAGGAATCTTATTATTTTAGCCTATTAGAGAAGCACGACAAAACGATAGCTTAAGCCTGATTTTTACTAGCGACGCAAACAGAAGGTTTGCGTCGTGATACCAGGCTTTACAAGAGGCTTAAACAGAAGCGACCATTGTTAGATTATTTGAATCTCTGGGTTTTACGCCAGTTTGTGCAAAGAACAAGCCACTCAGACGCAATTAACAGTTCGCATTTTCTTCTCTACAACCTGTATTTAACCTTTTTTTTTCCTTTTTAGTATAACAAACCAAAAGATGATAATCTCAAAACGGCAGTAGCTAAAGGAACGACATCATATTGCGCAGAAAACGCAGTCTGTTATAGGTCTTCAAATCGCGAGAGGTATGTATCCTAGTACATCTTACTCAGTTTTTATTCATAAGAGACATATAAAGCTTTTACATCGCATTTTGCTATTTTCAGTAATTCACTTTCAGTAAAACTATTAATTTCTAAAGAAGCCATTTAGCTGTTCCTTTAGGTGTTCAGAGATCGAGGAGCCAATATGCTTGTCATACGACAGTTAATTAGTTAATCAATGTTTACCAAGAGACCATAATACTAAGAGAGCGAAGCTCAGTATTGATGTCTGTGCCATGTTCGTGGCGGCTAAGGCTATTTTTAGTAACTTCGCCATCGCGCGCGCAAGTCCCTCCACCAATAGAATTTGATTTTTGACGTGCGCGCGGACGGGACCGTTTGAATTCTATTGTCTAAGAGCCTTGCGCGCGCGATGGCGAAGTTACTAAAAATAGCCTTAGCCGCCACGAACATGGCACAGACATCAATACTGAGCTTCGCTCTCTTAGTATTATGGTCTCTTGTGTTTACTTAATTGATTAATGTTTAGCTGAAGGCCTTTTAACAGGCTTTAAAAAAAGAAACCTTTAAAGTGTCTAAACAAATCCTTGAAGTGTCCAGAGATCGAGAAAGCTCACATGAAAGTTAACTAATAATTGACTCACTCCTTTTGCAGACGAGCAGTCGAAGGTTTTCTCACCTACACTGCAGAACAAGTCCATCTTCTTCCAGGTTTTCCATTGCAAATAGTCACAGAGAGATACCCTGCATCCTCGCTCGTGGCTCGTATAGCCTTCTACGTCAATAATCCACCTTACGCTGTTCTAGATGGCAACAAACCTATAAGCGCAAAGGTTTTACTTCAAATCGTAAATGCTACACGTACGGAAATCGAAAAAGCGCTCAATGTTAGCATCCTGGAAATAACAGCACATAAAATTCAGGAAGCGGAAAAACCGCCTGTCCAAGAGCAGCCATCATCGAGTACCACGTATATCATCGTTGGAGTGATAGTTGGAGCAGTGGTCATTGTAGTGTTGGTGCTTATCGTTTATATGTGAGTTTTACTTGTTGCTGTAGGTATATTAGTTATATTGCAGTCAAGGAAAATATTTCCCACTCGAAATTGGTTATTGGATTATCTATCTCTCTCTTCGTCGATCTTTCATAGGGAGAATTTTAAGAAGTGAAGGAGATAGCAGAGGATTTACTTTTGAAATACGTCAGGGCCAATGACAAAGTAAATTCCCAACACGAACTTTTCTTGTTACGTTGCGCGGAGTGGGTTCACACATAGCAACAATCTATCCAATATTACGCAATTGGCTTGCATGGGTAGTACGTCCATGATAACCGTCACAAAATTGTACTATACCGATCTTCATATTGTATTATCACATATTCATAGTATGTGGCACTACATGGTAAGGCATGGTAAGACATGGTAAGGCATGGTAAGACATGGTAGTACATGGGTAAGGCATGGTAGTACATGGTAAGACATGGTAGTACATGGTAAGGCATGGTAAGGCATGGTAAGACATGGTAGTACATGGTAAGGCATGGTAAGGCATGTAAGACATGGTAGTACATGGTAAGACATGGTAAGACATGGTAGTACATGGTAAGGCATGGTAGTACATGGTAAGGAATGGTAAGACATGGTAGTACATGGTAAGGCATGGTAAGACATGGTAGTACATGGTAAGGCATGGTAAGACATGGTAGTACATGGTAAGGCATGGTAAGACATGGTAAGTCATGGTAGTACATGGTAAGACATGGTAAGACATGGTAGTACATGGTAAGGCATGGTAGTACATGGTAAGACATGGTAGTACATGGTAAGACATGGTAGTACATGGTAAGGCATGGTAAGACATGGTAGTACATGGTAAGACATGGTAAGGCATGGTAAGACATGGTAGTACATGGTAAGGCATGGTAAGACATGGTAAGTCATGGTAGTACATGGTAAGACATGGTAAGGCATGGTAAGTCATGGTAAGACATGGTAGTACATGCCGGTAAGACATGGTAGGACATGGTAAGGCATGGTAAGGCATGGTAAGGAATGGTAAAACATGGTAAGACATGGTAAGACATGGTAGTACATGGTAAGACATGGTAGTACATGGTAAGACATGGTAAGGCATGGTAAGACATGGTAGTACATGCCGGTAAGACATGGTAGGACATGGTAAGGCATGGTAAGGCATGGTAAGGCATGGTAAAACATGGTAAGACATGGTAAGACATGGTAGTACATGGTAAGACATGGTAAGACATGGTAAGACATGGTAAGGCATGGTAAGACATGGTAAGACATGGTAAGGCATGGTAAGGCATGGTAGTACATGGTAGTACATGGTAAGGCATGGTAGTACATGGTAAGACATGGTAAGACATGATAAGGCATGGTAGTACATGGTAAGGCATGGTAAGACATGGTAAGTCATGGTAGTACATGGTAAGACATGGTAAGACATGGTAGTACATGGTAAGGCATGGTAGTACATGGTAAGACATGGTAGTACATGGTAAGACATGGTAGTACATGGTAAGGCATGGTAAGACATGGTAGTACATGGTAAGACATGGTAAGGCATGGTAAGACATGGTAGTACATGGTAAGGCATGGTAAGACATGGTAAGTCATGGTAGTACATGGTAAGACATGGTAAGGCATGGTAAGTCATGGTAAGACATGGTAGTACATGCCGGTAAGACATGGTAGGACATGGTAAGGCATGGTAAGGCATGGTAAGGAATGGTAAAACATGGTAAGACATGGTAGTACATGGTAAGACATGGTAGTACATGGTAAGACATGGTAAGGCATGGTAAGACATGGTAGTACATGCCGGTAAGACATGGTAGGACATGGTAAGGCATGGTAAGGCATGGTAAGGCATGGTAAAACATGGTAAGACATGGTAAGACATGGTAGTACATGGTAAGACATGGTAAGACATGGTAAGACATGGTAAGGCATGGTAAGACATGGTAAGACATGGTAAGGCATGGTAAGGCATGGTAGTACATGGTAGTACATGGTAAGGCATGGTAGTACATGGTAAGACATGGTAAGACATGGTAAGGCATGGTAAGACATGGTAAGGCATGGTAAGACATGGTAAGACATGGTAAGACATGGTAAGACATGGTAAGGCATGGTAAGGCATGGTAAGACATGGTAGTACATGGTAAGGCATGGTAGTACATGGTAAGACATGGTAAGACATGGTAAGGCATGGTAAGACATGGTAAGGCATGGTAAGACATGGTAAGTCATGGTAGTACATGGTAAGTCTGGTAGTACATGGTAAGACATGAGAAGGCATGGTAGACATGGTAGTACATGGTAAGACATGCATGGTAGTACATGGTAAGGCATGGTAAGACATGGTAGTATGTAGTACATGGTATACAATTTGGTGATACGGTTATCACTGACTTATTACCCTTGCATGGGATACAGATGGACCATCAATGAACTTTTATCATGTAATTCCAAAAGTCACAGTACAGAAATATAATTACCATAGCTGGAAAGAGCACGTCAAAATTAGTAAAACTGTGAAGTTTGAATGAAGTAACTTTCAAACTCACGAAGATATGAATTTTCCAAAATCGAAATTTTGCATGAAAACATTCGCTGGTAGCTAGCTAGGCAAGAGATGCCTACCAACAAAGGTTTTCTTACAAATTCACACTTTTCAAAAATTCATATTCTCGCGAGTTTTGGATTTAATTCCTTCAAACTTCACCGTCTTGCTAATTTTAAGCTGCTCTTTCCAGGTATGGTAATTCTTTTTCTGTTTTACGAGTTTAAAAATACCTGATAAAAGCTCATTAGAATCATCATTCTTCTTTTTGTTGTTGTTTTTGTTTCAGTTGTTGCAAGAAAAATAAAGGTCGCAAGGCGTCAAATGTTTCTTCACGAAGCAATATTGTCAGAGGACAGCACAACGTTGCCTTACATACATTCAAGAGAAGGGGCTCCTGGACTTCAAATGATTCTTACCGAGGAGGAGAACGGAACAACAAACCAAGCAACTTAGAAACTTTTAGGCGAAGCAGCGACTCCGTGTCTTCAGTATGCGCAATATAACATTAAACGAAAGGAACAGTTACGTAATGACTGTTACGTTAAAAATTACGTAATGACTGTACCCCAGATAATCTGAGCACATTCATTGGAAATACCGCCAAATTGCCCATCACACCACAAACTAAAGACAGAGTTTACGCGAGAGAACGCGTTTTTCGGACTATATTTTCAGTTCTCTCAAGAAAAACCAGAAAAGGAGGAAGGTGCACTTTACTTACTTTATGCATTCATGCTCATGCACTGCACTTGAGAGTTGATTTATATTCGCATTTTGTGAAAGGCAAAGTCGCATGAATTCAAAGTATATCGCACCACACTAAACACAGAGTTTACGCGAGAGAACGCGTGTTTCGGACTATATTTTCAGTTCTTTCAATAAAAACCCGTCTTTCCTACCCCAGAATAGAACGGCGCACTGTGCACCTTTATGCATTCATGCTCTTGTACTGCAATCTGATCGAGTTCATTTATATTCGCATTTTATAAAAGCAATATCGCATGAATTCAAAGTATAACGGCTGTAGTTGCTTATCAATCTAGACAGAATATTGTAACACTGTATATCCTTTGAAGATTACACATTAAAATTTAAGTGAAGTAAAATGAAGCACCTGAGGGGTAACAAGAAAGGGAATTTGAAGGTTGTAGGAGAACACAGTGGGTGCAGCGTTGGAAAACAAAGGAAAGCAACAACAGATCGAGAAAAAGGGAAGGGAAGGGAAGGGAGGGAGGGAGGGAAAACCTTGTGTCCAGAGGTACACTACTAGTTCTTCTATGTATAGTGGGAAAACATTTTAAAGCTTGAAAACACATGAAAAGGTATTATTTACTACAAAATAAGGCGGAAAAAAATTTTGTATTCCATAATAACTATTTAAGAAATTTGTTAAATTTAATTATTAGCACGAGTTTAACTGATAACTGTGAAAGGTCCAAATATTTAACTGATAACTGATAAATAACAGAAAATTTAGCTGTTAACTGATATGGTGACCCCCCATTCAGACCCTCTTGATCCGGAGGACGGGATACCTTTAGGACACTTGCGAAAGAGATTGGGTCCTACTCGTCCTGTTTTAGCCGCCATTTTGGCTGAGCTGTCAGTTTGTGTTGAAACAGGTGAAGCGAAGAAAATAGTACTGGAAATGGTTACCTAGAACGCCTAAAATATTGGCTTTCGTCTTGGACGCGTAATAATCTACAACTACTAAATACTTTTAGGTGGTTTATAAGACCTAAGATGAATTTCACAAGTGGAGAAATTATTACTTTGAATGTTGGAGGAAAGCGGTGAGTAGTTCGTCAACCACACCAGCTCGGTCGGCCACAAATCCACCTTGTACTCTCAAATTTATCATGTATAGAATACATTTGTGTATATATTATATAGTATATCATGATAGAATATCGTTCTAGGCTGAATAAGAATATATGTTGTAAATTTTGAGTTCAAATTCAGGGCCGTAACCAGGAAATTTACCCGGGGAGGGTGCACATCAAATAAATACGGACCTATGGTCGGTTTTTAGTAGCCGTTTTTTATAAGCAACTGTCATGTTTTTCGCATGCACTGATCTTATTAATGACTATCTTAACTTATTCATATCAAGTGATCATAATTGCGGCACCTCGACTTGCCAGAAAGATAAATATCAATAAATTTGCGAGTCCCCCATCTTGAGTGAGATCATAGGTAATCCAACACGTTGAATAAAAAAAGATCATCCTGACCATTTAATTAAATTTGGCAAAATAATAGTTTTGTTCTCTTGCTTAAACAAAAAAAACTTTTTCATGCAATAAGCAAATGGTGATGTATGAGCGGACCTTTTGCTTTTATGGGGGGGGGGGTGCACGTGCACCCTGTGCTCCCCCCTTGGTTACGACCTTGAAATTACGCGGTACTAGACAAATATGCAGTTACTGGTGATTTTTGTTTTCACAAAAATTGCTGCTAAAAGTATCCATAGATTATTGACTTTTTATGGTGTTGAATTCCTGTTACGTATACATAGATCCTGTAAACACGATATGACTGATATTATTTGTAAAATCTCTATTTCTGGACACTAAAGTCTGTTCTGTTCGCTTTTATTACGACTTCACTCCGTCGCTCACTACACTCGCTCGTATACAACATACACACGTGATTATGCAAATATATCAATGTCTCGGATACTACATTTCTCCCTTTTTCCAAAAGATTCAATGTTCAGTCTTTGTAATTACATGTATTGATCACTCTCACAACTCACATTTACAATTACAATAATAACTCAACGGTTTCTGGTGTTAAGCGTTAAGCACAGTTCCTTAAACGTAATCTTTGAGGTACGTTGGTTTCCTTCGGTGTCTCTGTGGTCTTGTGCTTTGCTTGGGTGGTGAAGATAGTGGTTGTTGTCCTTGGGTCTTTTCTGTGTCTTTGCTCTGTTCTTGACTCTGGTCTTTGCTGTATTCTTTCGTTGCTGTTGTTGCTTGGTTGTCTCCAACTTCTTCCTAAGCTTCCCTTAGGGTCTTTTCCCTCCAGTCTTCCTCTTGCGCACATTGTGTTAGGTCTTGAGATTCATTGTTGTCATCCAAGTTTTGCACAACTGCGTTAGCTAACTTGAAGTAACTTGAGTCTCTACGTATCTCACGTCCATCGGTGACTCTTCTGGCCGCGATGGTAGAACCTTCGACTCTGTAAATGATGTAGAAAGCTGGTTCGTATGCTGTGGTCCATTTGTTTTTCTTTGTCTGCTTCAGTAAGACATAATCTCCGACTACGTAATTGTGCTCTTTAGTGTTCTTGTTCTCTGTATACTTCCTTGTCTTTTCTTTATATTGCTCGTCTCTCTTGTTCATCTCCTCTTCTTGTTCCTTGCGATCTGCTTGTGGCTTTGGGTATGGTTCAAGCTTCGTTCTGATTTGTCGATTCATCATCGCTTCATAAGGTGTGACACCTGTTGCAGGGTGTGGCGTAGAACGGTAGCCAATAAGCATGTTCTGTATGGCTATGGTATTGTCCTGGCCTTGTAAATGAGCAATTTGTTCTGTTTTGTTGAGCATCTTCATAAAGCTTTCTGCTTCTCCATTTGCTCTAGCATGGTGTGGAGTTACTTTGTGGTGATGAAAACCTTCTTCTGCAAATTTTGCAAACTCTTTGGAGGTGAATGGTGGACCGTTGTCGCTCTCGATCCTTTCGGGTGTTCCGTGCGTTGCAAACATTTTCTTTAATCTCTGTATCGTAGATCTGCTAGATGTGGTGGTGACTCTTTCTGGGTAAAGTCCTCCAAAATCAATGGCAATGGTTTCCCATGGTTTGTTGGGTATCGTTGATGATTTGACTGGTTCCTGTCGTTGTTCCTTAACTGTAACTTGACATTCAAAGCATTGTCCTATTATCTGTTCAACTAAACTGTTCATCTTTGGAAACCAATATCTCTCTCTTAGCATCTGCTTTGTTTTCGTAATACCAAGGTGTCCTAGTTTGTGGGCTGTTTTCACAACTTTCCTTTGTAGACTTGTCGGTACTACAATCTTGTAGTCTTTCAAGATAACTTCATCAACTTCGTAGAGTTCCTGCCTGATGTTGTAGAAGGGTGCAATGTCTGCGTCTTTGCGGTACTTTTCCCAATGTTCGTTGATCATCCGCTGACGTAGTTTCTGTAACTGTTCATCTTGTGCTGTTTCCTTACGTACCCTGTCGAGGATGATTGCGTGGTCCGCTTCTGTAACTTGCTTGATGAAAGCTGCAGTCTCCTCGTCCTTGTCTGTCTCTGGAAGTTTAGTGTTTAGTGTTTAGTGTTTATTTATTCACCATTTTAGCTCATAATACACATATATATTTTACAATTAAATATGCAGCTAAAATGGCGAGGAGACCTGACAAAAAGCCGAGGGCTTATCAAAGTTACCAAATCTCCTCGTTACAAACATATATTTAAAGATGCTACGGTATATGGTTTTCTAAAATAATTTTATACAGTAGCAACAATTTTTTTTACATTGATTTTCTCTTACACTATTTACAATAATTATAGAAGGTTAATAGATAATAATAGCTAGTAGTAAGTGATCAGATTCTTTTTCAATTTTTGAGCAAAAGATACAAGTGAGATACTGTTTTTAATTTCTTCACCGAGTGCATTATAAAACAAAGGACCCTGGTATTTTACCGAAAATTGTCGAATTTTAGTCCGGGCAAATTCAATGTGAAATAATTTCCTATTTCTTGTATTGTAACTGTGAACCTCTTCATTAGTTGTTATTAAATTTTGAAAACATTTTGGGAGAAGTTGATGTTTGTATGAAAACATAAATTTCCCCAGTTGCAATTTGCAAATGTCATGAAATTTCAGTAGCTGGAGGTTCCTAAAGATTGGACTTGTATGTTCAAAGAAGGCACTCTTATTTATTACTCTTACAGCGCGCTTTTGCAAAATAACAAGACGTTCAAGATTAGAAGGAAAAGTACTAGCCCATATCATATTACAGTATTGTAAATATGCCTGGGTAAACCATAGCGAAATACAGTGTACGTAATGACGATTTTAATAGAAAAAAACTTGATTTCTTAATAATGCCTATAGACTTAGCGATTTTATTAGCTACATGAGAAATGTGGTTTTTCCAAGAAAGATTTTCGTCAATGACAACACCTAGAAAAATCGTATCTTTAACCTGACCTATTTCTTTGTCCTGGATATTGATTTTTAATTCTGGAATCCTTTTTTGTCTTTGACCAAATGTGATAAATTTGGTTTTCTCTAAATTTAAAGATAATTTGTTTGTAGTAAGCCAACATGAAAATTTAGTCAATTCCTGGTTTATCATATTATTAAGGTGAACATATTAATCTTTATGTGCAAAGAACAGGTTAGTATCATCTGCGAATAAGATCAAACTAGCCAGTTTAGAGACATTACAAATATCATTAACATAGATCAAAAACAGCAACGGACCTAAAAAACAGCAACGGACCTAGATAGTGTGTCTAGTGTCTAGATAGAAAATCTAGTGGATCTTGCTCGTCTTTACCTGGTTGGTAAAGAAGTTCAAAGTCTACTTCCTGCATACTCATGATCCATTTTTCAATCCTTGGTGGTACTTTAGCGGTTGCTTTGTTAAACATCGGTAGAAGTGGTTTATGAGCTTTAGTGCTCCAAGAAGGTACATATGAAATCTGTCTTTGGCCCATGCGATTGCTAAAGCGTCTTTCTCACTAGGCATGTCTTAAAATTTTATATATTCACGCACATTTACAATGTACATATGAATAATGTAATATCCGAGACATTGATACATTTGCATAATCACGTGTGTATGTTGTATACGAGCGAGTGTAGTGAGCGACGGAGTGAAGTCGTAATAAAAGCGAACAGAACAGATTTTAGTGTCCAGAAATAGAGATTTTACATTGGCGACGAGGATTCAGCGGATTCCCAAATCGAACTCAGTGAATCAGGAACCGGTTTCCGTAGAAAAGGAAGAGAAAAGTCAAGTAAAACACCGTAAACATGCCGTCAGATCCACCAGACACAGCGAGTTCGCCGAGTGCTTCTTCAGGACAGGCCAGCAATCAGCCTGAAATCAAGCAATCGTCGTGACAGAGACTAGAAACCTAAAAGCCCAACCTTGTGTGAGATCAGAGAACCAAATTGCAACTGGAAAACTCTGGGAAGAATGAGAACGAGAGTTCAGGTATTTTAAGGTTACAGATCCTAATGATAAGAAAGACGCTTTGATTATTTATGGCGGAATAGAAATCGCTAGACTCGAAAAAAGCTTACCAAATCCTAGCGAAGCAAGCATGAATGTATATGATAAGTTGAAAGCAAAATTGAATGAACATTTTCTGCCAAAGCTAAATAAACACCAGGCAAGAAGCATGTATACAATTTGTCTGCGCATGTCTGTGTTTTGGGCTTGAAATTCATTTGCATATCGAATGCAAGAAATTTTATGTTGACACGGAATATTTGGCTGGATATCTCGTTCTTCAAAATTATGTTCAACTACCGAAATACTAAGACAACTGAAACATGAGCAGTCTACTTACCGCTAGTGCGCTGTGGATAATTATCCAAACTGAAGGCACTCCAGATGGGAAAATATCACGCGTCAAAGTCAGTAGAAAGTTGTGAGAAGGACCAGAACTCCGCACTTTCGAGTAATATTGTGGGCGCTAAATTTATATGTAAGGTACGTTAAGCAGTGGAAGCCATTAACAACAAGTTACTGTGTAGATTAGACCCGATTAGGGTATTTTAGACTCCATCGATCGTTTAATAATTAGCCATGTTTACTGGAATGTCGTACTTTTTCACTCAAAATTCTTGCAATTCACTTTCAAAATTTTACATCTTAGACTGCGCCCCCCAGCAAATTTATTTAGTAATTCGCTTTTTCCACGTTTCTTTCTCGTAAAACTGAGCTTTTTTAGTCCAAACTCGTGGTCCCTGAATGTGATCTAAGGCATTTTTGTGAACGTGTTTCCAAGCACGTTGTTTGCATGCAAATTTCAGCGATGAATTTATTGCTCTTTTATAAAGTATAAAACGCTACTTCATACGGCACAAACTGTATGCGTCACCGTGTATAAAAATAGGTCATTAACTTCTAGATAAATGTTGCAGATTATAAAATACAGGCTACCGAATTTAGTCAATTTTAACAAGGCTTGAACCCGGTTGTAAACATTGCTTGAAATCACATGGAGGGACCAGGAGTTTCCAGCAAGAAAGCTCTGGTTTACAAGAACGAAGCATGGAAAAAGCGTATTATTAAATAATTTTGCTGGGGGGCGCTGTCAAAGATGTAAAATTTTCAGAATGAATTGCCAGAATTTTGCGCGAAAAAGTACGAGATTCCAGTAAACATGGCTAATTATTCAACAATCAATGAAGTCCAGAGTACTCTTATTGGATCCAATTCACACAGTACCATGTTGGTAATGACATCCATTACTAAATTTACCTTACACATGAATTCAACACCAACATTATAACTCGAAAGTGCGGAGTTCTGGTCCTTCTCACAACTTTCTACTGACTTTGACGCGTGATATTTTCCCATCTGGGGTGCCTTCGATCTGGATAGTTATCCACAGCGCACTAGCGGTAGGTAGACTGCTCATGTTTTAGTTGTCTCAGTATTTCGGTAGTTGAACATAATGTTGAAGAACGAGATAGCCAGCCAAATATTCCGTGTCAACATAAAATTTCTTGCATTCGATATGCAAATGAATTTCAAGCCCAAAACACAGACATGCGCAGACAAATTATATACATGCTCAGGCAAGATACAAATTCCTATCCATGAAGCCAGACAGTGGCGAGACAACATTGGCATATGCCGCCAGACTAAGAGCACGTGCAAACGAATGCGAATTCGGCGACAATTTAGATGATCGAATCTTAGAGCACCTAATCCAAACCAGCGAAAGTCGCACGCTAATTCAAAAAGCAATAAGTAAAAAGTGGAATCTTGACCAATTTCTATCTGAAGCAAGCCAGATGGAAGACACTCATGTGATGGTCAAAGATATGAAAGATAATACACGAGAAGTCGCGAAGATTGACAAGCACCACAGGAAGCCCAACAGACAACCGAAGGAGCCACCGACTACGGCGCCGCCGAAACCCAACAAGAACTGTGACAAATGTGGTCAAGAAAAACATGCATGCCCTCAAGACTGCCCAGCACGTGGGAGAAACTGTATGAAATGTCACAAGAGAGGACACTATGCAGTTGTATGTAGAACCAAACCGTTGCCAAACCAACGACAACGCAGAGAGACTAAAGAAAGCCAGAGGGGACGAGTGAGAAGAACTACAGCTGAGGAGGAACAACAGAGCTCGACAAGCTCAGATGATGAGTTCTTCGAACACCTCAAACAAGCCCGAAACGTTAGGAGTAACGACAAACAAGCCAAGAATCGACGATGTTGATGTCAAAGTTGAACCGGACACAGGGGCGGACGTCAACATCATGGACGAGCACCAGTTCAAGGCGCTGATACACAGATCCAAAGCAAGACAACAGCTACGCAAAAGCACGATCAAACTCAACACATTACAAAACAAGCTACCCGTGAAAGGTGAATTCAACGCAACCGTGAGGAATAAAACTAGAGGGACACCCACAACATTTGTCGTATACCTACCCTCATTGACCTTGATATGTTAAAGATTGACCCAGATGGCACTCTAGCTGAGACCAACAACCTGCGAATTCAAGAAAACCCTCAAGTTCGAAACAGTCTACAACCAGCAAGACCATTCCAAACAAGACCAAGACATAGAAGAAATACTTAGCAAACACGAACAAAGTTTTTCCAAGGCATCGGTAAGATCAGAGAACAACAAGAGAAACGAGGAGCATGAGAGGAAGACTGCGTGGCCAATAGCTCAGATTAACCAAAAAAACGTTGCATAACAACTTAAATGAGCCTTTGAAAATATGGTTAGACCAAGGCATAGTGGAAGACATCTTTGAAAAGGTACCGGAAGGAGAACCTGTAACATGGGGTTCACCATTAGTGGGGTTCAACCCAAACCCAAGTTCATCGGGACACGAACGACAAATTGGAACCCAGTATGATCAGAGCGAGTGTTGACTGCGAGTTCCCAACAAATATATGAATCGCAACAGTATCTACCCAAGCACCAGTTGTGGAGGACTTTACGTACAAATTTCACGATTGCACGATCTTCTCTAAATTAGATCTAAAGCAAGGATATCACCAGCTACAGCTCCACCCAGATTCGAGAGCGATTGCAACCTTCAGTACCCCTTGGGGGAACATGAGACCCAAACGCCTCGTATTCGGCGCAAAATCATCACAGGACCTATTTGATCAGACTATGTATCGAGTATTTGGCGACATTCCAAGATGTCTCAACCAAAGGGACGACATACTGATTGGAGGGTGCAACGCAGATGAACACAAAGAAACCCTAGAACAAGTACTACAAAGAGCTGAAGACTTTGGAATAACGTTCAACCGCTGAGAAATGTCAGTTTGGTGTGGAGGAGATCGAATTCTATGGCTACAGATTCACGAAGAACGGCCTGAAACCAACACCGGAGAAAGTTCGTGCAGTGAAAGAAGCAGAACGACCACAGTCTAAAGAAGAGGTGCGAAGCTTCCTAGGTATGCTAGGATACTTGTCAAAGTTCATACCATGCTATTCCACACTAACAGCACCACTGCGAAAACTGACCCACAAAGATACAAAGTTCAAGTGGGATGCAGAGGAAGAAATAGCATTCAACAACCTCAAGGAGAGCATCACCAACGAAGACACCATAGCTTCTTCGACCTCGAAAAGACCGATCATAGTGAGAACTGAAGCAAGTTTCCACGAGGGACTGTCAGCAGGACTTTTTCAAGAGACACCTAAAGGACTGCAACCCGTACACTTCATCAGTAGGACTATGACTGAGACAGAGAAAAGATACATTCAGACAGACTTGTACTAGATTTGTACAAAATGTGTGTACATATTTCTGGCTCTAATTAATAGCCATTTCCCATAACTTTTCTTTTGTGGGTTTTTTTTTTCAATGTCATAAAATGTTATAATTAACTTTCCTATGCTGGAAAAATTAATCTCAGGACATCCATCAAAAAGTCACTTAGGTCGTTTTCACAGGGAACCCTTCATATTATAACTAGCTCAACAACAGCTTTGATTGCGCATGCGCGTAATATATTCTTTGGGTAACATTTTGTAAGAATACAAAAAAATCCACACGAATGATCGACCAGGCAGGTATGAATGAACAAAGCAAATACTTTTTATTTCGATTCCACGGGTTTTTGCTCAACGCGGAGATTGTTAAACACTGGTTTACATGTCAAACGAAAGAGAATCTGTGTCCGATGCTCGGTCAATGTTAACTTCGATGTAATGTAAAAGTTTGGTAACTGTAAAAAAAGGTCTGTTATTACTTAACTTATTTAACCTAAATACAGATTCAAATCAACACGACAATCAAGTTTTTATCCACCAAAGATCCTCATTTGCAGTTATAAAAATTGAGCCGAAAAATGAGTGAATTATTGCATCCAATCGTACTTCCTTTCGGATTGTCGTGTGGGCCTGATGCCTCTCATCCAATCACCTTTTTTTAAAAAAAAGCTGTGTGTGAAGCTCGATGATACTTGGTAGTGGAACGTAGCGGAAGCTTTTGAAACATACTAAAGGAACCGCATTTCAAAACTGTCGTGTTGCCATCACTTAAAGTGGCACGACGATGAAATTTGAAAATGACTTGAAACTCGGTTGAACTTAGCTATATGGCTCCTATAATCACACAGCAACATATTTTATTTATATTCAAAAGAGAGAGATCAAAATTATCAAGTATATTAGCATCTGAATTGTATGCAAATGACGTCATTTACTCAAACCTATTGTTCTCTTGGCTTTTAAATTCAAATTTCTCGGTGATAATGAGCTTAAAATACAGAAGTTTTGGGAAAGTAGTTCATATGCATTTATTGTCATCATTGAGTTACTTCAACTAGGAATAATCCAATTTCAATTTCAACCGATTTTGATCGTCGTCCCCCTTTCAATTACCTGTACAATGACAAAGCAAAAAATGTATGGCTGGCTGGCTTAAATCCTGCTTGCTACTTATACACGCATTGCCGAGTTCCAAGTTGTAAGACATGAGTTCCAACTGTAACCACGATGATGACCGTTAAAGTCGAAAGTTTGATTAATTAAAAATGAAAAACCACAGTTCTGTAACAATTTTAGCTTGAAAATGATTTCCTAGTTGTTGATTTTATGCTCTATTTCCTTGCTGATTCTCTTCTCTTCTTGGCCAGGTTTTATTGCTGATCAAGCTGGGTCCTATAAACCTGCATTTTTTACGGCTGGAGGGATTTGTTTATTGGCATTCTTCCTTCCTTTCCTGCAATATTGCTTCAAACCGTGGATAGAAGTTGTAACAGCACAAGACATCGTTGGAGGATGTTGGAGTTTTACGAAATCAACAGTAAGATTTACTTTGTTAATCAGTTTTTTCGTGAAATTTGTCAAACTCACACAAAAACAAGACGCCTAATAAGCATTCACTCGGGCTACCTGTGCGTAATACTTGGGGAGAAAATGGGAGAACAGAAGTTGATGGAAACCAGATTGACTTGTCAGTGTGTCTTTTGATTGCAAAAATGCATGACAAATTATATTGGCAAGGGCACTAGGACAAAGTCGTTGTGTTTATGTGTAATAAATCAAGTTAAAAATTGTACTTATCTGCAGTCAATCCTTTGAAGCTCTGAAGTCACATTATTTCCTCTGTTTTTGACCTTTCTGGCCTCTGTTCTAGCTGTTATAATGCTTTATCTTTGGTCAAACGAACGTTCCAACGGTTTGAATATCGATACTCGTTTGCAATTGGGGTCCAGTTCCCGCTCCGCCAAACTTTAGTTAGCGATTAGTAGTAATAAGTTAATCAAATTCGACTTAAGATCACTCTAAGTGAGAGGGGTAGGCAACACAGCCCTTTCTATTGTCCTCTCGTCTGCTCGTATAATTGGATTATCTTGACAGGTAAGGGGGCCAGTGATGACAGATTTAACTTTAACTTTCCTACCAAGCCCACCAGCGAGCGGATTATTCAGTAAACAGAAAGCGTGACCGTTGGCCTGGCAGTAGAGGATTATCCAAATCCGTTTGATCACGTAATCTATCGAACACTCAACTGAAACGCTTTTCGGTGATCCACTCGGAACGATGGCCGCCTTGGTGTCTTGGAGAGAAAATACAACACCAATCAACAAAGACTGCTAAAAACTGCTATGTAAAATATGATGTGGTGTTCATACTAGAAATATAATCCGCTGGTGGGCTTGGTAGGAAAGTTAAAGTTAAATCTGTCATCACTGGCCCCCTTACCTGTCAAGATAATCCAATTATACGAGCAGACGAGAGGACAATAGAAAGGGCTGTATTGCCTACCCCTCTCACTTAGAGTGATCTTAAGTCGAATTTGATTAACTTATTACTACTAATCGCTAACTAAAGTTTGGCGGAGCGGGAACTGGACCCCAATTGCAAACGAGTATCGATATTCAAACCGTTGGAACGTTCGTTTGACCAAAGATAAAGCATTATAACAGCTAGAACAGAGGCCAGAAAGGTCAAAAACAGAGGAAATAATGTGACTTCAGAGCTTCAAAGGATTGACTGCAGATAAGTACAATTTTTAACTTGATTTATTACACATAAACACAACGACTTTGTCCTAGTGCCCTTGATATTGGCCTAGGAGAAAGTATTTTGTAGATAATTGTACCACCTGATTGGTGGTATAAATATACTGCTGGTCTTTTTATCCTGCCAGACATATGCAGTATACAGTCTGCTTTATTTTGCTAAATGCTTACCAAATAATCCAATATGATCTATAGATAATACATTATAGCTCAGACAAAATTTTTATTATGTACTTTTTACTTTGATTTATGGAAACAAAACTTACAAACTGCAGCAAACTGTTTCGATATGAGATATGGCAAGTTAAAATGACTTTGATATTGCTGTTATCACATTGATAGATTCTAGAAGTGCCACAGTTACCTTTCTATGAAATCATTTCAGTGCAGTCAATTCAGTTTCCTAACACAACTTTTCAGTACATGTATTACCGTGTTTTCAATATGGAGCAGATCAATGATTATAGCAGTAGTCAGTTGCTGATGCTTTAATTTATTTGAAGTTCAATACTCGAAGTGTAATGTAATACAATGTATGCTCATTACTGTTACCATATATAGCTCCTCCTTGCACATCAACCTGATGCTACTACATAAAGTAACATGTTCAATTCATCCACTTTATCTTGTTTCTGTGAACATGGTTGCACAAAGCTTGTACAAATTTGTGGTTGAGTATCACTTTTCATTGATTGAAAATATCATTTTGTACATTCTAAAATTGGTTCTTCAATTGTTACTAATATAAGGTCTCATAAATATTACTATCATTTCCATGATTATCCATCACTACATTTTGATCTGCTAACATTGAGCATGATTGACAGTAAAGTGCATTCAATATAATCATGACAATTTGTACAAAATACAGATTGCACTAAATAATTATAATAAATCATTTGTTTTCCATTGTTTATTTGGTGTAATTTTGCACTATTTACTCAGTAATTCTTGTTTCCTGGCTTAATTATTGAATACACTCTAGTCACCTTATAATGCAAAGGCGAGAATAATCTCCTAGTCTTTCTAGTAGTTGAAAACATTGTAGATATTGTTAGTTAATTAGTTCGCTTCTAACACGGCTCTCATGTTGAGCATGACTGTAGACACCGTGTATAAATAGAATTTATATAAGCAAAAATTATGTGCAAGCAGTGGTGATATAAAACAACTGACTATTGATTTGAAGATAATATCTCCGTGTCTTACATGTCTGTCCTCAAGTGAAGTTCGCTGCCACAAATCGATCTCTGCCTCTCGTGTTCTTGGACGATCATACATTACAAGTTGATTACAACAGCTGGTAAGGTCACCACTAAATTCGAGAATTCCATATTAACGATTAAAAGCAGTGACTATCCAAATATCTTGAGATTAGAAGCCAATAGTTCGATAAATTCCGATTGATAGCTCCGCCATTTTGTTCAATGCCTCTCAATCCCTCGCGACAATTCTCGACCACAGGAAGCCTCGTGGTCAACCTCGTTTTAATGACAGTGTACCCCAAAGGCTTCTGGGTAATTTGCCAATTTGCGACGTTGATAGATAGATAGATTGATAGACCGAAAAGGTAAACCTAGACTCGAGCTACCACAGGTAGCCCGAGTAACAAGCTAGATAGAAACACTTCATATCCAACTAGACGCATCCGTGCGTTCACTCGTGCCCACATGAAAGAGAGCCAAATATCGGCTTAAAAGGCATTTAGCAGTTTAGATATGAGCTGCCTTTGACAGCGTTTGTCTTACGGTTCTCTATGGGACTGTACGTTTTTAATGAGGGAGGGTGGGCTGGAGTATTTTGGGGGAGGGTCATCGAAAAAATATTCAATGTTTGTGAAGGGTCAAGCCTGTCTTTTTCCATGTAAGGGGGAGGGTCACCTCTTTAGAAACGAGTGGAATCACATACATTTCTCCGGACTTACTTTGTATATATCTATTTGTACATTCAAACATTAGCCCTTTCAAAATCATTGTACCCAGAAGCTGGAACCGAAATGGCTCCTGTGCACACTAGTAATATATCAGTGGATTTTCATGTGTTCTAGTGTATGAATGTGCTGAGTAATGTTTGTACAATTAGCTATAAATATGGTATGCTGCGACAATTGTCACTACATACTGTTTATTGCATGGCTGTACATCATCCATCATACTTTAATTGTTCCTTATGTGAAGTTACTATTATTTTGTTCCTGCAATTCTTGTACTTTGCTTGCAAAAAAGTCCATTGATGATGATCTCGTACCTTCAAATATATCGTTACAACAATATAATTCTTTATGCAGTTCACATGTGGGAAATCTTACTTCACAATGTAGTATTTGTAAACTCAGTAAATGTTTTTGGGCATATTTAGGTATATTACGCGTCCTGTTTCTGTCGTTTGACTTTCCTTTATTTCATCAACAGCGGTTGTGCTAGACTTTACTAAGTCCTTCTAAGATTTTCGGCGAGGCGACTCGCACTTTGCAATTGTGCTCATATGCATGTGGAAATGCTTTGATAGTCTTAATATCCATACATTAATTTGCCAAAAAGTGGCTGTTTTAAACTCCTTCCCAACAACCATTGTGCAAAGCTGCACGTGCTTCGCAATCATAACAGCTCATACATCATTTTATTTTATCAAAAATACGGATTTCAAATATCGTGCAAGGGTTCAGACAAAAAATTATGCAAATGACATTCCGTCCCTAGCTCACGCATTTATTGGGTTTTGTCACCCAGTGAGCCAAATTGTTTTGAGCAGGCGGAAGCTACAGCCTTGTTTCCAGGCTCTCTAATATATGTATATGCAGCACTGTGTTGCAATCTTTGTTTGGTTGATTTGAGTTGGCTAGGGGAGGGTCACCAATTTTTTTCTGTTAATCAATGAAGGGCCATGGATCTTTTTGAAAAAGCAAGGGGGAGGGTCATCACAATTTTGTTTTGGTTGAGATGAAAAACTCCAGCCCACTCCTCCCCCCTCATTAAAAACGTACAGTCCCTAATTAAATACAACTATTATGTCTGATATTTATTAAGAAATTTTATAGCTGCTAGGGTAAAAGCGATTGACATGTTGACGAATTCCTGTATTGCTGGGGTGCATCCATACCTTTGGGAATAGCCTGAGTATCAGGCCCTCTGGGGTGGGGAGGGGGAGGGGAGGGGAGGGGAGGGGGAGGGAAAGGAAAGGAAAAGAGGGCCTGACACAATCGTATATCGTGAGCCGTTCCGCCCCCTTGGAATTCGTGACGCGTGACAATAAATATCAGCCAATTAAAATCGTTTCCGGTTCGCGTTGTTTTGACATGTAGGTTCAAAGGTTCTTTATTTCCACACTCTACATTTAATACAATAATATAATATTTTACAAAAAAAAGAAAAAAAAATTGTGGAGGTTGCAAGAGAACAACCCTAGGGGTTAAACTGGCTCTTGCAACCTAATACAATTGTAAGTAGCCGCGTAGTCTCAGGCCAGTAGCGAACATGCCGTAAACTTCGGATGGACTTTTTTTGATTTGCCATCTTTGCAAAGTAAACATAAAAGTAAATTATGGAGTAAAAGCATCCACTGTACCTCTGTTCTGCCTCAAGAAACAAAGAATTTTGCTCTTCATTTGGTGAACATATAATATTATCAGATGTATTGCTCGCCGTCGGAATAAGTGTGATCAAAACACAAGACCAAACTGGTAAACTTTGTAGGCCGTGTGCTCGAAAGATCTTCAACTGCTGCAAAGTTTATAAAGAAATAAAAGATGCACTCAACTCGAGAACCACGGCAAAGACTCCAGAGAGAAAAACGAAGAGAGTTACTTCTGTTAGGACACCAACCGGAAATACTCCGACTGCGAAAGATAGTACCGTCCTGTCCTCAAAGATCAGTTCAAGCGGGTTGACCACAATAACTTTGAACACTTTATCTTCATTGTGCTTCGCTTTCCACAAGTTAGAATAAATCTTGGGCACAATTTGATAGATGAAGCTTTTCCCGTAGCCAGTCGGGAGGACGCCAAGTACGTCTTGTCGGTCAACGACCAAAGTTTTGACACATTCTATCTGTTCTTTCTTGGGATTTATGCCCGGAAAAAAAGTCTAGGGCTGTTCGAAAAGCTTCTTCTTTTACAGAAATACTCATTGATGATTACAGCTAAAATCTAAAAGTCGAATCATGAGAGAAAGACTTCAAGATGGTGGATTGATCTTACAGAACAAGTCTGTTAACATCCGGTTTGCGACCTATTGTTCTCTTGACCAATCAGGATTTCGGCCAAAATACGGCCGATGAACACAGCTCCTGATATGTGTTTGTGTCAGGCCCTCCTTTTCCCTTTCCCCTCTCCCCAGTCCCCTTCCCCTTTCCCTCCCCCTCCCCACCCCAACTTTGGGAATCCAAAGACAATGAAGCGGTAGCCATGTTGGATGACCAAACAATAAACGCTAATGAGAAATCTTTTGTTGAAGGTCAACCAAGGTGGCTGCCGTGACGTCACATGCACCCCAGCAATTGCATGACGTTGCAGACTCATTGTAGCGTCACGAAAGCACACCGTCCTGTTTGGATGACCTGTTTGACCTCGGTCTACTTTCTTTGATATCAAATTTCCTTATAATCAAAGAGCCAGACAAGCTGTCGCTTGAAGCTGCTTGAGTCAAAATATATTGGAAATTAAATCAAAAACTATCTATTGAACATTTCGGTTTTGAACTCAGCTCTTTGGTCGTAGTTTTGGAGATCCGGTTCAAATTGCTGTATAACGTTCCTATAATGGAGTTCGGTATACCTCGAGTAATAAAAGACATTGCGTGACCAAATTAAACGCGCAAGATCATGAAATAGGAAACTTCAGTCTCCTTCGTTTTCGATATTCAAATTCAGTACAACGAGAAATTCAATGAAAATAGCACTCCACATGGTAGCTTTCTTCTTCGCTTCGCTAGCTTTCTAGGTAGGTTTCAAGATGGCGAGACGTATACGTGCTGCTCTCCACGTGAACGCCTCGACTCCACGACCTGTGTGTTGTGCCTCCTGTGTATTTTTGGGCTTCTGTCTTCCGTAAGGAAGAAAGAAGCCTATTGTCATCGTCGTGTAAGTAATGTAATGTAATGTAATGTAATGTAATGTAAGTCCGTTTTTACTCGTGCCCAGGCCTTTAGGCCGGGAACGAGTTATAAACTGCAAATGTTTTTTTTTTTTTTTTTTTTTTTTTTTTTCCTCTGTTCGTCCTGAGGGACCTCTGATTGGTTAAGAACGTAAAAACAATGCCCTTCATTCATCACCTTTGAGCGACAGCGAACGCAAGCCAGGAACTTTAGGAATGCAAGATGGCCGACTATAAAGAAGATAGCTTTCAGAGACAGGCTTTTCCTGCAGTAGAACAATGTAATTTGGAGCTTTTAACTCGAGATATACCTATATACTTATATGAGCTTCAGAATGGGCTGTTATTTTGAGCTTCATCTCCAATACTTTGACCAAATATCGAGCTCTCAATGGAGTACGTGAAAATGTAACTCTCGCGACTCAAAGCAATTCCTTTGAGCTGGAAATCTACGCATTTCTCACCCTACATGTTGCTAAACGAACGCATATAGAGGCAAGTCAATTATATTTTTCAGTCAAGCATTCAAGAGATCTTGAGAGGTTTTTGTATTGAATATTAACACCGACATTCTGGCCAGACAATTATTTAGTTATATATTTTCATGGAACCAAGGCTCTATTTGACCTGATGCGTTTGGTCACGTAATGGATAAAACATCTGAAACATGAACGAAAAAATGCACGATTTGTTATTGTGTCAAAAGCGTCGTTATAGAAGTCTTTACGGCAAACAATTGAGATATATAGTGAAATAAAAAGTTAAATAAACTGGTATATTTTTGCATGTTGGAGATATCTAATACAAAGGCAAACACTAATAGCGCTGACAGACAAACTGACTAATCAGATATTCTTTGAAAAGGTCAAAAAAGGTCTTTATTATGTTACGGTTAAGTGAAGAAAGCGTGAAACGGCTCGGGGAAGAGTACGAACGGGGCCAGTCATTGGAGCCTCTCCTAGAAGGGGCTCCCAGGGCACGAGTGAACGCACGTGTGCGTCTAGTTCGGAGAGGTTTCGGCGTAAAATCGACATCTCCGAACATCACAGTAGTCCGTAGTACCTTGGGATTGGCTGAAAAGCGACTCCGCTAATTTCACGAATGGTTTCGTGAGTGTTCGTTTACTTATCGACAATTACGATTATTTATTGATTACAACGCGAATGATTTCGTGAGTGTTCGTTTACTTATCGACAATTACGATTATTTATTGATTACAACGTAAATCCAACGTTAGACGTCTTCTCCATGTGCTTTAGAATGTTTTTATACTATTGTGAAAATAGCTTTCAGGCAGTAAGACAAGTAAAGTGGAGCTTTTAACTCGAGATATACCTATATACTTATAAGAGCTTCAGAATGGAGTGTTATTTTGAGCTTCATCTCCAATATTTTGACCAAATATCGAACTCTAGCTGGAGGTACCGTTGAAACTGGGAAGCCCTCGCAATTAAGACTATTTCCTATGAGCTGGAAATCTACGAATTTTCTCATAGTATGAAGTCAGGTCGCGCTGAGAATCTCTGCAATATATTTGGTTACCGGCCTATGAAAGAAAATTTTAAACTTTGTATGTGATGGAATTTTATTTATCATTCCTTTGATCTAAAGCGTCAAATACTGTAGACAATGTGGTATCACTTTCACCATGATGCAACGTACAACTAGCTTTTTAAAATCAGTTAGTTTTAAGGCATTGCCAACGCTAGCCCTTTGTTATTCGGTTTGAAAAATTGCTTTACTCAAAGTGCTAAATATTTTGAACTGTGCCTGTATCCGACACTGATCCTGGAGAATTATGATTTGTGATTCAATATTGAAGGGGTCAACTAGCAGTGTTCGTCACACAACGCAATTTTGTAGCGGTAATAATAACAGAAGCCCATGCAGTCCTTGACTGCGTTTTATTCATTTTGTGACAACGATTATAGATAGACTGTCTGATAGACTGACGAAACTGCAGTTTAAACCTCGTGCCCAGTCCCTTCGGGACAGGCACGAGTAATAATGACGTTCAATCAGCTTTTGACAAATTCCTCATTCTCTCCGTCATTAATTCACTTGGCTTGAAATTAAAAGGCAAATTGAAAAATGATTCTTGATACATAAGGCGGAATATTTTTAGATTTTCCCTTTTGAGTTGAGTGCATAATCTTGTAACGTTAATTAATTTGACGTCCATGACCAGTAGAGCGCGGCGCGAGGAATACGTCACCGTTAGCAGTCGAATGGTAACCTTGCAACGCAGTCTTCAAAGTTGTGTTTCATTTCACCAAGAATTTCAGCTCTTGTAATTACGACATTGTAATTGCCATGGCTTCGTTCTTGCAGCTATTGTTATTTTTGATGTGTGGAATTCTTAAGAGCTCAGAAGGTAGGATTTTATGTGTTGGGTTTGAAATTTACACTGGTTAGAGTGGTGTAAACAAAGTGTACTAGTTAGATATAGAGTATAATAGATAAATACGATTAGAAACAAAAGCATTAGAGTGAAGTAGTACTAATAAATTTAAGTGTATTTCACGGGTTTATGACAACCGCTCTATTTGTTTTAGAGAATTCTTTCTTTAATGTCAATCAATCAATCAATCAATCAATTCTTTATTTCTAAAAAATTTCTAATCACGATTAATATTTTACAAATAACCTAAATCATGCATTGAGTGATGACACTTAATCCGTGAAACAAAATCTAATAGTCAGTGTCTAATAGTCTAATCAGAACAAAAGAAAACAATGGAAATAGTGTCTACTAATGTCTTTTAGACTAATATCTATTTCACGGATTAAGTGCCATTATTCTAACTGCATAACTTACTGCTATATAACACTAAAACCGCTGAGAATAAAGTTTTTTCTGTTCACTAGCTATATAGTGGGTGTTACTAAAACGAGTAACGCAGTAATGAGTAACGAGTAATCAACGTAATGGAAAAACGAGTAATAGCCAAATTTCGCTACACAGAAATTTTAAAAGACACTTTTTACGCAGGGCATTTCAAAGTCCATCGCCGGTAAAACAAAGTGGTTATAGATCGCACCAGGTTTCAAATCCAAAACCTGTCCTAGCATGTTTGGCCGATTTATAGTGACTAATGCACGCAAAACAAAACAATAAAAGTATTCTGCTTAAATTCTCGATCTGCAGTCACAAATTGTATTTATTTACTAACCTGCTAAAGCAAGGGAGCACGTCAAAATTTTGTTTTTGTTTTTCTGCGTTTATCGATCGAACAGCACGATCTTCAAGGCGTTCCTCGCTGATCACTTAAAAATATGCAGCAGTGTACGATCTTGCAAGTGTGAAGTAGGATCAGTTAGGCGAGGGAGGAGAGGTTTAGGAGAGGTAAGATAAAGTTCCTAAACTTTCTTCGCAGCCTCCGACTTTGTAACTTCGCAATGACTTCGCGCCATCTTATTTTTGATGGACAAATTTTTTTTCCTCATACTATAAAACTCGATAAACATCCAGAGTGTGACTAATCAAACGCCTAGTGAGAGTTTGTTGTTGATTAATTCACAATCTGGAATGGAATTTTTGATTAATTTCCTGTGTAAAAAGTGTCTTTTAAAATTTCGATGTTCAAGATTTCAAGATTATATATATAGCTATTTCAATTAACGTTGTCGCTGTAAAAGCCTAAAGGCTAAAGTCTTTTGAATATCTTTTGTGTACTAACAAACTTCTCTGTAGGCTATCTGAGAAATTAAGGAATATGTGTCCAAGTTGTAGAATTTGCAAGCTGATACAGTCAGTTTTTTATTGTAATGATGTCACGGAGATAAAACTTTTTCATACTTCTGCTCTCAAAGCTTTAGGCTTTAGGCTTTTTCAGCGACAACGTTAATTGAATTAGCTATATATCGATCTATATAACATATACACTCGATTGTAGAAAGGTTGCAGTGTAGGTATATTTATGTTTTCCCATTGCTATGCCATCAAAATTCAAGCGCTGCTTTTCCTGAAGCTCGTTTACTTGGAAAGACAACAAAAGAACACACCCAGGTTTGGAGTGTTATGGCTATGGGCCAAGGGCGGCCCAAAGCCGCTTTATCAAAATATATTTGAATATATAATTAAACAAATATCTTATTAGATGCAAAACCAAAATAATCGGTTAAGGAGGCTTCCTAGCTACAATTTATCATGCTGCTTTGCTTTTAAAATTATTGAGTCGAAACCTGATAATCTATTTTTGGGGTTAAAAAATTGCGCCTCGAATATTTCAAAATCCGTTTTTATACTAGTGTTTATACTACAGAGTAAAGTATACTTTTATGTATATACACTTATTTAATAAATGTTGTCGCGTCGAGAGGCAACAGGCGTCAACCCAAGCCACAAACAAGACAAATGACTTCTAAATAAAACTTTGCTTCCAATTCTATCGATGGAAACATATTTCGAGACATTCCTGCTTGATATCACCTGTTTTTTCTTCAAAACACGCTGAGAAATCTGACGGAGTTGTTGAAATATTATGTGCTTTGAAATTTAGTATTTTTTCTGTTTGATGCTGCGTGCCTCAGTGATTATCTATTAAATAAATGACTAAGTCGGTGGTTTCAAAGTCATTGTGCTTGTAACAAAGAAGGTATAAAGCATTCAAATAAAGAAGTACAAGATATCAATAATAAAGAGATAATGAAATTCCGATCCCCACAGGGGTCCGACAGGGGTCCCACTTGAGATGATTCTCGTTCATTCTGTTTTCATTAGTTTCACGTCAAAACAAGTCCATCTGTTTTCGATCGTTGAGCAAAACTTAAATTGGTTTACTGACTTACACGTACAGTCGATATAGAGATATGAGTATCACTGATGCATAACACTACACGAAGCCAAAATATATTAGAAAATTACAGGTGAAAAAATGATGAAACTTTGTTTGACCAGCCTATTCCGTGCCCTAAAATCGCCTAAAATCGCCTTAAGTTTTGAGCATCTTTGGGGACTGAATTTTGCTTAAATCGCCTAAAATCGCCTAAGATTCTGGGCCCTAAAATTGCCTAAAATCGCCCTAAATCGCCTTAAGTTATGAGCATTTTTGGGAATAATAATAAGATGGCACGATTACGACGTGAAATAGTTAATTACTCGTGCCCAGGCCTTTAGGCCGGGAACGAGTTATAAACTGCAAATGTTTTTTTTTCCTTCTGATTTCGTCTCGAGAACAGGCCATTCTTGCGCAATCGGTGACGTGTGCACTCCTGATAGGTTAAGAGCGTAAGAAACAATGCCCTTCATTCATCACCTTTGAGCGCGTGCAAACTCTTCGTAGTGAAGACAAGCCAGGAACTTTAGGAATGCAAGATGGCCGACTTCAAAGAAAATAGCTTTCAGGGACAGGCTTTTCCTACAGTAGAACAATGTAATTTGGAGCTTTTAACTCGAGATATACCTATATACTTACAAGAGCTTCAGAATGGGCTGTTATTTTGAGCTTCATCTCCAATACTTTGACCAAATATCGAACTCTAAATGGAGTACATGGAACAATGCCCTCGCGATAAAAACTACTTCCTATGAGCTGGAAATCTACGAATTTCTCATCCAACATGTTGCTAAACGAACATACATAGAAGCAAGTCAATTATATTCCTCATTCAAGCATTCAAGAGATCTTGAGAGGTTTTTGTACTGAATTTTAATTTAATATCGGAATGGCATGAAACTAGATTCCATTGACCTTGTATTTCGCGTTTGGTCACGTAACGTCTTTTATTCATATATAAAACATCCGAAACATGAACGAAAAAATACACGATTTGTAGAGAAATTCAATGAAAATAGCACTCCACATGGTAGCTTTCTTCTTCGCTTCGCTAGCTTTCTAGGTAGGTTTCAAGATGGCGAGACGTATACGTGCTGCTCTCCACGTGAACGCCTCGACTCCACGACCTGTGTGTTGTGCCTCCTGTGTATTTTCCATTTTGTGACAACGATTATAGATAGACTGTCTGATAGACTGACGAAACTGCAGTTTAAACCTCGTGCCCAGTCCCAGGACTTTGCCTAGCAGCATAAGAATTTTGGAGAATTTCGCATAAATGGATTTTGACTTATTTTGAATTTGTAGCTAGGATTATTCATGATAATTTATTTTGTTGTCTCTTGCTTCGATTTTTTGATGATACGTTTTTTGACGTTTGGGCCCAAACGCAAACCTTCTTCAGTGTGACAAAAACGTTTGCACGCGCGATTATAACGGTAACAATTAGCGCGCGCGAGATTTGTAAGAATTTACAAGTGTTCTATAAATGTCTGGAATTCTTACAAACTTCTCTCGCGCTAAGTGTTACCGTTAATATCGCGCGTGCAAACGTTTTGGTCACACTGAACAAGGTTCGCGTTTGGGCCTAAACGTCTGTCAACGTTTCATCAAAAAATCAAAATACGGTTTCACGATTCAGATAAGACCCAAGCTTTAACATACGTATTGTTCTTTAAAGTTTCAGGCACTTACAATTGTTCTACAAATCCTTGTCAGAATAATGCAACATGCAGCGATCTTGTCAACGACTACACTTGCAGTTGTCCACTAGGCTACTCAGGGCGACATTGTGAAAAGAGTAAGTTGAACTTTCAGTGGTTGCTGATAGGGTTAAGCTCAAAGGCTTCATGTCAAATGTGAAGTATTTACCATGATGTTGGTATTTGATGTTTCAGACATTGACGATTGTTCTGGAAATCCTTGTCAGAATAATGCAACATGCAGCGATCTTGTCAACAACTACACTTGCAGTTGTCCACTAGGCTACTCAGGGCGACATTGTGAAATGGGTAAGTTGAACTTTCAGTGGTTGCTGAGAGGGTGAAGCTGAAAGGCTTCATGTGAAATGGGATGTATTTACCATGATGTTGGTATTTGATGTTTCAGACATTGACGATTGTGCTGGAAATCCTTGTCAGAATAATGCAACATGCAGCGATCTTGTCAACGACTACACTTGCAGTTGTCAACCAGGCTACTCAGGGCGACATTGTGAAAACAGTAAGTTGAACTTTCAGTGGTTGCTGATAGGGTGAAGCTCAAAGGCTTCATGTCAAATGTGATGTATTTACCATGATGTTGGTATTTGATGTTTCAGACATTGACGATTGTGCTGGAAATCCTTGTCAGAATAATGCAACATGCAGCGATCTTGTCAACGACTACACTTGCAGTTGTCCACTAGGCTACTCAGGGCGACATTGTGAAAACAGTAAGTTGAACTTTCAGTGGTTGCTGATAGGGTGAAGCTCAAAGGCTTCATGTCAAATGTGAAGTATTTACCATGATGTTGGTATTTGATGTTTCAGACATTGACGATTGTTCTGGAAATCCTTGTCAGAATAATGCAACATGCAGCGATCTTGTCAACGACTACACTTGCAGTTGTCCACTAGGCTACTCAGGGCGACATTGTGAAAAGAGTAAGTTGAACTTTCAGTGGTTGCTGATAGGGTGAAGCTCAAAGGCTTCATGTGAAATGTGATGTATTTACCATGATGTTGGTATTTGATGTTTCAGACATTGACGATTGTTCTGGAAATCCTTGTCAGAATAATGCAACATGCAGCGATCTTGTCAACGACTACACTTGCAGTTGTCAACCAGGCTACTCAGGGCGACATTGTGAAAAGAGTAAGTTGAACTTTCAGTGGTTGCTGATAGGGTGAAGCTCAAAGGCTTCATGTCAAATGTGAAGTATTTACCATGATGTTGGTATTTGATGTTTCAGACATTGACGATTGTGCTGGAAATCCTTGTCAGAATAATGCAACATGCAGCGATCTTGTCAACGACTACACTTGCAGTTGTCCACTAGGCTACTCAGGGCGACATTGTGAAAACAGTAAGTTGAACTTTCAGTGGTTGCTGATAGGGTGAAGCTGAAAGGCTTCATGTCAAATGTGAAGTATTTACCATGATGTTGGTATTTGATGTTTCAGACATTGACGATTGTGCTGGAAATCCTTGTCAGAATAATGCAACATGCAGCGATCTTGTCAACGACTACACTTGCAGTTGTCCACTAGGCTACTCAGGGCGACATTGTGAAAAGAGTAAGTTGAACTTTCAGTGGTTGCTGATAGGGTGAAGCTCAAAGGCTTCATGTCAAATGTGAAGTATTTACCATGATGTTGGTATTTGATGTTTCAGACATTGACGATTGTGCTGGAAATCCTTGTCAGAATAATGCAACATGCAGCGATCTTGTCAACGACTACACTTGCAGTTGTCAACCAGGCTACTCAGGGCGACATTGTGAAAACAGTAAGTTGAACTTTCAGTGGTTGCTGATAGGGTGAAGCTCAAAGGCTTCATGTCAAATGTGAAGTATTTACCATGATGTTGGTATTTGATGTTTCAGACATTGACGATTGTGCTGGAAATCCTTGTCAGAATAATGCAACATGCAGCGATCTTGTCAACGACTACACTTGCAGTTGTCAACCAGGCTACTCAGGGCGACATTGTGAAAAGAGTAAGTTGAACTTTCAGTGGTTGCTGATAGGGTGAAGCTCAAAGGCTTCATGTCAAATGTGAAGTATTTACCATGATGTTGGTATTTGATGTTTCAGACATTGACGATTGTGCTGGAAATCCTTGTCAGAATAATGCAACATGCAGCGATCTTGTCAACGACTACACTTGCAGTTGTCCACTAGGCTACTCAGGGCGACATTGTGAAAACAGTAAGTTGAACTTTCAGTGGTTGCTGATAGGGTGAAGCTGAAAGGCTTCATGTGAAATGGGATGTATTTGCCATGATGTTGGTATTTGATGTTTCAGACATTGACGATTGTGCTGGAAATCCTTGTCAGAATAATGCAACATGCAGCGATCTTGTCAACGACTACACTTGCAGTTGTCCACTAGGCTACTCAGGGCGACATTGTGAAAACAGTAAGTTGAACTTTCAGTGGTTGCTGATAGGGTGAAGCTCAAAGGCTTCATGTCAAATGTGAAGTATTTACCATGATGTTGGTATTTGATGTTTCAGACATTGACGATTGTGCTGGAAATCCTTGTCAGAATAATGCAACATGCAGCGATCTTGTCAACGACTACACTTGCAGTTGTCCACTAGGCTACTCAGGGCGACATTGTGAAAAGAGTAAGTTGAACTTTCAGTGGTTGCTGATAGGGTGAAGCTCAAAGGCTTCATGTCAAATGTGATGTATTTACCATGATGTTGGTATTTGATGTTTCAGACATTGACGATTGTGCTGGAAATCCTTGTCAGAATAATGCAACATGCAGCGATCTTGTCAACGACTACACTTGCAGTTGTCCACTAGGCTACTCAGGGCGACATTGTGAAAACAGTAAGTTGAACTTTCAGTGGTTGCTGATAGGGTGAAGCTCAAAGGCTTCATGTCAAATGTGAAGTATTTACCATGATGTTGGTATTTGATGTTTCAGACATTGACGATTGTGCTGGAAATCCTTGTCAGAATAATGCAACATGCAGCGATCTTGTCAACGACTACACTTGCAGTTGTCAACCAGGCTACTCAGGGCGACATTGTGAAAAGAGTAAGTTGAACTTTCAGTGGTTGCTGATAGGGTGAAGCTCAAAGGCTTCATGTCAAATGTGAAGTATTTACCATGATGTTGGTATTTGATGTTTCAGACATTGACGATTGTGCTGGAAATCCTTGTCAGAATAATGCAACATGCAGCGATCTTGTCAACGACTACACTTGCAGTTGTCCACTAGGCTACTCAGGGCGACATTGTGAAAACAGTAAGTTGAACTTTCAGTGGTTGCTGATAGGGTGAAGCTGAAAGGCTTCATGTGAAATGGGATGTATTTGCCATGATGTTGGTATTTGATGTTTCAGACATTGACGATTGTGCTGGAAATCCTTGTCAGAATAATGCAACATGCAGCGATCTTGTCAACGACTACACTTGCAGTTGTCCACTAGGCTACTCAGGGCGACATTGTGAAAACAGTAAGTTGAACTTTCAGTGGTTGCTGATAGGGTGAAGCTCAAAGGCTTCATGTCAAATGTGAAGTATTTACCATGATGTTGGTATTTGATGTTTCAGACATTGACGATTGTGCTGGAAATCCTTGTCAGAATAATGCAACATGCAGCGATCTTGTCAACGACTACACTTGCAGTTGTCCACTAGGCTACTCAGGGCGACATTGTGAAAAGAGTAAGTTGAACTTTCAGTGGTTGCTGATAGGGTGAAGCTCAAAGGCTTCATGTCAAATGTGATGTATTTACCATGATGTTGGTATTTGATGTTTCAGACATTGACGATTGTGCTGGAAATCCTTGTCAGAATAATGCAACATGCAGCGATCTTGTCAACGACTACACTTGCAGTTGTCCACTAGGCTACTCAGGGCGACATTGTGAAAACAGTAAGTTGAACTTTCAGTGGTTGCTGATAGGGTGAAGCTCAAAGGCTTCATGTCAAATGTGAAGTATTTACCATGATGTTGGTATTTGATGTTTCAGACATTGACGATTGTGCTGGAAATCCTTGTCAGAATAATGCAACATGCAGCGATCTTGTCAACGACTACACTTGCAGTTGTCAACCAGGCTACTCAGGGCGACATTGTGAAAAGAGTAAGTTGAACTTTCAGTGGTTGCTGATAGGGTGAAGCTCAAAGGCTTCATGTCAAATGTGAAGTATTTACCATGATGTTGGTATTTGATGTTTCAGACATTGACGATTGTGCTGGAAATCCTTGTCAGAATAATGCAACATGCAGCGATCTTGTCAACGACTACACTTGCAGTTGTCCACTAGGCTACTCAGGGCGACATTGTGAAAAGAGTAAGTTGAACTTTCAGTGGTTGCTGATAGGGTGAAGCTGAAAGGCTTCATGTGAAATGGGATGTATTTACCATGATGTTGGTATTTGATGTTTCAGACATTGACGATTGTGCTGGAAATCCTTGTCAGAATAATGCAACATGCAGCGATCTTGTCAACGACTACACTTGCAGTTGTCCACTAGGCTACTCAGGGCGACATTGTGAAAAGAGTAAGTTGAACTTTCAGTGGTTGCTGATAGGGTGAAGCTCAAAGGCTTCATGTCAAATGTGAAGTATTTACCATGATGTTGGTATTTGATGTTTCAGACATTGACGATTGTTCTGGAAATCCTTGTCAGAATAATGCAACATGCAGCGATCTTGTCAACGACTACACTTGCAGTTGTCCACTAGGCTACTCAGGGCGACATTGTGAAAACAGTAAGTTGAACTTTCAGTGGTTGCTGATAGGGTGAAGCTGAAAGGCTTCATGTGAAATGTGATGTATTTACCATGATGTTGGTATTTGATGTTTCAGACATTGACGATTGTGCTGGAAATCCTTGTCAGAATAATGCAACATGCAGCGATCTTGTCAACGACTACACTTGCAGTTGTCCACTAGGCTACTCCGGGCAGCATTGTGAAGAGGGTAAGTTGAACTTTCAGTGGTTGCTGATAGGGTGAAGCTGAAAGGCTTCATGTGAAATGTGATGTATTTACCATGATGTTGGTATTGTGAAATGAAATTCCCGTGAAAAAACATCCACATTCCTGTGGACAACTGACTTTTTGTTGTGCATTCCTTAATGAACGAGGAAATCGGTCAGATTCTTGGATCACATATTATCACGTCCTGCATGGTACGTCCGTGTTTTTCTTATTGTTTCCAATTGCACGTATTTGAACCAAAAAAGCTAAGAGACAAGGCCACAGAGTGAACTACGATCTGCTTCAGATCGACAGTAAACTGCTCATATTTAAAATCACAAATAAATATTTCAGATTTTCAAACGTTTCGGGATTGCCATACCACTCACTACATCGGATACATAATAATACCGCATTGGTCCCAAGTGCAAAAAGCACTACGGAGCCCCTAAAGGGCCATATTGTTTTTTTCCTGCTACTATGTCGACATAAGTCGACCTTGTTCAAAAGTCGACATATAAGTCGACATATAAGTCGACCTCGTTCGCAAAAGACAAAAGTCGAGATATGTCGACAGAGTAGCGGAAAAAAATCCAGTATGGCCCTTTAGGGGCTCCGTAAAAAGCACCTTTGGTGAGACCAAACTTTTCATGCCCGTGTTGATTTTGTCTGATGGTGACCTGCTAAGGTTATATATATGCAGTGAAAATAATGAAACTTGATTGCCATGATATTAGGGACGGCCCATTAGATTTTTGATTGGGGGGGGGGGGGGTGGGGGGTTGGGCAATACCCCAAAAAAAATTCGAGCAAAGCCTTAAACGAAGAAAAAAAATCGTGCACAACAAAAGTGCCAGAAAAAAGTTCGTGCAAGCAGCTTAATATATTGTTAAATATTTTATAGAGAAGTAAACGACCAAAATACGAATAAATCCTAAGGCAAAAGTACTCGCAAATCAACCAAAAGCAGTCAGTTGCGAACAAATGTGGTTAAAGATTTTTGTCGAGCGGCTCGCGCTTCGCGCTCGCAACACTTAAACATGTACATTTTTAAAATATCACTAGCTACAAATCTTTTAGCGAGCGGCTCGCGTCTTGCGCTCGCAAAAACTAAAATCATTCCTAACTACAAAGCATCCATTGCATGCTTTTACTCACTGCAAGAGCTTTTCATAGCAATTTCCTCGTACTAAAAGGTACATGTATATACATACAGGCGCACACAAAATAAGTAACTATTCAAAAAATAAAAAAAATGTAAACTGAATCATAAAGCAACAAAAACACCCTTCTAGGCACCCTTTGGTTTGGTTCTTCAGCTGCATCCCTTCTCCCCCCTCACCCCCCAAAAAGGAATTTGCAAAGCTACGGCCCTGTTCCTGGCCCATATAAAACTCATCCCGGCCAGTCCATTTCTTCAAAGCTTACAAAAAGTCCGTCTTTGCCATCCAACAAGACATACTCTCCTACGCCATTGAATTTGTAGTTTTTGTTATCAAGGGTAACAAAATGGGGATCTCCCCAAAACCAACCTTGCAAAAAAAAGTTAACTCTTGTATTATTAAGAGTACCCATTGATAGCCATCG